>VZSZ01006382.1:593519-633308 GCA_013398815.1 Ibidorhyncha struthersii
ACTGCCGCGGCGGCGGCGGGCGCGGGCCTCCCCGGGGGAGGGGGGTCCTGCGGGGTCCCTCTGCTCCCAGCGGGGCTGGCGGTGGGGGCGGGCTGATGCCGTGCCCGGCGGTCGGGTTGGTGAACCGCTTGTAAACACGGCAGTGAGAGCGCAGGGTCCTCCCTACGTTCGGCCAAATTTTTACGTTGTCCGAGCGGGTTTAGTTTTAGCGTTTTAATGGACTCTCTGCCTGCACCGGTGTCGTGTTATTTCTGCACTGTCATCACCCTCTTGTTCAGTTTCAAGAACCAGATGAAGCTACTTTTGATAATAACCTCCCTCGCTGAGCCAGAGCCTTCTGTGCTTCGGCAGCTCTTTGGGTAAAATGTTACTTATTCTGCACGGACGGCAAATGGTGGGTGATGCTGAATATTCGGGTATTCATTCTGACTCGTTTTGAGTAGGGAAGGAAAAGTTACCGATCAAGATTTTATTTATGGAGTAGTATGTAGTAATGGATATAAAGTATTTGTATATAGTGCTGACTCTGAAAGAGATTTTGGAGCATAATGGACAAAAATAGGCTTCCAGTACAGTATGCTTAGGGAAAAGAAAGAAACAGCTTATAACCCTTGAATATGTAACCAACAGGTTGAAAATAAAGAGTTGACTTTTAAATATCAGGTTTTAATTTGGTTTGTTTTTTTCAGTGAGACTGGTAGTAAACTTCTTTATTTTCTTATGCATAATTCCAGAAAGGATGTTTAAATGCTTAAGAAGATAGAGAACAGAACCTGATAGTGTTCCAGAGTTAGGGGAAAATTACCTTAAAATGTGGTGGTGCCAGGATTGGTCTTTGTTGTCTTTGGTTTGGGGTTATTTTTTTGGAGAGGATTAGCTTAAACTGACCTATAAAAATAAATTTAAAAAAGTAGGTGGCTTGCTGATAGGTTAGAAACTGCCTTTACTTGGGAGGGAGTAGGAAAGCTTTCTTCTAAGGTTTCTTCAATAAAAGATAAGGCACACTTAATAATTAAGGCACCTGTTTCAGTTGTTCCACTGAAAAAAGTTGCTTACTTGCTATCTCTCGATGTCATCAGAGAGGGAGCGAGAGAAGGCGCATTTTTAGAAGAAATGCTTTAGTTCTAATTAGGTATTTGGCTGCCTTTCTTCACCGATTGATGAAATCAATCATCTTTCACAAGCACAATCAGTGAGGTGTTGCTATGTTGCAAAAATTTGA
Source organism: Ibidorhyncha struthersii (assembly GCA_013398815.1). Classification (NCBI taxonomy): domain Eukaryota; kingdom Metazoa; phylum Chordata; class Aves; order Charadriiformes; family Charadriidae; genus Ibidorhyncha; species Ibidorhyncha struthersii. The sequence goes on from VZSZ01006382.1 coordinate 594,742, forward strand.
TGAGACTACTAATCTAAACATTTTCTTTTCCTGTGCTTGCATTTTTGGGTTGTAGCAGCAAATCATACATTTATGCTAAGGTTGTTTAGCTGTTTGGTAGGATATGGAGAGACCTGATGTATTTTTTTCACATTTCTAGACTTAAACGTAGTTATAGTTGTTAATAGTGTACATGACAATTTAAAGCTGGCTGCAGTCACAGCTATAGAAAGATATCCCTTGCTTACAAGGAACGTGCCTGTATGTTATTTGAGCTACTTAGATGTTACTAAGTGTTGTCCTTTTTTGCCGATGTAGAAGTCTGATGGAAACCCCTTTAGCAAGATGCAAACAAATTGCATTGTCCTGTCATTGTGAGTAGTCTTTTTTATAAAGTTGTAGGTGCAGTATAATGATCTTTGTGCAAATCAGTAACGTGAGGCAAGCAGTAGGTATAGAGAGAACTACAAATTGTTGTGGAACATCTGGATTTAGAGAAAATCCTCTTATTCAAAGATGCATTCTCTAAGCTTATGAACCTGGATATCTTCAATTTGACGTACAAAAAGCAAAGCCTCTCCTGGTTAAACATGCACTATGGTCTGCGTTTCAGTACAATGTTTGTCAGAGTTTCTTGTCCTGTTGTCTTGACCATCTGTAGTCATTGATTTTTCACGTCAGCCATTCAGAGCCTGGTTTCTGCAGTCACCTGTCATCTTGGATTTTGCAGAAGCGGCCTGCCTCTTAGATTACCCAGCACAGTGTATTAATTACAGTAGCTAAGATTACTTAAAACGCATAGAGCCTTTTTTCCAGGGATTTGATTCAGAATCTTTAGATTCTTCATCTCCTGTAAACAGCAAAACATAATCCAAGCAGTTCCTTTTTCTGAATGATAACAGGTATCATAGATGTCCTTTTAAGACGAAAAAAAATCCTTCCCTGACATCTCACCGGTTTGTGAATGTACCATCTTGAGACAGTAGCACATCAATAGATTGTTTGTGTGGTTTAATTTGGAAATATCAGATGCCTTTAACTGGCGAGCACAGATATTTCAAGGGAATAATTAGTGATATTTGTGTTATCATCCTGCACTGTGCTGCTTCTCCTTTGCCACTTATATGTAAATCAAAATCTAACAGTAATATTTTGGGGGTTTTCCTGCATGGTTTTATTTTTTGGGGTCCCATTGTCAGCTGTAACCTGATACTAAGTTGTTGTATTTTTCTTAATGATATTCTAAAGACTATTTACAATGACTACTCTGCAGTGCAACTTTGTGCTCATAAAACAGTCGTTCTTACAAAGGTGCGGCTAAGAGATGAAGATATTGCCCTCTTAAAGCTTGGAGCATTAGAGCTGGTCTTTGACCTGTAATTCCCTGGGTTTGATTCCATTGTGTTTTCTTCCTAAAAATCACATGGGTTTTAAAGACCCAGTTTTAAACGTTCAAGTGAGAGAGAATGTGTATTTGAGCTCATACGTGGGCTGCTGCCTGTTACACCCAGCCCAGACATACTCCCTACCTCCAGGTGAGGAGGTGGGGGAGGTGGGGCGGGGAGAATCCTGAGGGATGAGCCAGCAGATGAGATTATGAAAACTGATAGCCACAGCCCTCTGTTTGAAAGCACTATGAAAAATCTCATCTTAACAAGGCATATCATGTTTCCTGTACGGGGAGTTTGTCTGGGATGCACTTCAGTAATGCACTTTGGGAAGTTTTAGATGTGTTTTCAACAGGTTAATACTGAATTGTTCTCAACAGTACAAAACACGTTTTATAGTTCATAGACACATTTCATATTCCTCTGATCATGCTCCATCTGATAAGTACGTAACTCAGCAAAAATGAAGGAGGAGGTGTATTTTTTTTTTTGTTATACCTTCATTGGGTCAAACCATCCTGTGGAAAGCTCTACTGTTGTCCCAACTGACAAAAGGGAGCGGGGCAGATTGCGCATCTGGAAGCAAGACCAGGCAGAAGAGCCAATAATTAAATAAGCTCATACACCAGTAAGTCTATGTCTTTGAAGAAAAAAGTTTAGTTCACATTCCTTCTTGGTTTGCAAGATTGCCAAATCAGAATCTTTAGAAAATGAAGCCATAAGAAATACTTATCTCGGACGAGAACAGACCTATAAGCAAAACTAAAAATGAGTAAGAGAGTTGTTTCTGCCTAAGCTCACCAAGTGAGGCATATCAAAGTTAACCACATCGACACATTAAGAAGTTCCGAAAGAGGTTAACTGGATGAGTTTATTAGAAATGAGAATAAGAAACTGAAATAGCTCATATGTTGTACTTCACAAATATCAGTTGCATACATACTGATTTTCCTCCACTGTAATTTCTACACCAACACGGCTTTTTGTTATTTAACTACATAAATCATAAGATTTCCTTAATGCTTGCTATTAAAAAGAATTGAAAGGCTTCAAGAAAGGTAGCGTGTTTGCCTTCAAATTGTCTTCAGGTGCTAATGTTGAACAAGGCGACGCAACCTGTCTGTTGGTATCAGATGTGTTTCCAGTTGCAACAGAACCTTGGCACGCTCTGTGGCAAAACTAGTGCTGAATGGAATGAGATAGTGACATTGATTCTCTGAATTTAGTATGTTTCACAATGTGAGGTGCATCTTTGACTTTAACACTATTTGAGAACCATTTCAGCAAACGAGTGAGTGGTAATGGTCATACCTACTGTTCACAGTAGGATTTGTTTTCCAAAGTATTTAAATCTTGCTTTAGAGATGAATATGTAAAAATAGACAAGTAGAGTCTTGCTCACTTTTTCATCCTTGTTTAACTTATTTAATACTTGTATTGTAAGTTTTGCTACCAGATATTTCCTGATTTCAGCACCTTCCTATTTTATCTGTATACCAGTTTTTCTTTTATAAAGTGTTTTATCGTTCTTTAAACTTCCCCCTAAATGAGAAGATTGTCAGCCTTCCTTAATAAGGTTTTTGGCAACAGTATTCATACTTGATTTTTAATGCCTTTCTAAAGTTAAGTGTAGTTGTACTGAGGTGGAATCTGTTAAGGAAGGAAGCAAGCAAGCAAGCACTGCATGTTTTAGAAAAATCAAAATCTTCCTGGCAGGACAGCCTTAACTGTCAGCACTAAAATGAGTCTTAATTCTAGTCATTATTCTCAGGTATAACTGAGATAGACTTTATTTGTCCATGAGTTTTCTGACTAGTTAGGTGGGCTATGTTGCTAACATAGTTTTGATTAGTACTGGCATTCTGCTGATGCTCGAAGTTTTTAGGTCACGTATTTTGAGAAAAATGTGTTCTGGACATCTAGCTCAAGATTTAAAAAGCATAGGGCGTAGGGGAGACAATTATTTCTAAATCCAGATTTAGTGCCAAACATTTTTGTATTTCTGTGCATGTTGCTGCCTTTAGCAGAACTTCTCGTTGCTCAGTATATGCAAATGATGTCGGTTTTTTTAGATACCCACGTTAGAGCACACAGCTTTCAGCCAAGGGCTTGGCAGTGTGGATTCTGACCGTGTCCATTCTGGAACAGTATTTGAGGAGAAGTCTTTGGACCAGTTTTGACCCCAATGGAGATAATTAACTGGAAATAAATTTCTGACATTTCAACTAGTGTATTAATGAAATTCTTGGGGAGAATGTGAAATGGAATTAGGGAGATATATGTATTTGGTCCTACTTTTGAGCCCTGCTGGAATCCTGTACCTGATTCTGGTATCTGCAATTCAAGGTCACTTCAAAAATTGGAGAGCTTGGAGGGTAGTCACAAGATTAAATATGATTTGGCGGAAGGTTATAAAGAGCAAAACTGTTTTTTTGGCAAGAAGTCTAAGGAGTGACTTCTCAGTCCAGAAGTAAATACATGGAGAACTAGAACTTTAATAGTGAAGCCTGTTCAGTCTAGCAAAGGTATTGTGAGATCTTGCTGGTGAAGTGTTAAACTAGAGATATCCAGGCTAGAAAGTACATCTTTTTCACAGTGACGGTAATTAGTTATTGGAATGGCTTGCACAAAACAGCTAGGTTTCACCACTACTTTCTAAATGTTAAATTTCACCGTAAATAAATTGAGTCCTATGTATGTTTTAAATGAAGATCAAGCTAAGTATTCATTATGATTCCTTTCAGTCCCTATAAAGATTGAAGTGGAAATGTTTGAGACTGGAAACATGATCATTTAAATGTTTTGGGCAATATTTTTCAAATTCTTTGAAAACAGATGTGCATTTTGAGTCTCCTGTCTCCATGAATACTGGATTACAGATATGCTTTAGGGTTAATTCTTGAGGAAGAAGGAATATGATTGTGAGCTACACTGCCTTTTCATTGGTACACTGAACCAGGTGATTGAAAATTTAAGAGCAAGTTACTAGACTTCCTCTAAAATTCCATGGTATTTGTAACTTGGACTAAACATTGGTGTGGGAGAGTGGTAATAAAGAAATGCAGCCTCCACAGGAACGTTGTCTTTTAAATGGTGTCCTCATAAAAAGGAGCGGGTAAGTAGAAAGTCTAGGACTTACGGGCAACGAAGGAGAAACTCTTGGTAGAGAGAAGAATGTAATGCGAAAATAGAACTGGGTGAAGTTACAAACACCCGTCTGGTTAATTAGCACTTTTGTGTTGGATGTGCAAAGACGACTGGAGCATTTGCTTTGAGTGTCCTTACAAAGAGTGGCAAAATTTGTATGGAACACCCATGGGGTCAAAATGCGGGGTGATGTGACTATACTGAATAGAGAGGAAACAAGTTTCAGCTGCTGTTCTGCTAAATATTAACACTTGTTTGTATAAAATATATGTTTACAAGAGAGAAAACTGAGACATTAGAATATTGATTTGCCTGGTGTTTGTGGAATTTACCTGGAACTTGGGGAATGGCTTCAAAATATCCACACTAGTTAGGTCAGTGAAGATTCAAACTTGCTCAAAGCTTGTAGAAAATGAAGTAGTTAGCAGAGGAGGTACCATAGCTGGGACAACACAGTCTTACAGATATTCAAGCTAGCAAGCTTAAAGCTATTTCAGTTACGTCTGTGCAAACTGTAGCTACACCTTTAAGCTGTCTAGATCATATTTGAAGTGCAATTTATTATTCTTTTGATAAAACAAAAATGTTTCTTTTAGAAAGAGTGTGCAAAGAGCTAATTACACATGAGAATACAATTTGTTTTCATGTACACGTGGATTAAGCCAATCCTGACAATATTCTGAAAGCGTGGAAAGACTTACGACCCATATTTTGAGAGTTTGAGGTGGAGCAGGTGACTGCATTGCTGTGTCAGCTTTTATTGGATGTATGTTTACATAAATATCCTTAAAGATCTAGTGTAATCGGCTTTTAGTGATTTCAACATGAAGTGCTTAGTGTACACTGAAGGATAATCAGGCAGCTCACTCTAAAGGAGGAGTGAGGAGGCATTTTCTGTAAGAAGGTGCCTAGGAAGTCAATTTTGTGCCTCTCTTGCCTGGGCATTCTTTGCATGTTGTTACAGTATTCTTCACTGAATGGTCTACATTTTGGGTCTTGACTCCCTGGCACTAGTCTGTACCGTACCTGGGTTGCAAGGTCAAGGTCCAAGACACACATCTTGTTCTTTGGAAGAACCTTAATTAATGCATGTTTATCATATCTGTAATCTGGGTAAGCAAGTGGCCAGTTACTCCAAATTGTTCAGTCTATTCATAATTTTGCTTGGAATTTACATACTAAAGTGAATCCTATTGACAGAATTTGGATTGCTCACTGGTAGAATTTATCCAGTGTTCTTAAACTTTAACTATTGATATTTACTAATGTAAAAAAAGAAAAAAGTTACTTTTACACCATGAATTTTAAGACTTTGGGGTTCCTTTTTCATCTTTTTAATTGTTTTTTGGAGACACTTGGTTGCCTTAAAGGCTTCATAGAGTAAACTATGACACTAGTGAGATGGGAGTTTATTCATGTGTGGTATATTAGACATATGTTTGGTATGGTATTTGTATTTATCAATGTGAAGATTTAAGCTTTTTTTGTAGATTCTAGATGGTAATTTGGTGAGGAAGAAAACTTGATAGTGGCTAGGAAAGGAATGACTATAACAGGAAAAAAGTGAGATGAGGAATGATAGAATGAAAAAAAAAGTTTGTGGATGATGAGGAAAATTGTTAAAAATAGGTGTAAGACAAAAGCGATTCTATCTTATGTTTCCCAGAGTGGATGCTGTCAGTATGCGTAAAACATGTTCGGTGCAAGTGCTAATAATAAGCTCTGTGTGTGCTAGGCTAACGAATTCAGGTAATGCAGGTTGCTGGTGACCTCTCATTCGGCGAAAGTTGAAAGAGAAAGCCTGACATAGCTTGTTCCCTTTGTGCTTTTGTTGGAATCTTGTTTAGTATATAGAAATCTACTCAGGTAAGAGTAATTTCAGATACCAGAGTCTATTAAAAAAAAAATAATAATTTTTTTGATGCCTTTGGTGTAAGGAGTGAAGTAACCATTGTTACATGAGATTTCTTGTAGAGCTTTTAGTAATTTTGCTTCTGTGACCCACCTGTCTATCTCTGTAGTGGTGTAGAGCTGGTGGCCACTATTGCTTCAGAGGGTGATGTGAGAAAACACGGTAGTGTAAAAGAATAGAGTAATCTTATTGAAGAAACTTGTTTCTAGAGACTTATTTCCCTTAACTTGGAGGACTTACAGTTTTGTAAGCCCATATATATCTTAATTCAGTTCAACTGATGGCCAAAAACTGTGCTTTTTTCGTTAAAACAGTGTTTCTTTTTATCAGTTTTAGATCTTCCTTTCCAACTTCACTGGTTTCTGTTCTTGTATTAAATAATACTTTTCAGTTTATAATTCATACAGTTGTCAGCTAATTTAATTTCTTCGGATTGTATCTGTAGATTGTTCATTTTTGAAGTATTTTGGTAATACAAATATATTTAAATTCAAAACAGTAAAAATATACCATTCTATGCACTTCATCTATCTACTGGTTTTGATGCAGTCTTGCTTCTGTGATACCATGAGTTTAGGTCAGAAGAAATTGTGATTAGACTTCATCAAGCACTGTCTGCTTTGAGTGTAGGTTAACTGACAGCACATTTTAATATATTAGCATTTTCTTGAACAGTTGATTTTATAGAAAATATAACACTTTTAAACTTTTTCACTTTTAAAATGACAGTGTGTCTCAGTGTGTAAAGCATTTAGCTTGTAATTATAAAAAGAATCATAGAACACCAGATTGGAAGGGACCTCAAGGATCATCTGGTCCCACCTTTCTTGGCAAAATCTTAAGTGTCCAGTGTTGGGGAATCCACTTCCCTGAGGAGATTATTCCAATGTCAGATTGTTCTCACTGTGAAAAATTTTCCTCTTGCGTCCAAACAGAATCTCCCGTGGAGTAACTTGTACCCATTACCCCTCATCTTTCCCATTTGACTCCTTGAAAAAGGGCATCTCCATCTTCTTCGTGGCCACCCTTTAAATACTGGAACATGGTGATAAGGTCTCCCCTAAGCCTTCTTTTCTCAAAGCTGAACAAACCCAGTTCTCAGCCTTTCCTCATATGGCAGCTTTCCCAAACATCTTGATGGCCCCTCTCTGGACCCTCTCCAGCCTGTCCACATCTTTTTTGCATAGCAGGGACCAAAAACTGAACACAGTATTCCAGGTGTGTCCTGACAAGCGCTGAGTAGAGTGGGATAATGACTTCTCTGTCTCTGCTGGCGTTGCCCTTGTTGATGCACCCCAGCACCCTGTTGGCTTTGTTGGCCACTGCAGCCCGCTTTTCACTCGTGTTGACCTGGTTGTCCACCAGGACCCCCAGGTCCCTTTCCATGGAGCTGCTCCCCAGCCATGTAGATCCCAGCATGTGCTGCACTCCTGGATTATGTTTTCCCAGCTGCAAAACCTTACACTTGTCCTTGTTGAACTTGATAAGTTTCTTGTTAGCCCACTCTTCCAGCCTATCCAGGCCTTCCTGCAGGGTGGCTCTCCCTTCTGAAGTGTCCGCTCCCCCACTCAGTTTGATATCATTGGCAAACTTTGTCAGGCTACAGTTGATCCCATCATCCAGATCACATGTGAAGATATTAAACAGTGTTGGGCCCAGTATTGATCCCTGGGGGATCCGACTTGTGACAGGTTGCCAGTTTGAAAGGGAGCATCTGGGTGCACCCTGTCAGCCAGTTCACACCCACCACATAGACCACTTGTCTAGACCATAACACATCAGTTTCTCTGGGAGGAGGCTGTGGGGAACCATGTCAAAGGCCTTGGAGAAATCCAGGTAGACAGTGTCTTCTGCTTGCCCTACATCAACTGAGTTGTTTACTTTGTCATAGAAGGCGATCAGGTTTGTCAAACACAATTTGCCCTTGGTGAATTTGTGCTGGCTTTTCCCAATCATGTGCTTCATTTGACTTGTGATAGCCCCCAAGACGATTCATTCCATAACTTTCCCAACAGACTGAAGTAAGACTGATGGGCTATACTTTCCTGGATCCTCCTTTGAGACCTTCATGTAGATGGGGATGACATTAGCCTTTTTCCAGCCTTCTGGGACGTCCCCCAGTCTCCATGACTTCTCAAAGATTATGGAAAGCGTCAGTTAGTTTGATCTGTCCCTTCTTTGTCAGCATGAGATAGGTAGGAACTGCATCTTCAGTATACATTTTTTTTTTTGAAAGATGCACATACAACCCTTGCTTGATACACAGCTCTTCTCGATACCCTGTGAGTATTTGTACATCTGAGCTAAGACAAAACCAAAAGTTTTTAGAACAAAGTGTTGAAGTTAAAGAGGAGGTAGGTTTGTTTGCCTTTAATTAAAAAAAAAAAAAAAAAAAAAGAGAGCTGGTATTTGAACGCCACTGGAACGTAGCCTTTGGTCTGATTCTTCAGGTTTCAAAAAAAAATGGTAGCTTCCTGTTTTTAAGTATTATTTTTAATCTTAATTTTCGATGTTCTCATTGCTTAGATTTTTCATGCTAACAATGTTGATAAACTTTTGATAAGTGGTTGAGGGGAATTGATCAGGTGAGAGAAGTTATGTAGTACATGATTGAGTTGAGTGATCAGTCTGACACAATTACAACTACATTATTGAATTCCTTTTAATGTCTTTAATAAATTTAGCTTTAAGGGATGTGGCTATGTCTGAATACCTGCTTGCTATTTAGATGCCAAGCTGAAATTACCTTGCAATTCCTGCTTGGATGTTCAAATCATTGTGGGTTTTTTTGGCTTTTTTGTTTGTTTGGGGTTTTTTTGGTGGTGGTTTGGTTTGGTTTTTGGTTTTTTTTGTTTGTTTTTCTTTTCTAATCTAGGATGAAACAGGTGCCTATTTAATAGACAGAGACCCGACCTACTTTGGACCAGTGCTGAACTATCTCAGACATGGGAAACTGGTTATTAACAAGGACCTAGCTGAGGAAGGTAAGATGTTACTCAATCTCTTGCTTTCTTGTCACTTGCTTATTATTTGCACTGCTTTTGAGTCACCACTAGTAACTTACAAGTAGATGGTAAATCTTAATCAGTGTAGCATTTCAATCTGTTTCAAGCAAAGCTGATAAGTATCATGCAGTTATAGTATATGCTGTTGTTTGAGTGTTTTGAGTATGATTCCTGATTTCACAACCCCCATCCCCAGTAAGAAATGGAACATAAACATTCAGACGTGAGGGGAGATGCCTTTTATTGTATGATCTTGCGTCTTTCCTGTATGGCTGTGTGAAATATTTCAGTTTAGTCCTCTTCAAGCAAAAGAATAGTGGCTGTGAAACAAACTTCAGAAGAAGTAAAGCAAAGTTAGAGTGAAGTTCTGGGATGTCCAGATGTGTGGGATTTGCTCTTGAAGAGTAAATTCTGCCCCCAGCTTCTCCCTCCCTGTCCCCAATTCATACCAGTTGTACCCTAATGGAGGATGACTGTTTTAAACCATATAGTACTAAACCAGTATTGATAAGGTACTGAAGAAGTCAGTCAAAGAGATTATATAATTTCCATGTGCGCTGTGAAACACATACTACGTATGGAGAACAGGTGAGGCTTGAACACGTGAGTAAGAGCAGTCCGTAGTAAGTACTTTGAAGCTTTTGTTTCAGGGTCGAAGATCTCAAATGACAGGAAGAAAAATTTTCTGCACACTAGCAGCTGCAGAGCTTTTCAGTAGGACTGTTTGAATTTCCCTTTCGTATTCCAGCCTGAGGCAGGGCCTGAGCTATGGTGGTTCCTCAGTCTGCTATGGAATGGCATTTGTGCTCCTTTTTTTTTGTTTCCTGCCTCTCATTCTGTATGTGAAATGGAATCAGTTTTCTTTGGGGTTTTTTTAGGAGCTAAACTTTGAACTACATTTGCCTGCAGGAAGCCAGAATTGTTAGGTTGGTAGATGAACTTTTCCTAGGGCAAAATAAGTCATCTTCTGTAGCTGTAGAGAAGATAATCCTAGTGACTGGTTGGTGGTTTTGGCCTGCAATCTTTGGTTACACTCTCTTTCCAAAAAATGTTCTCTTACTAGGTGTACTGGAAGAGGCTGAATTCTACAATATCACATCACTAATAAAACTGGTAAAGGACAAAATAAGAGAAAGAGACAGCAAAATCTCACAGGTGAGGCTGTTTTCTGGTGTGATTTTGATTATTTGTTCTATGGCAAGTAGTGGGTGGGTTCGTTTTTTTTTCCTTAACTGCTCATTTCCCAGTAAGGTGCTGAATGGCTGCCTCCATCACTGGCTGATCTGGAACCGTTAGTACACAAAGATTAATATTCTTAACCGCCCGTACCTGCCAGTCTGCTTACAAAGGGCACAGGCATATGGTTCCAGTTCTTGTTCAAAAACTGAAGAGGAACAGTAGAATTTCTTGTAATATCATTTCTGGAAATAGTTATTTCAGAAAACAGCTTTTGTAGAATATAATTTTCTCATATGCATGTGAATGAATATGATGAGATTGCGTAACTACGGTATAACAGCTGCTTATACAGTATGTTTATACAGCATACATACAGATGCTGTTTAGCTCCTGTCATACGCTTTTGTAGCAAAGTTAGTTTCTTTATCTGTAGTGCTCTGTAGTTGAGAAGACACTGCCTCTTCTTATAGCAGCTCATGAATATTTCTTCATGAAAGTGAGTAAGACAGAGAAACTGTTAAATAAAGAAAGTATTCAAGTTTGTTCTTTAACTCTGTTACTCTGGCCTTCCCCGATAACTGAGTATTCATGGAGCTATTACAAACTCATGTTGCCACATTTCTCTTGCAGTCAGGTTGTGAGGTAGCAGAGTTGCTCTGACAGCATTTTCTAAAGGGTTTCAGCTGAAACGGTCCTAGTTATTCATTGCCTTTGACAGGGAAATAAAGACATTTTTCAATACGGTCAGACCTTCCTTAAAATTAGGTATGCCTCTGCAGAACCTCAACCTTGATTTTAAATGATGTAGTTTGCTATCACATGGAATGATAGGTAAGTCTTAAGATTATTTTGTTATAACTGTTAGGTAGCACTTTTAGTCCCTGAAATATTCATGAAGCGTTGAGTCTTCTACAAGGTGATTCCGAACAGATGAGATTTCTTTTAGGAAAAAAAAAGGGTAAGGTGTTCAAGGTAGTGTTGCTTACAATTTCTAAAGAGTAAGGGAAACTTTAGACAAGTCACAAACAGTGAATTTCATGCTGTGTTGAGCATCTTATATTTCTTCTTGAAGGTGCCAGTCAAACATGTGTACAGGGTGCTGCAGTGCCAGGAAGAGGAACTCACTCAAATGGTTTCCACAATGTCCGATGGCTGGAAATTTGAACAGGTAAAAAAAAACATACGGGATATAATTACAAAGCCTTCTAAAAATTCAGTTATGTGAAAGTGGAGTTTAAAGTCAATTCTGTGCATCTTTTTAAGTGCATTAATTTTTTTTTTTAAGTTAAAATTTGGTATTTGTATTCTTATTTGTCAGAGAACAAAAAAACTGTAGCTTTCCAGGAGGTAAATTGTGCTGACTTTCTATAAAAACATCTACATCGTGTTTGACGTTTAATTCTTTGGTGTCTACACACGAGCATTTGAAGGCTGAATAAACCAAAATTATCTAACACGAGTTTGTATGAATGGTAGCTCAGATATAAAAAGCTCTGGGTAAAAGAGACGAGCTTGGGAGAGAAATTTTTGTTAGGCCCAAACAGTGGTTCTTCAGATAAAGGACTGATACACATAGGAGGGTGAACTTAACCAGCGTGGATGTGAAGCTGGATAGGCGTGAGCTACATGAATGTTTTCGTTATTTGCACTGCATAAACATTGCTTTATGTGTAGATTCAAGAATACATTGTAAAATTGCAAAAAGATCTTTCTGTTATCTTTGCTAATCTCTGTAAAGAAGAAATTAACTACATGGCCTCTTCATCCTTCACATTCCTAACCTACCAGAATATTTAAACTGCATTGGAGCAATGAATCCTTTAACTCTGGAGTGAGACACAAGTGCATAGCCACCAGCATCTTTTTCAACTGTAGGAGAGATTGGAATAAGCACAAGCCTCTTATCCTGTGCAGTCTCACTGTAATAACACAACAAAGCAACGTTTTTTAAAAAGTACAGCGCACAATGGTAGAAGAGAACATTTTGTTTATATTTGATGAAATGTGTAAGATTCTGGTGTCATGCAGACGGCCATGATCAAATAAACTAAACCAGCACAGAGAAAGGTTCTTACGCTTCAGTTTTCCAGCTCAAGTATTACCAGGTCTGTTTGGCATGCCAGAAGCTGAATGTTGTTTAAGTCCCTGAAAAAAATCTCTCACTTAATGCACATGACTCTTTTTTGACCAGTGCATTGACAAAGTTTGTTTGACATTCTTCTTTGTCATGAGAAACTAGCTTTCATTACAAATAGAGATGCTTTACTTTTTAACAGATTAAATGATACTATGGCTTTTACCTGTCCTAAAGCCTTGTATTCTTTGGGGATATTGTATTTGGGAGTAATGCTGCTTTGACAGTGCAACTGCTGAAAGAACTTTTATAATCTCTGTTAGAACTTAGAATCTCTTTTAGAACTGGTTTTCTTGAGCATTATGTCCTTGTTTCATCCAACTTTCTCCCTACTTCCTCCCTCCCCCACGTTGCTCTCTCTTGGACACGTAGTTTGAAGTAGATAATCACAAGAGCTGTATGGTCTCATAATACTCAGCTTCTCATTGCCCCAGACTAGGTCATTCTCTCCTGTGGTTGTATTGCAGACCTGCTTTTAGCAGACATCATTCGCTTGAAACACGATTAGAACATTCTGTATAATCTAAACAGTTTTATTGTTAAGATTTGAGAACACTGTAGCATTTCTGTAATTTTTTATCTTTTCTAAACCTGTGTTGCTCAGCAGCATGCTTTCTTCAGAAGCAGTCTTTGGGTTGGCACCTACCACTAATACAGGAATCGGGGGACAGAAATCATCAGCTTTTTCAGAGGAGCAATATTCCTATGGGTCAAGAGTCCGTGTGCTCTGTGCCCTATATAACATGTTTAAGGGGTTGATTTTGATCAAAAATATTTCTTTCCCCTTAACACTTCAAAATTTTCTTGTAAAATGCAATCAGATGTGGTGATTAAATCGGAGTGGAAGGTGTTAAACTTCTGGTGCATGTACGTGGATGTATTGATGCACTTTTCCAAAGAATAGGAGTGAACGCCCTGCTAGAATACTGCAATTGTGTATCAGTCCCAGTCCAAAAACTACTCCCAATAGTTGTGTTGCCTGACTTCTGTGATTTCTGTGGGATATTTTGTGGATGATTTTTAGCTTCAATTGTTACCTTCTTCAGGCAATCAGAAAAACCAATATTTTGGCAATACTGCATAATGAGAAACTTTGGGCCATACAAAATTGCTACATACAAAGGTGTTAGACAGCAGTGGTGTGTCAGTCATGTAAATTTTAATGGTTAATGTAACCTGAGTCTGTCACCATAATGCTGTCTAAAATATGTTGACTGTATGAGAATGGTATTTAGTTGCTGCCTTCAAAATTATTCACATAATAGCAGGATAAAAACAAACTTAATGTTCATGAGCCTTCTCATTGGTACTAATTTCCAGTTTACTCAGAATAGGCAGTTGTTGTCTAGTTCTTCACACTTAATTTAAAGCTCTAATCTTCCTCAAGTGCACTGACAGGCTCTGCTTTCGTTTAAATGGGATAGGAATTGCCATGTATTATTAAGATAAAATATTTTTTGTAATAAGTTGAGAAATGTAGCTGAGGTTGTTCTGAACTTCTGAATCATTAGATATTTGGCAAGTGTGAACAAGAGTTCTTGGTACTGATTTTTGTGGGAACAAGACAGACAATTTTTTCTACTCCAGCTATTTTCTTGGATCTTCTGTAAATTATCCTTTCTAAAACCAACTTAGAGCACTCAACGTTTTTTCCTGTAGTTGACTTTGTCTGTTTCCTTAGCTATATTTTGTTTATCAGTATCCGGAACAAGGTGAAGCTCTTTCATACCCAGGCTTGATGTATCATTTTACATAACACCTTCCAGTCTTATATCCACCTTGCCTTCTGCACTTGGCAAGTATGACAGGAAAATAACGCTCACTTTCATAATGCACCAAACTTTGTTTATGTTTTTTACAGTAGTTGGTTACACCGCAGTGATCTGGGGAGTTTTCTGACTTGCTATCAGTAACTCTTAACTTCCCTTGAAATTACAAAGGGCTTTGTGACTGCCTCCGTAAATTTTAAGACTGTTGAAATGAAAGTTGTAGCTTGATAGCAACTTGTTCTAGTGGCAAGTAAATGTTACCTGAACATTTGAGTTGATCTGTTATTTGTACGATTTGGATAACAGTATGTGCTTCAGCTTTACAAAGGTTTCTTTTTGTGTTTTGCTTTGATTGGTTATTTCAGCTTGTCAGTATAGGTTCCCAGTACAGCTGTGGCCGGGCCCAGCAGTCAGAGTATCTGCTGATAGTGTCACGGGAAGTGAAAGGGGAAGAGAGATGCTTCCAGAAATGCTGCAGTGAGGTGTGTCACACCATTCTTTTTGCCCTCACACTGATATGCTTGGCCTCCTTGCGTTTCTGCTGCTTTCAAATCATTCCACTTTATTCCTGGATGTACAGCACATAGTAATTTGTGTGTATTTGTGACTGGCTTTTATTTATATTCACAGTATTTCATTATACATTATGAATGTTCATATTGTAAAATTAATAAAAAACAAACAAACAAAAAAAAACTTAGTTATTTAGTTAAAGGATTTCATTAAGAAGAGTTCTTACCTTCTCAATAGGTAACTTTTTTCCTTAAATCTTCCTCCAAAGTTAACCGCCTCTGATCCGTACTTGTTAAGTAGAAGTGGTACAATTTAATCGTTAGGAGCCATGTAAATTAAGCTTTGAGTTCACCGGGTTCAGAAAGGGACATTTCTGTGTTAATCATTGTTCCAATCTGAGTGTATTTCTACCATCTAATAGCCAGTTATGTTCTGAGTTCAAACCTTTTATTTCTGGTAACTCAGAACTTAACTGTTTTTTTAGGTGGATGAACTATATTCAAACTGGAGCAATGAATAACAGAATTTTTCAGAAATAAAATATAGAGGAGTGAGGGGAGAACAAAACCAGCAGTTTTAAATGTTGTCTCAAGTGGAAAGAACGTCTTGGGGGTTTTTTGCTTTATTTTTTTGTTGTTTGATATTTCCCCCCCTCCTTGGGAAATTTTCTTGAAACCCAAATGAAGAATCATAGCTTCACCATTGGCTTTTTAGGCTATCTAATCCTTCCTGCTCCCCTTGCCCTCAGGTCACTGCTTTTTTAATTGCTGTGTTACTTCCCACTGTTTAAGAGTTTGGGAAGGATTTTTTGCTAACCAGTAACATTGGAGGCAGTTCCCAGTTCTTTACATAGCTGTGCTCCATTTTGAAGTTTTATGTGAATTGATTTGGGAACCTGGTGTTCTGTAGTATTTTTCATCAATAAAATACTTGTTCTTTTCCTTGTTGGTTATTAATTCTGAAAGGTCAGTATAACATCATGAAGATAACATGACAGTAAAGTGACTTGATATGAGCAGAACCTTGCCTATGACATGGACACTTCACCATGCAATTATACGTTTTAAACCTGGACTCTTGCCTAGCTGTATTCCAGAATCTGCTTTCAATGTACCAGGCTCTGTCTGTTTCTTGCAATTGTATACGTAACATTTGGAATGTAAAATTAATGCACTGGGATTGCAGACTTTCTGGAACTGAGTAGGAGATGTGGCCTGTTGTCAAGGATGTGTAGGGTACAGGCAGCATGATGTTATTCATGTGTTCGTGTCCTAGATAGCTCAAAGTAAAAATCAGCATGATAAAATGGGAGAGGGAGGAAGGCAGTGAAGAAATGAAGGCAGGTATAAAATGTAAAATAATAAAAAAAAAATCTGGAAGGGAATGAATTTTCCTTCCTCATGGATTTGAAGTCTGACAGTTGCATTAAGAGACCTGAAATAAGTATGCTTGCAGTCCTGGTGTCAGTCATCAGTGCTGAGCTTAATGGCTGATGTGTATGTATCTTTATAGCCTTTTGCAAATCCTTTGAGAAGGCTGAACATATTATAACTCTAAAAGGCGTAGAGGCCGTTCTTGCCTTCATACAACTTGATTTTGTAAAAAAAAATTGAGGGAGGACTTCTTTTTATTCTGTGAAATGTTAGTTAGTAGAATAAAAAGACAAGCTTTCCCCGACAAGCTTTATAGTGTACAAGGAATTCACCATGTCTGAAATAGAAGCAGTAATATTCAAAGTATAAGAATATTTAAAATAGAATTCGAGAATAATTGTTATGAAATTTGCTCAGTTTCAAGAATCGGACCATCACAGAAAGAGAAGGAAATTGGTAGTCATGAAGTAGAAGAGTTAATTAATATGAATAACTGCAGTGGGAAGCAGAGAAAGACAGCGATGCTGTTTGTGTGAGTTGGAGCGGTTGTCTGTGATGGTAATACTATTGCTAATTTGTCCTGTAAATGTACTGTATAGATTCTGAGTCAATATTGTTAAACCAGTGTAGCAAACCTGTATAGGCAAGTTATGGCAATGTGGCTGGTTTTGAGATCTGTCTCAATTCAGTTAGGTATGAGGTTTGTTCACTTAACAGAGAAGGTTCCTAACCATTTTCCCTATTCATAGGGATATTTTTAGGTGTACAGTCATTGATTTAAGACAGGAAGAGATTCATATATTTTGCTGCTGTTGAGTAACTCAATGCAGGAATCATTTGACCTATTCTCTCAGCTATATTGCTTTTATCTTAAATAGTCTTTTTTTGAAAGGCACAGTTAGCCTCTCACAGAGCTGCAGACTTAGGAAAAGTTCTTCAGAAAGTTACTTCATTATTGTCCCTGAAATCATTCTTCAGTCTTTCATCTTTGAAAACAAGCCTGACCATAGCTAGGCATCAGGTAGTCTCTATCCACCTTTACTTACGCCCAACTGTTGGGATTTTTTAACTTTGGCCTTCCTGATTGTCATCTTTTATCTTACTTAAAAGTCCAGGCTTTATGAGAGAGGAACTTCCCTGTTGTTATTTCTTTGTTTTTTTCAGGAACATCCTGACCTGTATTGTCACATGAAGAAATAGAATGCAAATAACTATATTTCTGCTGAAGGAATAATAATAACAACAAGAATGCTTTCCATTCCTGCATTTTGTAGTTACAGCCAATAGCCTACTAGCGTCAGCACCCTTATTCCATGCAAACAGTGGATGCATCATGATCTAATGAATTTTCTGTGATAAGTGTGGCGCTTTCCTATGCTTGGTTATGACACCGTTGGGGCTCACAGGGACACTCAAGCAGGATCACACTGCTTTAGTAAGGAGTGTAATGAAACAAGTCATGGAAGGAAAAAAACAATGAGGAAAAATACATACATGCATCTATACATATGTATATATAATCACAAAAGTATATGAAATTCAGAGCTTCAAAATGTTCTTTTTTTCCTCCCTTAAGTGCTTGGTCATTAAAACTCTTGCTACTGTTTAAGCCCCATAAGCCCAAAAGAGTTTTGAGAAACAGTAGGGTGGATAATCTGAAATCCTTTTCCTATGCATTGTAACACATTTTGCAGACCTCAGATTACTCTGATTTGTTGTGGGTTCTTGTGTTTTTTGGGGTGGGGAGGGGATGGGGACAGACAGGCACGGGGTGGGGGAGTTTAACAGTTCCTTCCAGTTTATCAGCATCCTTCTTAAAGTGTTGCCACCAACAGTGGGATCAATGGGGTGACTTTTGGAATGCAAATACTAAAACATTGCTTTATTTCTGATCATATTTTCTGATGCAACAGTTCAGTTATAATCTGCAATCATTTTCCATTTTTTCTTTTTCTGCCGTCACCCTTATCGCTGCTGATGCATCTCAAAAAGCTACAGTGAAGTTTCCAGCATGCTACTGATACCATGCAAATAATGTGTTCTTAGTTGCACACATATGGAACTGCTTACAAGAGTATCATGTGTTGGAGTTTTGAAGAACTTTTGTTTAATGTTGCAAAAGTGACTAAATCAATAGTCCTATCCAACTGCCATGTCTCCTAAAAAGATTTACATGCAAAAGGTCAACTTATTTGGATTACGAAGCATTAGTGGGAGATGTAAGTAGCTGTCAGCTGAGGACCTATCAACCTTGTTGAACCAGGATTGATGATTTGGCTGATGTTTGGATCTTGTATCATATCTGCTTTAAGAGAGGTCATTTATTTCTTTTGATTGTCAATGAGTAAAGAAATATTTTTCTTCCTGCTAGTTGTTATCATAGCTTATCTGCTATCAAGTTATTGCCATTTTGCAAGAGGAAAAGTTGACCGAATACTAAATCAAATCATATGCTTGAATTTTATTCTTCAGATTTCTCTTCAGAGAAGGTGAATTATGTGTGGCTTTATTTAAACTTGTATGCCAATTTTTGAATGTTTTCTAGCCTTAAAGTGGGTTAAAAACACTGTTTAAAATAGTCCTACATTTTACCTCAATAATTGAAGCAGTTACTGCCTTTGTATTATATGGTTTGTAATTGCTATATATTATATAGCAATATATAATATCAGCAATATATATTATAACTTTTTACCACTTCAACAGGCTTAGAGCCAGCTTAATTGCCTTTTTTTTTTTTTTTTCTGAAAATTTGTGCATGATATTCTTTGCTGATAGGGAAGAAAATCAACAAATCATCTCTCTATGTGCAGTAAGTCTGGGTTGATTTTCCAGCTTTTCAGTGGACTTAGTCCATTTTGTGCAACTAAGGAACTAGTTAGTTTAAGGATTTTGTGATTCTATATGACACAAATATATTGTGGTGCAGACTGCAGAGTATCCATTGTGAAAGACTAGCTGACACAATGTCTCAAGATAAACGGTGCCTTTGTATTCCAGTGAGGGTGTATTGGTGCTTCAAAAAACCTTGGGGTTCTGTAACTTCATTACATAGCTTTGGTGGAAAAAAATGTCTTTATCACACTCATTTTTGATCAGCCTGTGTTCATTACTGACTATGTATGTACTTTGCAGAACCAGAGTGGTGTTAGGAGCGGAGGAGGGAGGGAAAGGTTTCTGGTGATCACACCCAGACAGTGTAGTTAAAGTAGGTAGTTTGAGAGTGCTGAGTGTTGACTGCCAGTACCGTTCATTGGAGGCTGAGCCTCGTATGCTGTAATACCATCAGGGAACAAAAATTGACATCGATTGGGCCTGGCATCAAGTAGGCTCATTGTGCAGACAAACCGCCTGCTGCTCCTTGTAGATGTTGGCTCGCTCTGTCTGTGGAGGTGCTTGCTTGGCTGTCTTACCACAGTGCTGGAACATCTGAGCATCTCTCTCCTCTCTCTCCTTAAAAGTACAGTGAGGCTTTATTTTCTCCTGACAGCGCTATATGGAAGCTGCTTCCAACCTTGGTCTACCTTCCACATTTGTTGAGGGAATAGTCTTATCCCTCTAGTACAGATTCTAGACCAAGATTTCATCTTGGCTGCATCTTCCCTGCTTTAACAAGCCTTTTACTGTCTTTGATGCCCTGCTAGATGAATGGCAGTACACAGTTTGTTTTTAGACAGACGATTACAGTGGTTTAAGTGCTGTTGTCCTACAAAACAAATGAAGCCTTTTCTATGGGGCCATTACCAGGGCACTTAGGATAGCCTTACCACATGTGTGGTGATTTGGTAGGTAGATTTAATATAGTTTTGGTAATGACATTTAGATATGGTGTATCTGTGCAACAGGCTGATTTTTAGGAGTTTGATCTGTGTCAGTAGTAATAGCGCCGTACATTATCTTGTCATGCTTTTGAAATAAACCTTTAAAATAAATGAACGAGCTACGTCTGAGTTGATTCTGGCTTGGAAAGGCAGGCGATGTAAAGCTTGTAGCATTAGGTAAGTGTACTGTGTGTAAGGTAAGATAAGTTACATGAAATTCCTGCCAATTGATAAACATGGTGCATATGAGGTAGTACTGATGTTGAGTATATCCTTCTTTCTCAGTAAATTGTCCTTTATCATCCAATACCGAGACTCGTAGAAGCTTGTAAAAATGTCACATTTCATTATACATGGCTTCCGCTTGTAGCGCTTCCTTAATTAACTTCCTTGTAGCAGTACCTATGAATTTCAGATGTTAATCTTGGTGTCCCACCATGCCGTGTCTTGCTGTTTTCCAATCAAATACAAATTTTGTCTTTGTCCACTCAAAATATGTTGTAATAGAAGTACCGTTATTCTGTAAGCAAAGTGGCGGGTATCCCTTCAGGCTAAAGTGCTTCCTGCATGCAGCCATTTACATGTTAAATCATGCCATGTTAAGACACCACATAAAAACTTTTTAAAAATTAACTTTGGAGGATGGGAAGGTTTCCAGTAAATAACAGAAACAGGGAACAGGCTACTTCTCCACTGGCCTGCCTCTGTAGTCTTTTCTTTCAGAGTATAATCGTAACTGTAAATCATTAATTCTGTAAATGTTTAAAAAGAAAAGCTATATTTATCTTATCATCAGAGTGTCAGTCTATCTGTCAACATCAAAATGTATTTGCATTGAAGTGGAGAATCATGCTTCAGGCACAGCCAACAGTCTGAAGAGTGAGGAATGTTTGTACGAATGATAAGAATTTATGGAATTTGTTTTATGTGGAAATGCAATTGACTTTTTTTTTTTTCTTCACCTTTCAGCTGGTCAGTATTGGTTCTTCCTATAACTATGGCAATGAAGATCAGGCTGAATTTCTGTGTGTTGTCTCAAAGGAATTGCATAACACTCCCTATGGCACAACCAGTGAACCCAGTGAAAAAGCAAAGGTAAGTTACTAGACACTGGGCTAAAGAAATGGTGTCAAACTGGGTGGGCTTCACTAAGTTGTGCTATGCCTACCTCTGTTCTGGACCATTATTTAATTGCCTTTTGTCCCCTCACTCATGACTAATAACGGTTCCTTGTCCATCGTATGAGAGACTGTAAATGGTCAGCATGCATTTGTTATACCAGATGGGTTCTTTAAATGCAGTACTCTGTACTGTTCCTGATACCGGTCCTGTTTTTTTGAGTATTGGCAGATATTTGTTATTTACAGTTGAGAATCTAGATTTTGTTTCTTATGCATTTGAATACTTACTTATTCTGTCACTGGTTCAGTTGAAAACTTTTTCTTGCTTAAGTTCAACTGAAGAAATCTTACTGTCAGGAATGGAGATTGCTGTCTCTGAAACACATAGTCATGTGCAATATGTTATAAAAGGAAGGCATTTGTTAGCTTAATATTTTCAGGTTTCTACCTAGTTTACTTTCTGTAACCAGCTTTACAAAAAGATTATAATGGGCACTATATCTTAGCATTTTACTCAGCTGTCTTTCACAATTTGTACGAGGGAAAATGTAAAACCACAACTGAATAGTAATAAGGCAGACGAATTATGTATGTAAGTGTATTCGTCTCTTCTGTGCATATTGAACAGTTTTTATCATTGTATTGTTGCTTTGTGTGAGGAGATGACTACAGACAAACTGGACACTTCTGTAGTTGGCTTAAAAGCTTTTCATTTAGTATATGTAGACAGGAAACAATTGGTAAAATAGCAAAGGTTGCTTTTTCAAGAATCACCTTCAAAAAAATTAATTTTGACATAATGGTAAGAATTGATCTGGGTCGTGGCACTGAGGCCCTAGGTAAAACTTCACTGCTTTCTGTGCCTTGTAACGTGGTTATGCAGCTACACATATGGAGACATTTTTGTAAATTGCACTATAAAAATACTCTTTATGTTAGATTCTTAGTGAAATAATTAATTTATGCTCTTTTGTCACTGTTGTGATAAAACTTCCAAAGAGTTGTAAGGCATTAATGTAGTCAAGGGTAAACAGTGAACCTGGGTAGGCCACAGCTCACTCTTTCCAGAAACCTGGTTGAGGTCTGCTTTTGCCGGAATGCTTCAGGAAAACTTTAAAAGTTGACAAGGCAAAGAGGTGTTTAGTAATAATTTAGGGCTGAGATATGTACCTGAAATAAAGCTTGGAATTCTAGAACCTAATAAACGTCTCATAAGGAGTGGTAGTACGTCTTCAGGGAACTTCAGAAGTTGCCAGAGTTACATTGCATCCTTAATGTAAAAGAAAATACAGATCAAATGAAACTATTAAATCCCAAATACAAAAGCTAGTTCAGAGTGCAGTACAACTCTGTAAATTCAGTAGCTCTGAGAGAAGCTAAGTCTTAGACCTTTCCATTGAAGTGCTTCTTGGCCATTGTTTCAGAGAAGAGAGCAGAGCATAATTTGATCGGGCTGATGAAAAAGACTTGCTGTTAATTTTGGTTGGAGATATAAACATTCACTCCTTTTGTCCTGGAAGAGTTGAGCTGTTGGCGTGCCTGGGGGAAAACAAAACAAAACAAAACCAACCTTTCTTTTTGCTTGAGAGGTTTTTGACAGCTGTGTTCGGGAATCTTGACTGGACCTTGGGACCTGTTGTCTCAGTAGTTCCCTCCTAGCCAGCATTGGTCCTCTAGTCTGCAATCTGTTCATTAGTGTCTGAGTTGGTCTTTATGACATTCACATGATTGAAATTCTGGTATCCAGTGATATATACGGAATAATGTCTTCATGTACTGGGACTGACTTTCAGAAGCCATGAGAAAGTCTTCCTATTACTTTTACAGCAGGTTGGGTTAAAGAAAGTACTGGACTTTCAGAATAGGAAAAAGCATTTTTTGATAGCCTGTCTAATCAAGCTTCACCTTCATTCCTTGTTAGAGACTTTTTTTCTTGTGTTTTTTTTTTAAAAACGGTTGGCATAATAAGTTAGTAGTGGACTTCTCTGTAACTTTCTAATAAACCTAAGTGAAGGAAATGAACAGCGTTTGGGACGTTGACTTAAATGGTTCCAGTGGCTTTTACTGATAGCCATGGCACTACTGAAAGATAACCTATATTCCCATGAGTATTCTTCTCTTTCATACCACTTTATTGAGCTGTCAGTCTCGAGACAAATAACCGCAGCTTGTTCGTAACATCTGCATCCAAAGTTAGATTCTCAAGTGCTATCCTTTCCCATCTGTGGCAAAGAGCACATGGAGTTAAGGTACCAGCTTTACAGATTAATTTAAATTTTCGCTATACTTATGCTCCCTATTGTTATGTTGCATGGTATTATTGGCTTCTATCTGCTTTAAGACATTCGAAAGGAAATTTTCATTAAATCTGTAATGTTCCTGCTGGAAATTGTCTGCTGTCATACTTTCTTACAAAGAGTGGAGGTCCCAGATAAACGTAAATAGATGTCATTCCTAATGCTTCAGGTGTAAGTGGACTGTACTTTGTTGCAGCTCTGACTCACTTGCAATCTCTTCTTTTCCCTTCCTTTCTCTATACTTGCTGCATGCTGCATGCCACTCAGAGTGAGGATGAAGAAACGGATTACGATATGAATGACTCAGATTAAGTGTAAATGTCATGGTGAGCACTAGCTGCCCTAGGATTTTACCCAGATGCTTTTCTGCCCCATCCAGTTCCTACCCCCACTAGTGCTGTCCTTTGGCTAGTCCTGGTGGTGTGTGTGTTTGTGATTATAGTTGTGGCATGGTTAGCGAAGAAAGAATTCCTGTTCTGGATATTGCTTCTTTGACAGAATAATTAGTGTTGCTGTTACAAGCTGTTTTGCGATTGGTTCCTTTAAAGCTTTGCTGAGAAGAAAAGTTCGTCACGTAGATTCTAGGGTCAGAATTGCTTTTCATTTTTACTTTTCATGCACCACTTTTTCTGTCAAATTTTTTTTTACATGTACAGGCATCTGATACAAACTTACAGTGTACATTTTCAGTAAATGTCTGATTTGGCAGTAAATTAGCAAACAACTGAAGTGCAACATAGTCAAAAGATGGTCTTATCTGATAATTTTGAAACAATTGATTTTTTTTGAATCAAGACCTGGCAAATAAAAGTAAATAGTGTGATCTCAATGCTACAGTTATATTTATCACAGGAAACAACTCTCCCCAGGGAACGATCATGTCCTTTCCACTGTAGTTTGACATCTTATTGAAGATCAAGGTACTTCAGAAGTCAAAAGTGGAAGAACACAAAAGTTGCATCAGAAAGAACAACTTTTGCAACCTTTTCCCAATGTGTCTGCAAACACTGTGCATATTTATTCTGCTATCCACTTTCTAGGAGATAACTTATCATTGAATATTCAGTGATACAGCGGTGCAGTTAGTCACTTGAGCCTGTATAAACTGAAGATATTTACCATTGCATGAGATTGAACTCCAGCTTCTCACCTATACATCTGAACTTTTTAGCTGTAAAGCAGACTTATACTTATCTCTGAAGTGTTGCTTCCACATGGCTGAAGAGGAACCTACATTATTTTACTAACTAATGCTAGCAGAAGCTACTGCTGAGATAGAAAAAGGTCTTTTGCCAAGTCTTCAGGAATGGCTGCAAGGAATGGATCAAATCTGAAGCTTTATTGAAAAAAATAAACTGGCACTGTGCTGGAATTGAATGTGATATTCTTAAGCTGCCTGAGAGTCGAACAGTCCTGAAAATGGTATTCTGTCTGCAGCAGATTTATTTTGAGTTGGAGGAAACAGTTCTCATGTTCTGCTTCCATAAGAAGCAATCCCGTTCAGGCCCCTAGGATATAAGAGTTCATTCAGCATTGTTTAGACTCTATAAGTTAACTTTCGATCTGGTGCACCTGGAGGAAAAACAGAACAGAAACATGAAAAGAAAGAAAATTCTAAACACAGCAGATCTGCCCCAGGGTCGGAACAGTCCCCAGTATCAGTACAGGCTGGGTGATGAATGGATTGTGAGCTGCGCTGCAGAGAAGGACTTGGGGACACTGGTGGGTGGAAAACTGGATATGAGCCAGCAGGTACACTTGCAGCCCAGAAAGCCAGTTATCCGGGGCTGCATCAAAAGAAGCATGGCCACCAGGCTGAGGGAAGTGACTCTCCCCCTCTGCTCTGCTCTTGTGAGACTCCACCTGGAGCACTGTGTCCAGCTCTGGGGTTCCCTTTACAAGAAGGGCATATGGACCTGTTAGAGTGGGTCCAGAGGAGGGACACAGAAATGGTCTGAGGGCTCGAACACCTCTGCTATGGACAGAGGCTGAGAGCGTTGGGGTGGTTTGGCATGGAGAAGAGAGGGCTCCAGGGAGATGTTATTGTGGCCTTCCAATACTTAACAGGAGCCTATGAGAAAGATGGAGAAAGACTTTTTAGCAGGGCCCGTAGTGACAGGAGAAGGGGCAATGTTTTTAAACGGAAAGATGGTAGATTTAGATTGGATATAATGATGAAATTCTGTACTCCAAGGGTGGTGTGACCCTGGAAGAGGTTGTCCAGGGAAGTTGTGGCCGCCCCATCCCTGGAAGCATTCAAGGCGGGTTGGGTGGGGCTTTGAGCATCCTTTCAAGCATTCCATCTAGTGAAAGATGTCCCTGCCCACGGCAGGGGGGGTTGGACTAGATGATCTTTAAGGTCCCTTCCAACCCAAACCATTCAACGATTCTGTGATCTGAAGCGTGCAGCCCGAGCAGCATTATCAGTGATGTCACAGTTTTAGCCAGTAGAGCATGTTCTCAAGCGAAAACCTCTTCCATGCGTGGTTCTGCTCCAGACATACTCCTCAATCCTAGCTATTAGCAGTTTGGGAGAAGACCTGCCATAACTGTTTTCGGATTTTATTGACCTCTGTTAGTGTTGAGACATCTTCTATCAGCATTTTTGCCAAGTGAGCCAATACATTTTTTAGGAATAGTGTATTAAAGGGGTTTTCAGAAAAAAAAATGAGGAATTTTGAATTGCAGAACAGTCAGTCATCCTTTCAGTATTTAGTAAGTAAAATTTTGATGGATTTCCTGATAACTGAAATTCAGTTTATTCTTCGGACAAAGTCACTGCCTGTGACTGCAAAAGATCCTCTTTCACACAGTTTCTGAACAGAGGTGGATGGAACACCTCTTGAGGGCTTGCTGGTCAGAAATAATTTCCCCTTTGGGGTTACAGAAGAAGTACCTAGCAAAGTGTGTTAAAATATTGCCTGATCTGATAGAATTTTTGCTTTACATTGGGTTTACTGGCTCAGTAAAGTGTACAAAGTTCAGCATCCAGATCTGGCGTAGCGTTATGTTATTGTATGTGTTCCTGAAGCTACAGAAAATAGTTCAAAGTCTATTAATCTGAATAGTAATTTTTATCTTTTAGGAAAGAATAAACTGAAATGTTTCCTTTTAAATTGGAAAGATTCACAAGCTGAATAGATCCAGTATTATTTTCTAACTGCACAGGTGCTTGTTTCAGCCGTGCTTTGTCTC
Organism: Ibidorhyncha struthersii; assembly: GCA_013398815.1. Lineage (NCBI taxonomy): Eukaryota > Metazoa > Chordata > Aves > Charadriiformes > Charadriidae > Ibidorhyncha > Ibidorhyncha struthersii. The sequence goes on from VZSZ01006382.1 coordinate 621,575, forward strand.
TTGGAGATTGTTTCACTTACCGACTACATTGCCTGGGTCGGACTGTTATCTGCTGCGTGGACAACTACCCCAGCGCTTTGTTCTCAGCTCTGACCAACAGCAAGTACTCGAGGAGAGGGTTTAAGTATGATGCATTTATAAAATTAATTCCTGATGTATTTCCCCACCTCAGTTTAGGCATTTTGGCTTCAAGCCTGCATCCAGATCATTGTATGAAAGCTACAATGACACTATGATACCATGAGTAGGTATCAATGGCACTATCTTCCGTAAGTTTGTCTAATTGCTTTTGAATATATTATACAAGCAGTTGGTGAGCAATTTTCAGGGCCTGGCTTTTCATTGCAGAATTCACTTGTAGGTTTCCTACAGTTCCATATGAAACTTTTTGCTTAGTACACTTAGCAAATGATCTTCATGAAATAAGCAATGTTTGCATCCAAAATACGCCCTAAAGCATGTCATGGCCCATGGGAAACATCTTTCTCTATTCTGGAATTTATCAGAGTAGCTGCAGTGGCATCTGGCTTGATAACTTGAAAATAATAATACTGACTTTGAAATGAAAAAGAACTTTGTATGCACAAAGGGAGGTCCAGGTACTGCAGGAATTGCAGTGAGCAAGTGATAAAATGGATTTATTTTTTTTTTAAGCTAACACTGAACTGTTACTGAACTGTCCCTGAGGCACACAAATGGTGACGGGTTCTTTATGAACTCCAGTCCTTAAAAAAAATCCCATGGAGTTCTGCAAAGCAGGGGAGACCCTACTTGACTACAGTTACTATGAAAGGCATACGAGGCTTAATGACTGATAGAGGCTGATAGGTTAAATTATCAACATTCTAATAATATTAAAAAGAAACCAAATACCTAGACTGTTGTGGGTTTTTTTATTTAAAGCCATACATGAAACTGCTGTGCTAAGTGGTTGCCAACCTTCACCCTACAAGCACAAAGGTTGAAGTGTTTGTGTGCGCTGTCAGATTCTGTGGGTCCTCTGGGTTGGAATGTGCTACTGAGTACTAACATCAGGTGTTTGTCTTAATATCAGACTACACTGAAATCGTCATAGATGGAAATTCTCCATTGAAGACAGCTATGCCATTGTCCAGGGATTGTGCCTTTGCTTTCTGTCAGCTTTTGAAATCGAGAGCCCTTCCCAGTACTTAGGAAAACTGCCAAGAAGCAAAAGAAAATGAAGTATCATTGGAGATACTTTTGCTTACAGATTAACATTGTTAAGCACTTGTGCTCAGTACATTTGAAGCTTTGCTTAGTGCTTTGTTTGGCGATTGTCACAATTGGTTCTACAGTTTGCTTAAAGGCTTCCCCGCAGTACTGCGCAGCCCGAGAGCTGACCTTGTTACTGCTGATTGCCATTCAGTTTGGAGTTGGAACATGAGAAACGTTGTTGCTTGGACAGTCAATCTTAACACTTGGAGCCTTTCCTCACTGGAGGAGCCGAAGAGAATTGAAAGAGAAGAGGAAAAAAAATAGTCAATTCAGAAGTAGAATAGGTGGTCTTCATAGATATGAAGACCTATAGATAAGGATTCCTAGGGTTTTCAGGGGTAGATGTTTTGGTTCCATTAGACTTCAGTCCTTATGTTCAATATATGCCTTTTAAAGTGAATATTAAACAAACCAACTGCTTTTAGGGGGGGGGGAAATCCTTTTACTCACTGGAATGGGAATCTCAGTTCCTTGCTAACAGTGGGAAAATCAAATTCCTTAGATAGAATTTTTGAGAAATATGTTCCTCCTCATGAAGTCAGAGCCTGCATTGCCTCTCAGCTGCCTGGCTTGGGCGTTTCAAAGGATAATGATGGACAAGGTAATGCTTGAAAAGTTCAGTGTGCTCTGTCTTGTGTCCACAAAAACAATTTTCATGTGGACAGGGATGCCTAAAAAAACTTGTGAGCTCTTGCATGAGCAAATAATATTAATGTAAAAATATTTTAGAACTGCTGTCAGAGTAGTACTTATTTTCATACAGCTGGTGAGTCCAGCTGATAAGCTTTGCATGTCTGAACAGCATAGTAAAAATCTGTGAAGAAATGTAGTTGATTGACTTTAGTTCATGGAAAAGATGAAGCTTGGGCATCTATTTCAGATTTTAAATCAGTCTGTTTATTTAAATCTTGCCAGCTCGTACTCTTGGCCTTTGAAAACTTCCTGCATCATGTCACCCAGTGTGCCACTTGTGCACATTTTCAGCTGCCGGTTCATGTTTTCAGTGCTAACTTATGGGACACAATTTGCAGCTGAAAGTTCAGAGAGTTAAGGATGTTTCACTGGAATGGGAAAAAGGAAGATTAAATTCAATTTCTAATAAAGTACCCGAGTTCATTTACCACACAGGACCTTTTACATCTACCATCCCTTAAGCTTTGTTTTTATTAATCATACTCAATTCCTAGTAGTGACTTACATCTGTTTTTGTTATGTTTGATAGTAGATATTGTACGTATCAATCTGTCTTTTTTCAGCCTTAAAGCACAGACTTCAGGAATGTCCTTGAATCAGCTCCCTGACGCTTTACCAGTTGTTTGAAATAGTCATTATGCTGCTCTTTGACCTCCATGCTTTAGGAATGACATTGAGCGAATTTTCATTTATAGAATTTTTATTGGTCTGTTTCAGATTTTGCAAGAACGAGGTTCCAGGATGTGAAGACAGTATTGAGTGGTGACAATTTTTTCTCTTTTATTCCAAGATGCAGTGAATTGTCACACTGAAGAGGCTCGGCTGCAAAAGAAAAAATCTGATTTAGACAATTTTCTGTTGATCTGGGTTCAACCATTTTTGCCTATAAGCTGGTGTCAACCAGCTGAAAGCATTGCAAGATTACATAACGGGAATAGATGGTGTGGAAGTGTGTGTTAAGTTTTGGTTGTAGTGCATGGTTGTACTTTCTTGTGGGCTGACTGACACTGGTCATTTGAAAAGAAATGACCATGCACTCATATTTTCCTCTGAGACATGTAGCACTTAATGTCTGGTGCTGGATGACCCAATGTTGATCAGTTCGGAGACATTTTCCTACTAAGCGTTGTAAACTTTTAAGGACAATGTAATTGGTGCTACACACACACACACACATATACACATTACAGCCCACAAATGCAAATATTTGGGCCTACATTGTTTCCGAATCAGAGGCAGCCCCAGTTGACTGTGTTATACTGCACATTCCTTACGGCTCTGTGACATACTCTATTGTGTAATAACAGCCTAGGAGATCAACTGAAACTAGCACGTAAAAAGTTACACAACAGACAAAAGGTTTTTCTAAAGGAAGGGTGTATATATTGACTGGATTTATAGCATATTTTAATACCCAAAGGGAAGACTAAACTCAGAAAATGGCCTTCATCTGGGTTATTCTTGACGTTCCTTCTGTTAAAACAGTCTCCTCCTGCAAAAGTTATGCTCCGGTCTTAGCCAGATGTTTGGAAGGGGAATCAAAATTTACTTAAAACGAACAACTGAACATTCTGTTTCTTTTGAGATATTTGTACTCATATGTGTGTTTGTGCTTTTATGAAATGCCTATAAGCGTTGAACTCTGTGGATTATGGTAGAGATTTTTCAAGAGCTGGAGGTTGTACAGAAATACGGCTGGCTGGTCCTAGATCCCTATCTCTGTGACTGGGATTAAAATCAACCTTGAGTGTGAACACAAGCTCATCCAATTGAAAAACTTAATTACTTCAGACATTCAGGATACCTGTAATCAATCTTTCTCTTTCTATACTGTTTCAACTATGCAGTTAAAGAACATGGTTTGAAAACATCTAGTGCGGCTTTATTAGTTTGTCTTTGGTGAAGGCTAATACAAGACTGGAGCTTTTTAATACACTATGTTTTGAGCAAAATCGTCAGCACATCTTTAAAACACTTAATGCAATTGACGGTATAAAACTCGGCTTTGTTGACTTACAAAAGCAGTGGAAGGGAGTTTCAAAAAAGCTACAAGATTGTTTTGAATTCTAAAGACATCACAGTTTTCATTCTCAGTAACTTCAGAATTTATGCACGTGCTCTAGGTAATCCTTTACACAAAAGCCTGATTTTCAAACACCCAGGGTCTACTCTATTTTTTCTTTTTTTTTTTTTTTTAAGGACTTACTATACATTGATAAAAGTTTGGCAGAAACAATTTGTAAAAACCATTTCTACTAAGCAGGTTAAGCAATGGGCTAAATGTTTTGTCCATGCGTCTAATGCTTGAAAGGGTTTGTAATGCATTTTGCGACTTGGATGTGGTCTGCACAGGAAGCTGCTGGCCCCTCCACAACAACACACAAAATGTTTGTCTTTTTTTAAGATGTTAAAACTTAATTGAATTTACTAAAAATGTAATTGTGTAGGGGGAAATGTTTATACTTTTATACTTTTTTAGGCACCCATATTTTATCAGCTTAAATTTAGCACCCAAATTTCCCCTAAATAGTAACAGATTATCTTGTGTATCTGAAAAATAAGCATAACAGTTGTCTGTGTTAACTGCATATTAAAACATTTCCTCTGCTGCAGTAGTCACTGTGTTTCTAAACAGTACGACTCCACCGAATTCCCTGAGCTCCCTAGCTCATGGAATTGCAGACAACCATGTTTCTTGTTGTTTTCTTGATGTGCTCTACAGAGTAATTCGGCATTGACCTAAGTGGATTTTAATGCCTAAAATATCTGTTTTACAACGATCCTTCTGAGTCAGCATTTCTGCTGTCTCTCTTATTTAACCCAAAAAAGACAATATTTTATTTCATAAAATGAAATTTTCAAGAATGACAGCAGCACAGCATGAGTAACAAACTGAGCAAACTGAACAAATTTAGAATATGTAAAAAGAGTGGGGTTTTCTAAGTATGTTTTTTCACTGGAGCATTTGCAGTTTAAAAACATGCTTTTATGGTGAGATGACCTGCAATCTAGTTTACATTGTATCCCTGTTGTAGCAAATTTTGGAGAAATGAGTGGTTAATCATTTTGCACTTTGTTTCCAATACCTCACAAAGATTTTAAGAAAGGAAAAAAAAAAAAAAAAGGAGATAACTTTATGGGCAGGTACCTTGTAAATTATTTGAAATATGCTGTTGTTTGAGGGCACCTAGACTAACTCCTTTCCTGTTCTTGCTAATGTCATTATTGCTTTAATTTTTGTGAATACGTCAGGCTTTCAGATAGATGGAAGTGCTACCATATGCCTTTCTCAAGGCATTAAGACTTGATCCCTAAATAAGTTTGGTTTCTTTTTATTTGACTCTTGTAATTTCAAATAAAGTTAGCTACAGTAACAAGGGAATTGCATTAGAGTCCAATCTACATTACCAGGTTTTGCAAACATTGCTTCCTCTGTTAAGATCTTGCAGGGTGAGGTAATGTACCAATATGGTTTAAACTGGAGTGCGTTGTCTGTTTCTTTTCTGTCCTTTGGAGAGTATTGACCTCAAGAGATCTGCCTGTGACTATGTAAAGCTGATGGGTTCACTCAGGGGCCGTAGTTGAAAAGCTGTGCTGCAAAAGCCTTTGGCATGAACTCTGGATTTACACAGCTTCTCTATTCTTAAATCAAAAGTGTATTTCAGGTAGGAATTTAAGATGCTGAGCATAAAGAGATGGTAGCAGAAGGCAATAAAGCAGGAAGAGAGAGATGTCAAAACATAACAGTTAGTTAAGGTGACCTCTTGTGAAGATGTAAGTTCTGTGACAGATTTAACTTTCTACCCTTTTGCTATACGAATATTCAGTGAAGTTGTTTGGTGTGTTGTCTGTGGAACAGGAGGTTACTTCAGCAGCTGATTAGTGGATTTTCAGTGAAATTCCTGAAAGGCTTTTACATGACAAATTTCTTGCAAAACTCCTTTAAAAACTGAGAAGTTCAAATTTACCATAGCAATCTCTTGCTTTGAGTTAGGAAACAGAGAGCGTAGTTGGCCTTAAGTTTCATCAGAGGCTAATTTTCTGTAACGGAGATGACATTTTTATATTAAAAGCTTTTGACTTCTTCAAGCAGCAATTAAATCGGAGTTTATCTGCAATGAACAAGTCATTCTGAGGCCTCTGAGATATGAATGTCACGTGGTCCATAATAATTGTCCACAAGTATAGTCTGACTCAGCAGCTCGCACAGTAAGTGGGAAATAGATGTGGGATTTTGTTTGTTTTGGGTTTGTTTGTTTGGGTTTTTTTTAACAAAAGACAGAAGGTTACCTGGAATTTCCTCCCACTTACTGTGGAGCTTTCATGGATTATGGCTAATTGCAGTTTGTTGTCCCACAGTAATTTAGTTGTGTGTCAAAGGCCTGATTGTATTTAGAAGCTTATATTGATTCTTTACTAAACTTTTAGTCTTCAGAATCAGATACTCAGAAAATTTGGAAAATGTACTGGTTTTTTTTTTTTTTTTTCAAACTCAGCTAGGTTTCTTGTAATGATAAAAGCTCCTTTCATCTTTCATTGTAGCATTAGTAAAAGATATTTCTTGAGAAGTTGAGCTTGATGTATCCACCCAACTTTTTTGTCTTCAGATTTTCTTTAGCTGTGTAGCTCCATTTCTAGCAATGTGAATGCACAGTTATGATTGATAAGGAACGGGACTATTTCCTGAAGATAGCAAAATTGAATCAATCTCCTCTCTCTCTGAGAGAGCTGGGGTTTTTTTCAGGAGAAAAATGAAAACTTCTAGCAGATTAAACAAAAGAAAACTTGATTGCAGGGATGCTTAGGGAGTAGGTCTGTTGAGTAGGATGACAGTGTTTTCAGAAAACTGCTTCTCAGAACAGAACACTGGATTCTGTAAGTGTCGCTTGAGGTAGCTGAGAGTTGTTGGTCTCTTTTCGAGCAGTACAGCGCTACCACCAGCAAAGTAACACACATTAGTTACAAATTACTATTTTTATTAGTATTACAAAAATTAACTTGGAATGCAAAAATGCAATAGTATCTGATTGAATGAAATGACCTAGAAACTGGATTGTAATCTGTATTGTCCAATCATTCAGCTATACTGGAATACAGTCCTTGAGAAGTACTGAGGGAAAAGTGAAGTACTGGGATTTTCATGGAGATCAAAGTCAAGTGAGAGAGAATCTGGAGGTGAAGCCTGGGATTTTTTCACCTGAGATGTGATAAAATCAGAAAGCGTCATTCTCCTATTTCATTCTCTCTCTCACCGCATCAAAAGCATCTTTCAAGTTTTTCAAATTAACTTCTTCGGTCAGCCCTGAAAGGTGGGGGTCTTGAAAAGAGAGGAGATTTTGTTATGCCTTTAACAGTACCTGGTAGCTCAGGACGGTGGGATTAAAACTTCAGTGGTCATCGGAGAAGTGTCTTTTCTAATACAACAATTTTGAAATAAGTACAGCCTGAGGATGCTGCCTGTTACTTCATTACAGTTTAGACTGCAGTTATCTCCAGCTTTAAGGACAATCTCAGGATCTTACCTGGGTTTTTGTGTAGAATTACTGATTGTTAAAATAGTATAAATATTCAGTTTGAAAAAAAAAATGTGGAAGGCTCTCTGAACTCAGTGTCATATAACTTTTCTTTCTTTTGGCTCACAACAATCAGGAGTGGTCTTTAAAGGCTTCTTACTGAACTCTGAGGCTTTAAAGGGCTAAATAGATCTTATTGTTCAGTTTGCCTAAACGAGTGTTGGACAGAAGGAACTCTTTCCATTTTCAGTGCAGAAATGCTAAGGGCTAAAATCCTTTCCAGGGCTGATTTGAAGTTCTGGAGACATATAACGTTTAAAAAGCAGCTAGTCTGTTTTTCTTTCAACTCCGGACTCTAAAATAATTTTTACAAATGGCTGAACCAATTGCAGTTGTAAGTGTTCATATATGACTTGCAATTTCAGTATCCAGCTTGGTGAGGAATACAGTCGAGAAGACAGTACGCTTGCCCACCACTTCACTATTGCCTGTGCTGAAATCTAACTTTTATGAACAGCACTGGCAATAGAGAGACTTTGAGGAAGATTCTGCCCCAGGAAATTGTCGTGAATATTTCATTGCAACTTAGCTGTCCTTTACTTTAGCAAGGTCTACCAAGGCATAAACTTCGCAAAAGTTCAGTGTATAGATACTGCTGCAAACAGAGCTTTCTGGGCACGACAAAGGGTTCTCTTTAGGATGCTGTGCGTTAATAGCTACTATAGTGAGAGAAACTTTTTAGAAAGTTATTTTGCTACTTTGGGGGTGGGTGGAAGGGGGAGGAGGTTGTGTGACAGTGCTCTCCTTGCCTTAGAAAGCTGAGCCTAAATTTTGACCTGACTTAAAACCTGTTGAGATTTCCAGGCCTGGTCATCTGAAATGTACGAGTTAATGTATTTATGTACATGATTCTTGCTCCTTTTCAAGATTTTCCCAAAGCTTATGCACAACTTTACTCAAACTTAACTTGGCTCATGTGTACTTGCTAGGACGAAGCAAGTGCCAAGGCGCTGTAAGAGAAATGTTGCCAGCCTGTCTTCCTGCAACTGAAACAAGATCACCAGACTGAAGGAGGTTCAAGTGGCAACTACTTCCACCTGCTTCTGTCCTGAGCCTCATCTGAGCCTAACTATGAAAAATCTATTTCCTATGGACTCTCTAGGCCCACCTACCCAATTCAACACATGTTGTTTTTTTTTTTTTTTTTCTTTTTCTCCCAAATCACTGGTCTCAAAATTAGTTGTGCATCAGCTGTTTGTGTTCATATCCAAGTGGCCATACTTTGCAACATGTTATTTCCTGGATAGTGGATTAGCAATAACACTTTATTTTGTGCCAATTCATTATCTCTGAAGTGTTCTTACTGCAGCAAAGTTTGAGTTTTGATCTGGTTTTAATGCTTTTGCATTAGCCAAAACTCTTAGCACAGACATAGACAAGAAACTGAATCCATGGAATTTCCCTGGATAAAAATCTGCTAGGGCTTCCCAAATCATTTGAAGATGGTTACACTTAACCATCATTTTTAAAACAAACATACAATTAAAATGTGTGTGGGTATTTTTTTAACCTCCTTTTCATAACACTAGCGTATTGTAAACTGCATGAAATAAACCTGTTTTTTCCCTTTTGAAGTCTGATGTCTGAAATCTTTCTTTTCTAAATCCGTTGATGTTGACATTAAGGGTGTAATATTACTGATATTCCTAGTTTAGCACTTCAGGTATAAAATGTAGTTGCATTTTTGTGCAGTGATTCAAAGCAGTAATACTTTTTCCTTTGTAAAGGAGATGTATCATTTTCTGCTGCCCCAAAGACTTTGTCACAAAAAAACTCATGTTTATTCAGACGTATATCCACTGGGAAATTAAGGTACTTCCCCTTGCATTTACTGTGACTGTTGCTGATCATTATAGTAGGAGATGGTCCCCTCTGGTATGGATATATAATGACACAAAAGAACGTACCAAGTTTTAACTAATCACCTTGAACACATTTTCTTTCACACAACTCACAAATCACCCTGCCTAACAGCACAGATTTATTTTAGAATCCAGTACTTTGCTTTTTAATATAAATGCTTCTTTTGTCTGAAAAAAATAAGCTGAAATTGACACTTTGTGATAAGGCCAGCATATAGGGTAAGAAATGTAAATAAGAAGCCACGTAGTACATGTTTGCTGCAAAAGTTTTGAAGATAGCAGTGGCTGGAGGGAGTAAACGATTAAGTACCACGTACAGGTTGCTGAAATCATTCAGGCAGTTTGACAGCTGGGCCCTTTACAAGTATAGAAAAGTTCATAATTCACTATTAGTATTGAGAAGACCACTGGACTGCTCCGATTTTCCAAACTGCTAGTAAGAATTAAGTATGAGAAGCTAAGATCTACGAGTTCTAAAATCTTAGCAGCTATACAGTTACATATGAGGTGAATTTCATCTTAGCACTTTATAATCAGTTTGAAATGTAGAACACATTCTAAATCTTTCCTTATATATCCAGCAACTTCAGTAAAATGGTGTCATTTTACTCAACTGATTTCCTGCATTTTAATTGCATTGCCTAGTGTTGTAGTATCTTTGCCAGTAGAAGGATTTTTTTAATACCTCACCTCCATTTTTCTTACTGCAGTTTAAACTGATGGCATCTTGCCCCCTCTGTTATGGACATGAATTGTAGATTATTGCCCTACCCTGTGCAACAGCCTTTCATTTTCTCAAAGATGGTTTAAAGCTCCATATCGCGTACATCATGTTTGAAGTGATACAAAAAGCAAAAAAAAAAAGCCAAAATTTTAAGTGGGAATTTTAAAAGCCACATAGAACAAAGTATAAACTTGGGGGTGTTGGTTGATGAGAAGCTTAACGTGAGCCAGCAATGTACGCTGGCAGCCCAGAAAGCCAACTGCATGCTGGGCTGGGCTGCATCAGAAGAAATGTGGCCAGCAGTGCGACGGAGGGGATTCTGCCTCTCTCCTCCACGCTGGTGAGACCCCACCTGGAGTACTGCCTCCAGCTCTGGGGCCCCCAACATAAGAAGGACTTGGACCTGTTGGAGCAGGTCCAAAGGAGGCCATGAAAATGATCAGAGGGCTGGAGCACATCTCCTACAAGGAAAGGCTGAGAGAGTTGAGGGTGTTCAGCCTGGAAAAGACTCCAGGGGGACCTTATAGCCCCTTCCAGTACCTAAAGGGGCTACGGGAGAGCTGGGGAGGGACTCTTGATCAGGGAGTGTAGCGATAGGACAAGGGGTAATGGCTTTAAACTGAAAGAGGGTAGATTTAGATTAGATATACAGAAGAAATTCTTCACTGTGAGGGTGGTGAGCCCCTGGCCCAGGTTGCCCCGAGAAGCTGTGGCTGCCCCATCCCTGGAGGTGTCCAAGGCCAGGCTGGACGGGGCTTGGAGCAACCTGGGCTGGGGGGAGGTGTGCAGCCCATGGCAGGGGGGGTGGGACTAGATGGTCTTTAAGGTGCCTTCAAACCCAAACCGTTCTATGATAAACAAAAACATCCAGCAATGCCCAGATTCATTCCGCCAGCTTTAGGTGCCAGTGGTAACTGGCTCCCAGTCCCTGGGGTTGCGAAGAAACAGAATTCCTCCAGTAGGTGTTTTAATGTGCCGAAGATGAATCGCTCTTGCAGGTGCCTGCTCACGAGTTGCGATGTTGGGCAACAACGTTCTTAACTTCAGCATGTATTTTGATTAGGGCTATTTCAAATCTAAGTGATTGCTTGTTAAAGTAGTTAATTTTAGAGTTCCCAAGAAGAGAAACCATTTTGAACTTTAGTACTACGTAGAACATTGTCCAAGAAACTAACAAACACAGACCAGTGCAAGGCATGGCTAGGAGGAGCTTTCAGCACTGAGATTTCTTGTGTTTCATTAAAATGAGAAAAATAAGTCAAAGACAAGAACAGAATGGGATACATCCCCTATACGCCACTAAAAACGCATTCTTAGGAATGAAAAACAACTCCCCCGCAAAAAACCCAATGGGGAAACAAAAACCACAGAGCATAAAGCATGCTGCCTCTTAAAATTAAGTAAAACAAAAGCAGATTTGGGCCAAACACACAACTATAGGCTGCACCAGAGGAAGCGACAGTCACGGGCCCGGGGCACAGCCCCAGACCGGCGGTCGAGAGGGCAGCCGGCGGCAGCAGCCCTCCGCTGCGGCTCCTCCACCAGCCCCGAGCTTCCCACTGCGCCGGAGCGGTGAGGAACCAAGCGGGCTCCGACGGCGGGACACGGCCTGACTGACAGACAGACCGACAGACCCGCGCCCCGCA
>VZSZ01006382.1:634316-653507 GCA_013398815.1 Ibidorhyncha struthersii
CTCCTTTTGTTATTCTCCTTGCGACTCTGGTAGCCGCTCGGCTGGTACCGCCTCTTCTACCTTTTTCAGGCCGCAGGCAGGAGGAGACTTTCTATTCCAGTCCCGAGTTTAGCGTGTTTTGATTAAACCTCAGCCCTTGGCTTTCTTCACCTTCTGAAAAGTAAAGTTTGTATAGTTTTGGGGCAAACTACTCCAACTGATAATTTCTTTCTGTGTCAGTATTTAACCTGCAAAGTGAAAATGTGAAGCTTAGCAATCTTAGCGTTTTTTTTTTTTCTTTGCTCATGCTGCTTGGAACTAATAAGAGCTATTGAAGGTTCTTAAGACTTCAAGAGCATGTTGTTGATGTATTTAGAGACATGTCATGGGTCAGAATTGTGGATGATTGCTATTCCTGTGGCACAGGAGCTCTTCTTTGTAGGACTTGGTTGTTGTGCTTGGAAGTAGGTTCCCTCCTTTCCTCCCCATCTATCAGAGGGCACAGATAGGTAAGATGATCTGTAATGGAACACAAAGTTTGTGCCTGTGATGAGTGGGTTGGTTTTATGCTTTTTTTTCCAAAATAGGTAGTAGTTACAGCAGCAGAAACAGGCTACTTAGTAAATTTGGAAGTTTCTGTGAATTTTCTAATGAATTTTCTAATGAATTGATAGCAGTAAAAGGGACATTACTCCCTCTTAATGCTGGGGTGTGTTTGGGGGGATTGAAACAAAATGTGAAGACTGGTCTCCAGCTTGTGTGGCCTCTGCAAGGTAGGGCTGATATGGTCTTTTGGGTGCAAAAGTTTCTGTTCTTTCCAGTGATGTAGCGTGTGAATATGTTGGGACTTTGATTCTTGTTCATTAGCAGTAAATTTCTCAGCTGAATAAAACAAATCAGATGTAATATTGAAAAAAAAGAGAACCCTAAGATCTGTGGTGTTTGGGGTTGGTTTGTGTGGATTTGGTGGTGTCTGGGGGGGTTGGTTTGTTGTTTGTTTTTTTTAATTTTGACTGTATCAGGTTAATGGAGAGGTCTTGCATTTGCGAGGTATTTCAAAAGCTTACAAGAGCTAAACTTAACATACAGATATTTAGGCAAACTACTATTCCAAAGGGGAGAGAGGAAAAAAAAAAACGAACAAAAAAACTGTGCACGTATATTACTGAAGAAGATAAAACTTAGCAGTAAGACTATCATATCTTCAGGTTTAATACCCACTTAATATCTCACTCCTTCCTGCTACTCTGTAATTTCTGAGACCAAAACATACATTGAGATGATCAATCTCTGTCCTATCTTAAGCACCAGCAGAGCTAAAGTTAAAATCTCTTACCAAAGAGCTGCTAGAGAGTATTGGCAATTTGTTAATACACTGATTTGCTTTTGAAGGGGTGCTTACCTAACGGGATCTTAATTTTTGAAGTGGGCTTTCAGTCTTCTTTGTCACTAACCTCTACTTGGTAGTAGTTTGTGATGAGGTTTTAGACCCTTGCCAGGGTAACTAAAGCCAGTGGAGACCATACACATGAAGCCTGTGGTCTCATGTGCACTGAAATTTTGGATGTAGCCTATCAGTGCTTAACTAAGTCAAATGTCTCAAGACTTGAAAAGGTATTTATAGAACATAAGAAAACTTCATTTACTAGGGCACAGTATAGTGCATAACCAGTTGCAAAAGCAAGCAGGGTATAGAACCTGAAATTCAGGGTTTTTTCTGTTGAAAAGTTAATTGATTGGCAATGTTCTGTAGGGCCTACGTTGTTTATATGCCCTCTGAGAAGCTGGCGTTTCCCTTGAGGTGTGTGTAATTAATTGGCTGTTAGCCACAGGAGATAGAATTCAGGTGTTTGAAGGCATCCTGTAATACATTTCTTGGCAGAAAAAGTAACTGAGTTACTAAACTATTGAAGAATATTTGAATGGTTTATAAGCACAAATAACTTTCTCAAATTATTATGGGCAGGTTAGTATTATTATAGTGGACCACCAGGTACTAACAGTGCAACTGAAATTCTCCCATATATTCCATAGGTCATTTACATCTGTTGCCAGCACATGGGCTCACCAAATATTTAAAATTACTTGCTGCATGATTTAAGTGGGAGGGGTTTTTTGTTCTGAGGGTATCTTTTCAGTGGCTCCACATCTCCTGCATGTGAACAGACTAAAATCTGAAGTGGTATGTACAGTTTGTGTTGACTAAGTCCTGCGAATCTTCTGATGTAACTAAGATACAGATGAGTGTGTTGGGAATACTAGAGGAATATTGGACTGAATATAGAACTTCTTGTGTGTGTGTTTACTGAGAGTTAATTTTCCCTTTTAAAAAACTTTATCTAAAGTGAATTTAATTGCTAGCTTGAAGTTGAAATTATGGATTGTGACCATCCATGCAAAACTGACTTTGAAAAAAAGCTAGGAGGAGGGATTTGAAATACCAACTGTCCTAGGAGCTGCATAAAAATCTGGTGCTTTTAAAAACTTGTAGTTAAGGTGTCTGCACTGTAAGCCACTTTTGATGATCTGTAAATACTTAAATTGAAAGCGTACTGTCTTCTAATCTTTAAAGGGTATAGCAGATGAACATATGTACATATCTTATGTAGAGTAGGTCAGTGCCCAGTAAATCTTTTCAGCCTGAACATCATGCTAAAGGGCATAGCAGGAACACGTGAGTTTTTTAAAACAAGGATCTTGGTGAGCTACAATTTGTATGGTTATAGTTGTATACTCTTACGAGTAATTACATTAATGGCAAGTGAATCTTGCATAATTCTTAACCAGTGCTTAAATGTTTAATAGAGTGTGAACACTTCTTTCATTAACTCTGTGAGCTTGTTTAGTGGAAGAATTCTACTCTCCTGGTTGCCATAAAGGCTTGTTAGCTATGTGTGGAGTTGAGAACAAGTTGGCCTGACTTCAGCAACTGCCAAGTATCAGCTTTGATTTTAAAATGGGTACAAGTGCAGTAGGGAGAAGGATTGAAAACCTTCATTGGAGTTTGTTTTGACCATGTGGCTAATGAAACCCTGAGTTTAGGTACAGTTTGACAATGAAAAATAAACTCTCGCTTTGACTAGGGTTCTGGGTGAATGGAGAATCCTCTCTTGAATTTGAAAGCACCCCTCTGTTGCAACCATTGTGTCTAGAACTGTTCTTGCATCATATGCAGTAGTGACCTGTGCTCTACATGTTTCTTCTGCAGTCTCAGTCACCATGCTTGGCTGTTACTAAGGCAGTGAAGGTGCAGAAAGATTGTTCAGTTTATGCTGGAATTGAAAATCTGCCTTGTGGAATGAGTGGGCCACTGGCTCTTCCTTAGCTCAGTTCTATAATGCTGTCTGTCCTGCTGCTGTCTAGAAGTTGTATAGTGGCATCACTGCAAAACGGAGGTGATTTTGTTAAGTTCTGTGGCCA
The DNA here is from genome assembly GCA_013398815.1 of Ibidorhyncha struthersii. Lineage (NCBI taxonomy): Eukaryota > Metazoa > Chordata > Aves > Charadriiformes > Charadriidae > Ibidorhyncha > Ibidorhyncha struthersii. The sequence goes on from VZSZ01006382.1 coordinate 637,716, forward strand.
TATTGCTTTTGTGTAGAACACTGGTTTTCCACAGGAATTTACAGTCTAAAAATAACATTTCTTATTTGCCTGTTTGCTAGAAACGGGAGCTATACAGGTGTTTGCCTACGGAAGAAAGCCATATCTTTTGTGCTGTAGTAAGGAGATAGATATGTGTTTCAGTTGCACAAGTAGGAAGTCTGAGCCCTCTTCCCATTACTAATAGTGCTTCTGTTGTGGAGCTACTGTCAAAGTAGTTTCTAAGATGTGGTTCAAACATAAAACACAAGGTGGGGATAGTATTTTGTAGGTCAAGTCCAGTAACCAAGAGGTTGTTGACATAGGGAAATGATGTTATTCCTGATGTTAACTTCTGCAGAGTGTGCAAAAATGCGTGCCTTGCCTATAGTAGTGAAAATCAGAGGCCAAAATGCTTCCTGAGTGAGCAGTGCTTATAAACAGATAATATGTAGTGTTTACACTATAAGTAAAAGTTTATACTAAAACCAATTATTTTTGTTTTAGAGGGACTCTGAATATGTCTGGCATAGCTCTTAGCAGACTTGCACAGGAGAGGAAAGCCTGGAGAAAAGATCATCCATTTGTAAGTATGAGAACTGACGCATTTCTGACTCTGCAGTTATTTTGTCTTCTGATGATGACTTTTTTCTTTACCCTGATGTGATTTCTTTATTAAATTAATTTTTCAAATAAAAAAGCTGCTTAAAACTATGTAGTACAAAAATAAATAACTCTAAAGATAAAATATGTCATGAAGTATTCTAAATATATCTTCTGAAATCCTCACCCTTTGGCTTTTTGCCTTAATTCAGGGATTTGTAGCAGTACCTACAAAAAATCCAGATGGCACAATGAATCTAATGAACTGGGAGTGTGCTATTCCAGGAAAGAAAGGGGTAAGACTTAACTTTTGTCCTAACATCTCGCTTATGGTGAAAAGTAACGTAGGCCTGCTCATGCATTACACTGACAACTGAGAGTATATTTTACATGTAGTTTAACAGAAATGTGTGGATTCTGCTGCTACTTTAGAATCCAGGTGGAGTGGGTCAAGCATGGTATTGGACAAAACACACCATGAGCCTGTTCAACTTTTGGCAATGACCACCTTAAGACTAGAAGTTTTCAGAGGAGCATGTAAGAATCCTGCGTTGAGCAAATTTGAGATTGTCTTCTGCTTCATGCAGGGGTGACTTCTGTTCTTACTAAATGCTGGTTTAAGCCCTGCCTCTGTTGGTTAAGTGCTGGTACCTCTTCTGTCGACAAAACAGTGAGAGCCTTCAGTCCTAGAGAAGTGCTGTAGCACTGTTTTTAACTTTTTGGATTTCATGGAAAATAATTCTGTTATCAATATGGATTCTCATTGCTGTCCATTTTATGGGATTATCTCTTTTTGTATTGGGCAAAGAACAGAACTCTAACATTGTTCTTTTTTATCTGTTTTCACTTGTGCTTCTATGTCCCTTTTCTTAAAATAACAAGGAAAAGTCTGTAAAGACAAGGATTGCTTATTTTTATCAGCTTCACCTGGTTCTAGGGGATAGGACATATGCAAACTTTCAAGTGGAAATAAGCATTAATGTGTGAAACTTCTTTGATTTTGTACACTGCTATTATAACATCTAATTCGGAACAGAATCTTGTTTCTATTTTTCAAGATGTTACTTAGCATGTAGAGATTACTCTTGAATTCATTGGATACAGTTGTTTCTTCTGAGATACTATTAATTACGTGGTGGTTTTTATTCTTTTGGGTCTTCAGTGTTTTGCATTAGATGTGGGCCTTATTTTTTGCTTTGCGTGTTCTACTGCCTCTTGCCAATTTGCTTAAGTCCCCTTAAGATCTCGTTTCTTAGATTCTGAAGACAAAGCATGTAGGCAAAATCTACAGATTCTGTACTACTGCCTCAGTTAAATGCTGAATGTGGCATTGCTGTTATGGTTATAACTTAGCTCAATACTTTAAGTGTCTGCACTGTTCAAGTTTTTTAAAGAAGCACCTAAAGATAGTGTAACAGTGTAAGGAAAAACTCATCCCCTTGTGTTCTGCCAAAACAAGATTATCCCTCATAATAGCCAGTTATATACCTTATTGAGATGACACCTTTTAATATGTATGTAAAACCTTCTTGCCACTGCTTTAAAGTTTTGTAAACCACAAAATGGAGCAAACAAGACCCTTAAAACCAACTTCTTGCCTCCTAGATAACACATCACACCAGGAGAAGATCAGTTATGCTCATGTAATTCTTGGTAGATATTTATTTTAAAAAAAATCAGGGTTTTTACTCGAGTAAAAATGCTGTCTCTTGAACAAGGCATGATGCTGCTTCTTAATCTCTACCAGACCAACCAGTTGCTCTCTATTGCCTTTGTGTTTGGAGGCATGCTGTGCTGCACCTGCTTCCCCTTGAGACATGTTGGTTGAAACCACCAAAATGCTTTCTTGTCAGCCAGATCAAAAATTGAAATAAAGTGGTGTTAGTCCTGGGTTGGGTATCTCCATTCACTTTTTTGACAGTAAATCACTGGTTAACTACGTAGAATTTGACTCAAAACATCTGCAACCTGTCCAGTAACACAATATGAACTTGATTATACTGCTGTCATACTATTATCTTAGTAAGGCTTTTGAGTGACTGCTATCTTTCACCCTTAAGTTATGTTGCTCTATCAGAAAGGCAATGAAAACTTTTTGTTGACCAATCTGGTGTTCTACTTGAAGAAATTATTAAAAGCTATTTGTCTTCCCCTATGGCTGAAAGCAAACAAAATAGGAACTAAGTTTATTCTATCAAAAGGCTTCTGTCTTCTAAAAATGGACAAGTTTGTCTTCTGAGAAGGTATGGAGAATAGATATTTCTAGTTGTTGACAACTGACTACAGCTGTTCAGATCAAGTCCTTTAAATACACTATAGCAAATGTAATCAGACTCACTTGCTTTTAAAAACACGGTTATCTTAGTATTCCATTTCTTTTGGAACATACGTTCTTTTCCTATTTAAGCCTGAGACTTTGCACAATAAATACCAATGATAGTGGAGTGTGCTTTTCTTTTTTGGGGTGGGTTTTTTGTTTTCTTTTTTTCTTTTTCCTTCTGCTAAAAATCACATAATTCAGGTAGGAAATAATTAGAGGGTTCTTCCTAAGGTGGTCTTCAAACATACCTGTCTGTCCCTGAGGATAACATTTGATCATTTATGCTGATAAGATGTGAGACCATCTTTATTCCAGTTTGTTTTAAAGAGTGAACCCAACACTTACTTTCAGTGTTTCCATAGCAAGGGCAAATTACAGAGAAGTGGTCTGAATTTTACAAATATAATAAACTTTTCTGTATTTCTACACTTCTTACCAGAAGTCAGTTTGTCAGAAGATGGGCTTTTTGTCCTTATTTCCAAGTAAGATGACAAGGAAGTATATATTTGAGACAGGCTTTGTTTTTCCTTGTTTACACGACCCTTTTGAGTAGTGCTGTCTTCTTTGGTCTGCTCTGTAGCATAGGAACTGCTCTTACCAGTGCTCATCCCAGTTTCTGATGGGGATAAAAAGCTGCTTAGAATTTCTGTTACACAAAAAGATGGAATCTGGGAGACTACTTGCTACCAACTGCAGGCAAGGTTAGTTTAGACTAGTGAACCTCATCTTACCTGTAGCAATACTACAGTGCTGTCCAACTTTTCTTGTTCGTTTGTGGTTTTCTTAGCCACATTCTTGTGAGGAAAAATAGAAGCCATTTACATCCATGAGCTTAAGGGGTGTATCCATATCCTATCTTTTCCAATTTATTTTAAGTGAGGGTATAATGGCCCCTTCCTCACTGCCTATGTATCAGGTAAAATTTTAAAGTACTCTGTTCTTCTGTGTACTATGAAAACTACTTGTATGTAGAATTATTTGTGATGATCCTGATTCTATTGATGATTCAGCAACACTTACTAGCTGTAATGGAGTGGAAAAGCAGGGTTTTCTTTCTTCAACTCCTCATATAGGTAGGATAACTTGTCCCCGTCTAGACAGCATGCTACAGTATAGGACAACTATTTTCTGCTGCGTAGCAGAAGGATGTCTTGTGCTTTGCCTGAAAAAACTGTATTCTTGATAATTTTTTTCCACAAGTTTGACTTTCTCTTGCTGTAATCTAAGCTCTGCCTTAACTTTATATAGACACCATGGGAAGGAGGCTTATTTAAACTACGAATGCTTTTCAAGGATGACTACCCTTCTTCACCCCCAAAATGTAAGTAAAATGACTAAAACCCCACAGATTTATTATACAATGTTAAACTAGTCCATAAGGTTCTATGAACGGTTATTACTTTCTTACAGATTCCTTTTTAAAGGAAAGTTGCTTTTTTTTTTTCCTTCCACCCACCACTTCACATTTAGAAAGTTGTGATGAAATGACTTAAGTGCTCAATATAACAAAATTGGGAGGGTAGAGGGGGTTGCTGTGTGGGTTTCCTCAAAGTTTGACAAAAGCACCTCTTAAAGTGTTTACTCCTCGATCAGCACTCTTTGGGAACTAATAGGTAGGCATGGCTAAACCAAATCGCTCTGTGTGTTCTTACTGTTAAGTTGGTTTTCTAAGCCAAGAACTTAGAAGGCGAGAACTTTGGAAGGGAAAAAAAAAAACCAAACCCAATTTAAAAAAAAAAAAAGTTCCATGGACTTCCTCTAAAATACGGATCTATTCTTTTTCTGGTACTATCTACAACAGGTATCTTTTAGATACCTAGTTTCCTTGTTAAGTTTTTGAATTTTCCTTATCCAATCTCAAACTTTACTACTTTAGAAATCTGAAAACATCTATTGCCTTGCCTAGTTTATTGGTTCTTGAATTGGCTACCATCTCAAATCAATGACAGTGATTACAAATGGCTGTTTTGACGGTAGCTCATTTCTCATTTCATTTTAGCATTTCAGCTGTATCAGTTTTCTTGGCTACTCCTTTTGTTTGTTACCACCTAAATACATATGATAAAAGAGGAAACATACCTTAACTAGAAAACAGTTATCATGAATATCTTGAGAAATACTGACTAGCACATCCTGCAAGTGTTAAGTGAACGGTCATGCCTTAAAGTAAGATGTATATGTGACTAGTAACCAATGCAGCTTCTGAGTCTCTACTGGACTTCATTCAGCAGCTTAGAAGCAACAGTTGTGATGTCAAATGGATTAGAAAACTGCACAAACATGTAGATATTTCATATATTGCTAAACAAGGGTTCATTACATTACTCAAGCTGGTGGCCATTGCATTTAATTCCTGTAAGGGTGAAAGAAATTCCAAAATATAGATTGAGTGGCAGAAGGAGAGCTGCACAAGCTTACTCCTTCAGTCAGTCTTGCAACTTAAACTTGTTTCCTCTTCAGTCCATCTTGATTATGCATAAAGGAAAAGCAAAACTGAAAAAAAATGCTAGAAACTTAGTAGTCTTTGTATGGAACTTTCAGTATTTTAAAGTGAGGAGAGAAGAGATGAGTGAAGGGCAGTGTCTTTCCTTTATATAGTAGTATGTGAGGCTGTAAAGACAGGATTGGTTTAAAAAGGTCTTGCTCACAAAGCTACTACAAACTACTTTGTTAGTTTCCATTCTTAAACCAAAAGATTACTGGTAACAATGATAGTGTTACTTTGTCTGGATTGATACTACAGATGTGATGGAGTTCCTGCTTTAGGTGCAGGCTGAGCCGAGAAAAACAGTATTAATTGCTCCAGAAATCTGTGTGGGGTTGTTTGTTTTGGTTTTTTTTTTGTCTTTGGCCAATTTTGGGCTTTTTTTCCACTGATCTAAACCAACTCTCTGATCTTAATCTTAGCACTGCATCAAGTAATTCTCTCTTCTTCATCAGGTAAATTTGAACCACCATTATTCCACCCAAATGTGTATCCTTCAGGCACAGTGTGTCTCTCCATCTTAGAGGAGGATAAGGACTGGAGGCCAGCAATCACAATTAAACAGGTCATTAATTGTACTTAGATGTATTCTTAGCCCTTTTATTTACTTTGCTTGCTTATCTGATGTGAAAGTAAGATGTTCTTTGTTTCTACAGTTGGTTTCTAAGGGAATGTCTCTTAGTAGTATCCATGCCTATGCTACTTATATTCCTTCTTCCACAGATCTTGTTAGGAATACAAGAACTTCTAAATGAACCAAATATTCAAGACCCAGCTCAAGCAGAGGCTTACACAATTTACTGGTGAGTATCTTTGCATATCAGCTTGAAAGTTGTTATATTGCCTACAGCTGTCTGTTACTTACACTATAACAAGCAAATGTTTCTAGGAATGATCAGGGGAATTTTCTTGCCTTCATGGCTGTATCCTGTGGAGATGCCTAGCTTGTGCTAAACTTGAACAAAACAGGAACTTCACAGTTAGTAGGCTAGTGGAGCTTTTAGTAGCATCGCAACAGCAGTAAAGTGTGAAGACTCTTCGGTTAGACCATGATTCTCATCCTGGTTCTAGCCCAACATAGAATCCTTTCCCCTAAAGGCTAACTGAGTAGTAGTGATGAGGCATAAGGATTTCATGAGACCAGGGATAGAGGAGACTGAATTAGGTGACAAATCCTATTCATCAATATAGGAGTAACTTACTCCTGTCCAGTAGTGGGTACTTATAAACACTTGTGCCTGAAGGATAAAGAAGAGCTGTTGTGATTGCTGTAGGAAATATATGGCATTTTGTGAAAACTAGATCTTCTAAAAGAATAGGTAAAAAAGTACAGCAAGCTTATAGCTTTAGCAGAATGAAGTTTGCATTGGTTAGGAAATTTTAATTTCACAAAATTAATTGTGAGCTTAAAAAGTACTCTTAAGGCTTAATCTTAAAATTTTCCCACCATTAAAAATGGATGTCTGATTTATAATCTTTAGGGGAGCAAAACACTTTAAACAAATGCTTTTGGCACTGACAGCTATTGAAATAATGACTAAGACAGAAATGTGGAATTACCATTCTGGACAGAAGAACAAGTCTTCAGGAGAGTGCCAAGTTTGAAAAATGGCATTTTATGAGACTGCACATGCAAGCTATGTCAAAAATGTCTGTTATGGGATCCTAGTGAAAAGAAAACTTACGGATGAGTAGTGTGTCTTGGATTTAAAGGCTTCACTCAGTGTTTTCTAAGTACCTACTGAAGACTTGATGAGATTCACTGCATATCGAGGACAGTTTGGCAGCCACAGTTGTAGGCAGCACCTTTAGGAGCCAGTAATTATGAGGCGGGGCTCCCCCTCTTGCTTTTTTTTATAAAGCCACGCTGAGGGCATATGGGGCAGGAATAATATACTTTTATACACGTATAAGTATTCTGTGTTTTATTTTTTTATCACCTCCCACACGCATGTATGTGCAAAAAGTCTTTGCTAGTCTTGTTTCTGCTTTATTGTAAGTGCTCCTGGAAAAAAAAAATCTATTGAGAATAAACTATTACATACGTTTTTTGTTACTTCAAATATATATAGTCTCCCACTTGTCCTCTTCATGTGTTTTGGATGTGCGCAGTATTTCAGATAGGTTACTATATTTTTTCAGCCTGAGAGTGTCTCTCTCTTACTGTTTAATGAGTAACTGGTAGAAGCAGCTCAACAGAGCAGGATTGTGTATGCATCTGTAATTTGGCATAGTTGATAAATACTGGGGAAAATGCAGTTTTGTTTAAATAGGTGTCTTTTAGTCAAGTTGTTAAACTTCAAGAATATACTATGTATTCAAAATAAGAACACTTGTTCTTATTCTCAGGATTGCTGTGATACTGTTGCTCTGTAACTTCAGCACTCCTGATGTGCTAACCTACTTCTTCCTCTCTGCTGTGGGCGTGCAGGGTCTGCTATGGCAGGCCTTTTGTGTGGATTCTGAGGGTGTGAGACTTAAGAACACAACCTAGCTGTTATGTGGCAATGCAATATAACTTAACAAAAAAAAATAGAATTAAGTTTGTAAATGTGTTTATGAAAAGAAATTAAGAGTATTTTCAGTCTGTTTGGTAATTGTTCATAGGATGTGACCAAAATTGGCTTCATTTCTTCTTCCCCCCAAACTGTCAACTTCTGAGGATATAATTTGCTGCTTCTTTCTTTTTTACTGCAGCAAGCCTTCATAGCTGAAAGTAAGTTAAGTTTACTGCAAAGCTGTCTGCAAAATCTAGTCACTGTAAACTACCTTTGGCACAAGAGTAATGGTAACAAATTTTTGTTTAGCTCTTGACTGACACTTCTGACAGCTAATACAAAATATGGCGTTGAATGTAAATGGATGCTCTACTAAGCTACTACCATCCCTTGTTGGCCCAAGAATAGAAAACAACAAACTTGCCCTTTTATGTGTTGAGTCTGAGGCTTAATGACTGGTCATAGTTCCTTGAAGTAGTACTTGGTTGTTTAATCAGTCTGTAGCAAGTATGCTAGACTTCATGAAATAAAGTGTTTTTTCAAAATGTTGAGCTAGTTTTTTTTTTTTCAACTGAAGTTTAGGATAACCCTAACACTGTTAGCAAGGGTCTGCAGAGATCAAGGCTGAAACTACCCTACCGCTATCATTTTCCTGTTTCTTAAAGAGCACTTCCCCTATCTTCCCAAAGCAGTAAAGATGATACTTTAAAAGTGTATGAAGTCCGAAGTCCAACTGTTAGTGAACTGCTCTTATCAACCACTTTGTTCTGTTCAGATAGTGGAATTTATTATTAATGACCTCCGGTCTTAACATGGGGAGTAGAAAACTTATGTTCAGATGAATAAGAATGCTTGCATGTAAGGTACAGCTGGCCTTGAGAAAGAGCGGGCACAAACCTGTTTATAGAGACTGGTATGGTATGAAGTCAGATAGTAAAATCATTTGACAGCAGGCAAAGTTTTGGAAGTAACTCGTTGAATGGTACCTTACTTCCTTCCGAAGGAAATGATCAGAGTAATGGTCCAGAAAAGCCTTTAAAATATTGCAGTGTTCAGTGAATTCCTATCTAATGGTTTTGCCTTCAGCAGTGACTTAGTTTCATATTGAAGAGAAATAGAAGAACAATAACTCTATAATATGGCCTCTGATTTCTCAAGCTGTAATTACCCTTTCTCTCTCTTCTATTCAGCCAAAACAGAGTGGAATATGAAAAGAGGGTTCGAGCACAAGCCAAGAAGTTTGCACCATCATAAGCATCTGTCATGCAGCATCTTAAAAAGGAAGGGATTGGTTTGGCAAGAACTTGTTTACAAAACTTTTGCAAAATCTAATGTTGCTATGTACAATTAATATCCACTTAGGGGAGGGGGTTGTATGTGTGCCATTTTCCATATTCGCCACTTGTATACAGTTCTAAATTTGCTGAATTGCCCCCAGTTTTTTCATACAGGGTCTCTTCCTTCAGTCTTTTGTATTTTTGATTGTTATGTAAAACTTGCTTTTATTTTAATATTGATGTCAGTATTTCAACTGCTGTAAAATTATAAACTTTTATACTTCTATAAATTCACTAGTATCTCTAGTTACTTTGCTATCTGATGCAGGCATGCTTTAAAATGTTAGAACTATATTTAGCCTCTAGCTGGCTGTATGAAAAAAAATCATGCCCTCCACCCCCTTCCCTCCCTGAATTTGTTTTTCTATCTTTCAGAAACTAGGTTGTTATTGCTTAAGAGCCTCTGAGATCCAAAGTCAGCCAGCATCCTTATTCTGCATCACTTCCTTTGTGTTTATATGGCGTTCTGTCTGTGTTGCTGTTTAGAGTAAATAAACTGTTTATATAAAGGGCTTTGTTTCATTTATCTTCATTAAAACGATTAAAAGACTGCCATTTAAATGGCTCTGAACACAATTCAGTGCAAGTCCTGTTTTTAAGGCCTGTGATGCTGCACTGACCTTTTCTTTAGATGTTGCCTTCACTTCTTTTCCCTGCCCCCACTCCCAACATGAATGCGGCTCTTCTTTGGGCCCTGAGCGGTACCTGCAGCTATTCAACTTTGATCAGTTCCTTAAACTGCTTACTAGCTAGAGACCAATTGCTTACTGTGCATAACGGGATCAACATACTGGTGTGACCATGTTAACATAAAATAACACAAGCATTAGACTGATATGAACAATAACAGAAGCTGCCCAAGGAATGCAAGGGGACCTACAGCAACTGGGGATTTTAAATGGTACTTGTTTATCAGAAATACTGCTGTGCCTTCTTCCATATGTCAATGTGTATAGCTCTTAGGAAAAGGACGTGCTCTATGCAATTACAGTTTCCTTCTGTAAAGGAAATCAGTTAAATTATGTAAGTTATTTTCATGTATGTCAAGCTGATATGCCCTCTATTAAACTTTCACTGATTTTTTTAAATTGTATTTTTTAATCAAAATCATTCTGGAAAACAAATGAAGTGTGAAAAGCTTTGTTCCATCTGAGCTGTAGCTTCAGTGCTTCGTTATTAAAAAATGGCTACTGCTAGAGACTTAAGTTATTCTAAGTGTAATACAGCTCTGTTCTCAGATCTGCTGTGCTTGTCTGCATTTGATTATGATAGCTTTGTAACAGAAGAGCATTCCCCGGAATTAGAATAGCTAACACCCTCACGCTATTCTCAGTCCTTTTAAAAATTGCTTGTGTAGGATTGCTTCCTTGTCACTATCTAGAAAGCTGTGTTAGAACAGCTGATTTGGGAAAGACTTCATATGCTTGGGGTGGGAAAGTGAGTAACTGCAAAACTGAGTTAAAGATTCCCTGTCAAATTCATTTACTTGGGCTTTTTTTCTTTTTAAAGGGAAATGGACTATTTGTACCACTAAAACTGCTGCTGTGACTCCCAGTTCTAGCTCCAGTAGGCCTAGCATTTGATCGCTCTAGTAGAAGAGGGTTCAGAGGTGACAAATATTGCTGTGACTTGAAGAACTTGTATATACGAAGGTAACACTATGAATTGTCCTCAGTCTCTAATTCTACTGAAGGGTTGCTGAAGTTTAGGTTTAAATAAGTTCCAGTTGGGTGCTGGAGACTCAGAAGAGTGTTCTATTTAAATGTACAGAAAACAGCTGCTAACAGCTGCACTTTCACTATACAAACTGGCAGGAGTGTGGAAAAATGAACTAAGATACGAGTGCTGGTGAGAGTCTCTGACTCAAATCTTGAAGGGCCAGAGAATGTGTATTTCGGAGTTGGCAGAGTGCTGTGCTGAGTAACGCCAAAGCAGGCAGATCGCATTGCTGAACCTGTTGCCTGAAACTTCATGGTACGGTTCTGAAAGAAGTGCCAAAACGCTGTGTGTTGCTTAGAACTGTCTATCAGAGTAAATTTAAAAAAATAGCATGTAAAGTTACTGAAAGGACATACTGAGATGTTAAAACAATTCCAGGAAGCATCTTTTCCTTTTAAGCTCAGGTAGTCAGTCTACCCTGAACTAGATGAAGTAGTTGAAATACATATGGCAGGTTCAAGCCTGCAGAAAGTCAGAGGCTCCTTTTGTGGCAGGTACTCTGAACAGGGCAGTAACTTAGTCGTGTTTTCCAGTTGAAATAGACAGCCCAGAAGTTAAAAGGGTTTACTTTAAGTACTGTTAGGTAAAAATAGTCCCTATAAACCATTTTCCAGGTACATTGATTAGAATACCTTTTTTTTTTTTAACTTGTAACTAAGCTTCGGGCTCTTTACATAATAATTCCGTAAACATTTAAAAATCAAATAACCTAAAGCCTTTATGTGCATAAATAGACTTATAAACCCACATATAGCCTGAGCGTCACCTAAAGGAAGACGTTTGCTCAGCACTGAGTTACAGGTGAACAAGCCACACTGTTAACTGTTCACAAGAAAATTTCTTTATACAAGACATTATTACAATGTATGGGGTATGTGGGGTGGTTTGTTGGGGGTTTTGTGTTTTTTTTTGTTTTTGTTTGGTTGGTTTTTTTTACTTTCTAAGTAGTTGATTTGTTGGCTGTTGTTGCAGCTACTTTACAGTACCATCATCTTCTGGACTGCTCTCATCACTGCTTTCAGTAGCGTCATCTGGAGGGCTCATGCTGTCCTCCTCCGAGTCTTCATTGCTTTCTGCTAGTCTGGAAACATTTTTCAGGATTTTAAAACCAAAACAACTTATAATAAGAAAAAACAGTATTTAAATTAAATTTCATTACCCTGGGGAATTGATTGGTCTGTTGGGATTAGAAAATTCTTTTCCTGAGTCAACATCAAATGGATCTGGAAAAAGAAGGAAAAAATGCACGCATTGATGAAGAAGCTGTCTTTTAATGGTCTGCCTTCCTTTTTGTTTTAAGAGAAGACTGGCAGGGAGGGGAAAGCATAGGAAGTTTGGTTCAGCTTTCTGATAAGTTTACCATAGTTCTTTGGTCGGAAACTACGGGAGGTGAGAAACAACAGCCCAGTCCTGCCCCCCATTCTAGTCTTTTCACTCTCCTCCATGCCCTCTGCCCCAAGGGGTTCAGTCGCTCTTTAGGGGTAGTCAGACTGTACACACAGGTTTCTAAGGCTTTTGGTAAGAAAATGTGGATGTTCTCGGAATGGCTCGGTTCCAAAAGGGCCATCTAGTGAGTTCATGCCTACTGAGAAGTGAAGTATAGCTGTCCAGGTTTAGCTCTTGCTGAGCAAGGGTCAGGTTAGATTTACTTTGGCTTACACAGCTGAGAACTGCTACCTCAGAAAAGGTAAACAAGGCACAACAGCTTCGGAACTACAGCCCATCCAGAAAATACATAGGACCGTGGGTGGAAGTGTGCTTTATTTGGCATAGTAGTGTTGCCCCTTAAGGACTGTCTTCAGTTTCATGTAACAGTAGTTAGGCTTCCACCAAACCACAGGATGACTTCATTCAGCCAAGCAAGCCATGGCAGAGAGATCAAAGTTCAGAGAAACTAAATGCTGTCTACCCCCTCCTTACAGTGTCATCCCCTGCCCAAATTTTATGGGACTTAACCACTGTGAAAGGAAAATGTTAATTAGGAGTATCTCTTTTCATATGTTCTTGGTTATTGGATTTGGCTTTTTTATTGTGCTGTCTTGAATGAGACCAAGCACTCACCTGTGAATATAGCCTGAAATACTGGGATACCAGTAAGTTTCAGGATGAATTTGGGAATAAACTACTGTACTTATAAGCTATTTTCATTATCTTTATAGGTCTGATTTTAAACATCTTGATTAGGGACTATATAAATATGTCCATTAGTCTTTCTTCGGTTTATGTATAACTCACTTGCTGTCAGACTGTATGCCTGTAGTTCTCTTCTAGTCCTCTTGAATGACTGATCTTTCTACTCACATACTGCTTTTAACATCTGTAGATAAAATGAGGAAGCCTCATATTTACTTTTTACTCTGTAGTTCTCTGACGTCTTTAATTTAGTCAGGGTAGCCGCTCCGCAGTTCAGCTGTGAGTACGCTACTATATGCATTGAATTGCTTCAGTCATTTTCATCTTTTTGAGTTGAAAAAAATAGGCAAACTTGCTTATAAGAAGAATACACACTATAAAGACAGAACACCACATCTCAACACAGCTTTTATCTTCTACCTTGCCACTATTATCATGAGATTAAAGGAAAAGACTGTGAGGAAACTAGTTAGGAGAAGGGGGGTGTGGTGTGTCTGTGCTTTTTCTTACCTATTTCTTCATCTTTTGTTTCATGGACACTGGCTAAAAAGTCCTTTTCAACTCTCAGCACTTCTTCCTGGCAATGACAGGCTGCGTATTTTTCCAAGAGACCTTTGTTCAAGTCAGTAAATGCCTTACCCCATTTAAATTTCCTTAGAAGAATGGTGGCTAGGTCTGGGAAACCTAAAACAGAAAATAAATGATCAGTTTTCTTTTTCAGATTTCACTCAGTTTACACATTTCTAAGTTCAGTACATACATATGTGTCACTACAATAGCGAGATGTGTGCCAGCGTTTTTTTCAGTGTTCAGGAATTCAGACTTTTAAAAAGATGAAAAGTCTGTTCAAATTTCAGTTTAACTTGAAATATCTAACTCAATCCAAGAAAAGTTCATAGTCTTTTGGTGAGCATTATATAAAAATATTTTGTACAGGTAATGAACGATTCGAGCTCTAGCTGCCACAGTCCTTCAGTAAGAGAGCAGTTGTACATACAGTATTTTCAGGAGATAAGATTTGTCCGCAGTACAGCAGAGTATGTCTCTTCAGTTGTCAATTCTGTGATCAGTTTGCAAAACATCAGAAGAGGGGGCAATTTCTTTTGTTCTTAACCAGAACCCACCCAATTAACAGGCAGCTGTTGCCTCTCCTTGAGACAAAGGTGCCTAAGGATTCACGCTCTGGCTTTTTTTAACAGTTTTTCTAACACTTTCTGACAAAACAAGGATCATCAGTTTATGTGTCCTGTTTAGTAGCTGACCTGAACGCCCCACAGATACCTCGATGCTGCCAGGTACAAGTACTTGGAAGACAGACAGACAATCTGATTCTAAAACAATGTGATGGCCAGTGGGGCAGCATCACGGTTTATCCTATCGCGGATCTTCTGATTTATTAGGGAGGTAAGAATTGCCGGTAACACGTTTCGCATCAGCCGCATTACAGCCTACCGACAATGCAAAAAGCTGCAGCAAAAGCTTCCACGCAGGACAGCTTGCACGGGCGACCATAGTTTATGGGGTTTGCGGCCACCAGGTACGGCAGCAGCCGTAGATGACCTCCTCTCATTCTCTGAAAGGGAGTTTCGTCTAGTTTGGCCCATGAGCAATCTATGACTGCAATTCCACTCTGAGCAACGATGTGCCTGAAAAAAGAAACATCACGTAGTTGAAAATTTGTTATCATTGTATTGATAAATAAGTTAAAGTGTGAATTACAATTGCCACTTTATACTGGCATCAAATTTGCATACAAGCCCCCTTTTGTCAATCAAAAAGCATACGTTTTACAATGATCTAAAATACAGATGCAGTGAGAAGGAGTAGTAACATACTTTTCTGCCAAACATGCATGTAGCAAAAAAGGTTTATCCATACTTTTCAAACTGAAAGTGTGAAATTCTAGGTTTGAAAATGTGACAGAAGAGTGTGGTCAATAGTAACGTTCACATTCTTAAAAGTACACCCAAGTTCAGATTTAGGTTCTCCACTGGCTCCTAAAGACTAATCTTTTTGCTGAGTAAATACATCTTTATAAAAATTCTGCAGGCACATTTGAAGAAAATTCTCAGTGTTTCTCCCACATAAGTTCTCTAGTTAATGCATTGCGTCGCCGAGCTGAAGAACTCGAATATGGAATCATAAAAGACACAGTAGCTATAGGCCCGCGATTCTGAACAGATTAACCTGCAAACCGCATACTTTGATTTCTCACCGGCATCTACAGATGCTTTTGCCACCCGACACCGGCTGTGTAAAAACGCTAACCTCCTTTAACGAGACGGCTGTTTCTCACGTTCAGGCATCAATGTAACCTAACAGGAAGGTCGAATTTATTCCGCAGCACGGTTTTGGCCATCAACGGGTGGTTAAAACGTTCTCCCTACCAATACCGTCCCCGCAGCCTTTGGGCCAAGCGCTCCCCCCCGCCTCCCGGGCCCGGCGCGGGCACCCACCTGTCCGCGGGGGAGAGGCACTGGGTGGCCACCGGGCTGAGGACGAGGCCCGGGAAGCGCTGGCGGAGGCGCAGGGGCCGCAGCAGCCCTTTCCGGGCCAGTTTCCTCCCGCTGCATTTCTTGGGATCGCAATGTCCCAGCTCCCACATGGCGAGGGGACAGGGGAACTTGGCCTCCGGGCCGCCCTCCTCCGCGGCCCGCTCGCCCTCCAGGCAAGCTGAAAACAGCAGCCGCGAATCAGTGA
>VZSZ01006382.1:666071-758892 GCA_013398815.1 Ibidorhyncha struthersii
GATGCCGTCGGTTTCCAAAGCGGTGTCGCGGGGCGGCGGGTCCCCGCAGACCGAGCAGCCGACGCATTATACGTAGGTACCGCGTCCTGGAGGCGCCCCCGCTCCCCGGGACCCCGCGCCGCTCCGGGAGGGCCCTCAGGACCCGAGGCGGAGGGCCCGCTCGTGCGCCAGGCCTGCTCCGCGCGGCCTCCCGCACCNCTTTGCGGCCGCCGGGAGAAAGCCGCGTTCTGAGGCGGCCCGGGCCCGGCTGGCTGCGGAGCGCCCGCCGCCGTTCTCCGCTCCCGCCGTCGTGGCTCTCCGGTCCGCACCGTGACCCGTCGGCGCGGCCCGGCGTGCCGAGGCCCCTCTGGCACTCCGAGGCCGCCCTCTCCCAGCTGGGACAGCGGCCCTTCTGCTTCCCTCCGCTCCTCCGGAGCGTTGCCGCAGCTCGAGTCCGTGGGACGTTTCCGTGACAATTTTTGCAGACCTTCGCGTAGCGAAAGACGGGTCCCGGGTGCTCGCCGTCCTTCTCTGCACGCCCGTCCGTTTTCTTCTGATACGGTCTATAAAGTCTCCGCAGCCCACAAGCGCTGCTGACAGCCCGTCTCGTGTAGGACCCTGTGCTCCCCACAAATGCGGAATAATTTATCACTTAATTGTGGCATTCCTTCACTCCCGTCCCCGGTATCATCACTTCCATAACGTCTTGTTTCCAGCACTCAGAAAGACCACAAGAATGTAGCTGCTTACCTAGATACAGCTACGGCCCTTAACATCCAAAAATTCTATTCTTTTTTTTTCTTCCTTCTTCCTACCGACCTGGATAGTTTAGAGAGCCTTTTCTAAACTGAAAGATGTGCTTCATAACTCTGTGTCGTTACATCCCCCATGTGCCCATTTAAGCAACTGAATGAGAAGATGCCCTTTACTCCTCTTTCTAATCCTTTCCTTTCCCTGTGTCTTCAGTTTCCTTGTAGCCTGCTACACATCCTGTACCCTCTTAGAGACCTCTGCGAACTTTAAGGTTCTTCTGCAAAGCCCCCATATACCCTTTCCTCTGCAAATACTCATTAACTTTAGCGGCATAATGAACTTGCTAAATTGGCTAATAGATACATAAACAGAGACAGGAAGATGTGCTGTCTTACATCCTTTGACAAATCCACAGTAGTGCCCAGTCTGGCATGATCTTGATCTCCCATGGAAAGAAGCATCAGACTTCCTAACTAGCTCGTGTGCCCTGCATGCGAATGAAGGACTGTCTTATTAATGCCTAAGTAACCTTCAAAGACCCCAGACTGTCTCAACACAAATGTAACAGTTGCTAAAATAAGTTTGCTGAACTCCTCTCATAGCCCCTGATAACCTTCATAAACCTCTTTTAATCTTCTATATAGTGTGTCCGCATTTGGGGAATATTGTGATTAAGGACTAATGTTTAAATTACATGTGGTATTTAGCTAAAATAGCCTTTGTAGGACTATTTTGTATCGTAGTGAGCAGCGTGAACGCTCATTTAAGTAACTTGTTGGATTTATAATCTTGGTTTGGTGGTTTCTTAGGACAATATTCTAAATACTGTGCTTTCTAAATTAATGTACTTATTTTATTTTAGTTTAGCTACAAAAGAGTATAATTTGCCAGGTATTCCACCGTACTTTATTAGTAATGCATCTGTCATAAAAAATGACGTCACTTGTATTCAACAGCTAAACAATAAATTGTGCATAGGAACTAAAACTGTATGCAGGTACATTTGTACAATTTTTCACGGGCTTTGTGCAGTGAATTGTCAAGTGCCCTGTTAATACTGTAAAAATGTGCCTCCAATAAGATAAACTTGTAACACAGTTTAATTTTTTTAGGTATCTAAAGGAATTTAGGACAGAGCAGTGCCCCCTATTTTTGCAGCACAAGTGTACCCAGCACAGACCATTTACCTGTTTTCATTGGCATTTCCTAAATCAGCGTCGTCGTAGACCTATACGAAGGCGTGATGGGACTTTTAACTACAGTCCAGATGTTTATTGTACAAAATATGATGAGACTACAGGAATCTGCCCAGATGGAGATGAGTAAGTGATTTCTTTCAGTCCTAGGTGTTTATAGTATTATCAATGACATTAAGGAAAGATGCTAATTTCTCCTTAGTGAAAATGACTGATAGAATCCTGCTGCAGTTTATTTGAAAACAGATTTCTGTAAGTGACCTGTTGATTTTTGGCACATATACTTTTATATAAGCATGTATTCTTTAGGCTGTTAGAGTTAGAACTATGATTTTGCGTTGTGACTATCATTAAAGCTTAACATAAGAAACTGGTTTTCTGCACATTTGTGCTAGTATTGGGTTTTGGGTTTTTTTTCAGTTGTGTTTCCTTTCTCTCCTGACAAATTTGAAAGTGATCAGTCGGTGCAAACTGTACTGTATAGAGGTGGCTTTATGTAAGTTTTTTGAAGATTGATGGGTAGAAGAAGAGAATGGCAGTTTCGTGATACTTCCAGTGAGAAGCAGCAAGGGAAGGAGTTCACTGTTAGTTGTCTGGCTGGCCCGTTTAGTGTTTGCATTTCCATGGACATGTATCTCTTCCAGATAAAGGCTACAGAGGGTCTTCAGTGAATTTGGGGAGGGGTAGAAGCTTTGTGGAGATGAGAATGAACAAATGGTATGGTATGACAGGCAAGCATATGTAGAGGCGGTGGGCATATTGTGGTCATATGTCAGAATGTCAGAGGAGCTACCTTAATCTGCAGTGATGGAAGCAAGGAAGGACTTCTGACCAAAAAAAAAAACCAACAAAATTGCAGGAAAACAGCCAGGAAATACGTAGTTATGCTGGTCACCTGTTTTAAAAATTGAAGATTAATTATTTTGGTTACTCTAGTGTATAGCAGCACTTTTCACAGATCAAGTATCTGTTGTGTTACAGGCTGTAGTCACAGAAGAAAAAGGTTGATTTTTCCCAGCTGCTTTACAAACTAAATGACAGAGATAAGAGAAGGTAAACAAAAATGCACTAGGCAGCATGACAGTATTGAGTACCATGCCTAAGCAATATAAACAGCAAAAAGTGTCTCTGAGGGGTGATTTAAAAGAGGGTAATTAATTACCTTTTCAGGTGTTTGTAAAGCACTCCTGACAATCCTGGAACAGCATGGGCAGTTCTTTGAAAATCAACAAACGAGGATAATGGATGCGCATGTAATGGATTGCTTGGGGACAAAAATTGACCTTTCATTATTGTGTGATAGATACCGATTCTAAAGGAGAAAAAAGGAAGCAGTGTTTTAAAAGGGTATTAGCTAGGCACGATTGACTTGTTAGAAGCCAATAAGAGGAGATGTGAGATGGAAACGTTTTTGCTGCAATTGGATTGGAAATGTTGTCCCCTGCAGTTGCTGAAGATTACTCCTTGGTTAGGAGCCTAAATGACAAACAGGGTGATTATATTGTCTGGCATAATGGAAGTGCAGAGGGTTTGCCAGAAAGAAGACCAGTAGTGAGATCCATATCTCTACTTTAGCATGTCGTGCTTACAGTTTGAATTAAATGGATAGGTTTAGGAGTTATCAGCAAAGGGGTGATAGTTTTTGAGTTTGTGTTTTGCAGTGAAGTTGCCCAGATGTAGAAGGATAAGAGCAGGGACCAAGGCTGGAGTCCTGTGAGACCCCTCATCAGAGGCGTAAGGGAATGTTGGGAGTTGGAAGATATGATGCAGAAGAGATTGAGAGAAAAATGTGAATGTAACTGAATTCCCATAAACAAATGAGAACAATGTTTCAAGGGGAGAAAAACTGAGCGAAGCAGACGGTAAATTAAGAAAATGAAGATAGCTGTGAATGGCCAAAATGGAGTCTGTTTTCTTTGACTGTGTTATAAGGTGAGATTATTTGAGACAATTGTGAGAGAAGTTTCAGCTGAACTGTGGAGGCTGTATTTTAGATCTGACCCTAAGAACTGCTGGCTAGAAATGGCAGTCAAGTTGATAGCTCACTGAAGTTAAGGTAGAAAAGGGCAAAAAGTTGGGAAAGGTAAGAGAAGTCAAAGGTAACTTTCTTAAAGGTAGAGAGCACCGTAGCATGTCTGTAGTGTCAGGATAAAAAAATGGAGGAAAACACCAGCATTTCTGAGGACGTGCTTACAGTGTGGCAGCATTCGTGTTTCAGAACTCAGCACAAGAGTATTTTTTTGACCCTGTTTTGTCTTCTGCCTAAAATTTAGCCTTTTATTTGGAGCAACTTAAAATTCTTATAGAAATAGGTTATAAACAATGCCAGGACACCTTTGGTTTAAGCTATCTGTGACAACATACTGGTGCTTTTTTGACATTTATCTGTCTCTGTTTCTCTGTTCTGCTCATCTGAGTATATGGTTAAGTTAATGCAGTTTGTGAATGGATAGAGAACTAGCGAGAAAGGTAGAGTGATGACACCCATAATTGCTCTCAGGACCATATTTCCAAGAGAGTTAAAGTAGAAATTGTTGGTTTCACCCAGGCTTGACTCTGATACTTCTTTCCAGAGTTCAACTTGGAATGAAATGAGGCCTAAAATTTTAAAGCAGTTTAGAAAAGGGCTTTTCTAAGGGTAGCAAATGAAAACAATCTGTTCTAAGGAAGGGCCTGTGAGAAAGACTAGGTTACTTGCAGAGTCAGAGGGATAGATTTTGAGCAGTGAATAGTGTTCCAATTTCACAAGTGTGGATAGAAGTGATACTTTTTTTTTTTTAATCTGATGTGGTTTTCAACCATTGTAGTCAACTGATGTCAGATGCGAAAAGAGGAGAGTATTTTGGGTATGTTAGTATCTGTAACGTAAGACTGCTCTGAGAGTGAATGAATTACATAAGCCTACTACAGAAGAGCACTTCAAGTAATCATAGGAAGAAATATGTCAGTGCCTCAAGGTTGAACAGAAGCAGAACTGTGGTTGTTTTCATATGCTTAAGAACCTCTAGTGTTGCCCTTTAAACTGGAATTGTTTAACTGTTTTATTCTTGAAGGATATCTTTGGAATGTTTACGATGTGAATTAAGAAGAGTGTGAAAAGGAAATATACATTTCAGTAATCAGTTAACCTTTTAAGTTTTTGTGAATGTATGTTCTGTTTCATGGTTTATACATCTACTTACTTTGAATAATGTAATGACAGTTTTACTTTGTGAGATCCTGATGCAGAAAACAGAGCTGATTTCAATAGTTAAATGTGCGTAGAGTCCAATAGAACTTAAAAATAGAGTAATGTTCTTTACTGATTCATGATTACTAGGTTAGGGTTCAGATTTTAAGCTGGGAGATAGCCGTAGAAATATGGGCCGTGAAATAGATTTGTTATTCTGCCTGGGAACAACATTTATTTATTTTTATTTTTTTTTACAAAAGCTTTGTTCCTAAGGAATAAGTGATGTCTGAGCAACCTTAGTACCGACCTATGGTATATAAGAACAAGTTTATCAGTTTGCAGCCATGTAATCCAATGATAATTAAAATCAGCCACTCTAAATCAAAATACGAGTCTTGTTTAAAGCTATGGATTACAATGGTTTATGCTCCATTAAAATATTTCATAAATAAAGTGAAGGTAAGATATAACATCCCTCTAGTTCATTAAAGGTTGAGTAGAACATCTGTTCTGTGCATATTTCAGTGCATCGGCATAGTTTGATACTATGTGTGAATAAGTACTATCTACTGTCTAAAAGCTGCTTTAATTAGGGGGTTCTGCCTTTCTGACTAATGATCCTATGGTGAACTACAGCTGATCAGGAAAGATGTCTGTGGTTAGTAGCATATGTATTATTGTGGTATTGTGTGAATAACACTTTTATATAAAACATACACATGCAAAATTGATGCCATTGGTTTTGCTCTTTGAGGTTTGCATGCTGTTTAGTCTCCCTAAGTCACCTTTAGAACCCTTATCTAGTTCTTTACAAGTCTTAGACAAAATTCAGATAACAAGCTATCCCAGTCCCATTGGATAGCCGCATTAAAGCATTCTGTTAGTTTCTGGAGGAGGGCTTCACCTGTTATGGGACTCTTCAGGCAGCTAGCAAAATGTGCAGCAGGAAAACTGTGTTTTCAATAAAATTCAGATTTCATTAGCTATTGATGACACAAGGATTGAGTCTTAGGGCAAACAAACCTAGGT
The DNA here is from genome assembly GCA_013398815.1 of Ibidorhyncha struthersii. NCBI lineage: Eukaryota > Metazoa > Chordata > Aves > Charadriiformes > Charadriidae > Ibidorhyncha > Ibidorhyncha struthersii. Next base: position 672,201 of record VZSZ01006382.1, read on the forward strand.
TTAATTTAGCAGAAGTAAGAGTCTCGTGACACAGTTTTTATCTCTTCCCCAGCTTGTTTTTGGAATCCGTGTCGTCTTTTTGTGGGGGAAAATTGTGACCTGAGTATTTCTCCCTCTCTCACATTGCACACAAAAAGTTGTGCCTAGCTTGCCTGACAAGCTATGTCTATATTCCATTGAATTATCTTTTTTCTTTTTTTTAACAGTAATTGAAAAATAATTGAAGGCTTTAATATTTTTGCGGGGACCTCCACTGATAAGGTGATTTCGCTAGGGAAAAACTGCAGATATTTAAGCAAAAATGTTTTCCCTTTGTTAAGGAACCACGGATTTAGAGACAAGTGACAAGATGTAAACACCTGTACACTTCTTGCATGGAAGATAAGACATTTAATTCTTGTTTCCAACAGGAACGAACAAGCTTAAGTAGATGAAAATGGAGGCATGAACATTATGCATAAGAATATGACAGAGTATTCTCACCTTTGTGAGGTGTGCATCTATGAGTGCAAGATTAGAGTTTGTAATGAATAGTGTTCTGGGAAAATGGAAACATTTGACCCCTGCAAAGATTCTGCTAGCAGCAGTACAGTTAGCAATAATAAAACTACAGCCTCAGATTGCATTTCCTCCTGTTTAGAGCTCTGTAGAGGACTAGTGCTGGCAAAACAATCTCATTGACTCTTGTGGGTTTTCTCATTTCTCCATATCAGTAGCAATTCTAGCAGAATAGGAGGGCGGCTATTCACACATCACAAAGAATTTCTCACAAAGTTCAGCTGAGGCACTGTAATGGGTCCAACAAAGATTGCAGCCTGTCTGTCTCTCCACATCAAGCCAAGAAGTGTGAAAGAACTACTTTCAGGTTCTGAGTGTAGACTGTCCTCCATCTTACACTGACAAAATGAGATGTGGCACTGAATTTGGTATACCTAGTCTTCCCACTAATTAATTATTTGGAGATTTAAAGAGATAGGTACAAATCACTAGCTGCAGCCCATTTATCTTGTTTAACAGAATGCTGGTTTTAAATTCCTACAAGGAAGCAACTTGATTCTCAGAAATCATAAAGAGTATCAATTCCTGGAAATCAGCACAAGCTGCAGGTGTCTAGCACAGCAGGAAAAAATGTATGATTTTGATGTAAAGATATAAATACCAGACTTGTAAATGTTTGCAAACAATTGCATTTGTTTAGTCTAGTTTCTAAAATAACCTTTTTAGAATATAGTAAATAAAGCTTAAGCCAGCAAAAATTCTTAGGTGTGTTAAAGTCTACTTACTGCTTCGCTATTCTGCCTCCATTCAAAGTAAAATATTTCCGTGGGACTTTTCATTTGTTGTTCTGTATCAATGTCTAAGATTTTGGTGCACTTTCTTTTTACTTTGGGATGGGGGAGAGTAGTTTTTGGAGACAAATATTTTTTCGAAACTAGCAGAGACCAAAGTTAATTACACTGAAATAAAATGGGAGAGAACAGACTTCCCTGTGTATATAGTTTTGTGGGTTTTTTTAAATTTGTTTACTCTTGGTAGTTGGATTCCATACTTGATGCTTGCCATTTTAAAGTATAGACTGTAACTCATATAGGTGTGTCTACTAAATGGTTAGTATATGTACAAAGACATATTGCTGACGTAAAAAATCTTGTCTTCCTTCTAATAGAAGAGCCATTTTAGTTTTCCCCTGAGATTGTTCAGTAATTTCCATGTCTATAAAGAGCGGACAGGAAAAAAAAATCACTGTGCTTCAAGTACCCCTTAATTTTAGATGATGATAACATTAAAAAAAAAAATCTTGTACCTCTTAGCGTGGAAATGATTTGAGCTTGTATCAGTATGGAAGATGTCATTCCTTAGCTCAGATGGTGTTGTTGCTTACAGGGGTGCTTACTAGATTTATCAAAAGTATCTTTGTGAGCCAGCCTGCTATAAATTATTATAGCTTTAGTAGAGACTAAGAAATAGATTAATGTTTTTTTATTTTGAGGCTGATCTGTGATGGTGATTTGTTTGGGACAATTTTCCTTTGAAGAATCCTGCAAAGTTACCTGTTATCAAGTTAATAAGGGATAGAACATAATTCAGAATTAAATTATGAAAAACAAAACTCAAAGCAATGCTCTAACTTTCCTCTTTCTATTATGTAGTTGCCCTTACCTGCATCGAACAACAGGGGATACAGAAAGGAAGTATCATCTCAGATATTACAAGACTGGAACATGCATTCATGAAACAGATGCCCGGGGTCACTGTGTGAAGAATGGAATTCACTGTGCCTTTGCTCATGGTCCACATGACCTTAGACCACCAGTATATGATATAAGGTATTCTTGTTTCAAATTCTTCATCCTAATTAGCAGGAAGTATCATGTATTGTTATGACCACATACCAGAAAATGCAGTATGCTTTGCATGAAAAATATACTTACTTCTGTAACTGTTAACACAAGAATACAATTCACTGTGCATCACGATAGCAGATATAGAAGCACACTGGGAAATACAAATACTAAGGTTTTGTAACTTGCAATTTCAAGAGCCATATATGTAATTCTTATGACTGATAAAAGATCATATACTCTGCCTTTTGTCATTTATGCCTTGCATGTGGTTTTTACATTCACAAATTTATGATTTTGTTAAGCCATCTTTCAGGTTCTCAGCTTGTATGCTTGACATTTTGCCTACTGATGTTGCATTTCTAAAAATTATATTGTATTTTTTCATGTCTAAGATATCAGTATTATTTTCTGCCTCTCTAATGTATAATCAAGTTACTGTCAAAAGAAGGTGCTTTGTGAATCACGATAGTGGTAGGTATGAGTTTTAGCTGTAGCCGAAGCTGTGAGATAAGCATGTTGTTGGGAGGTATTATAAATGGGTGGAACTCTTGCTACAGAAAGTGGTCTGTATGTAGTCAATAGAGAAGGATAAGAATTCCTAGAGAGCTTTGAAGCCTTGGAGGGTCACAAGTATCTCTTACTGGACACTGGAAGAGCATTCTGGGGAAGTAGCCCTATACGCTTGCCCTATTCTTATACTCTTCCCTAGGCATCTGCTCTTGGCCACTGTTGGAGACAGGATTCCAGGCTAGATGAACCTTTGATCTGAGCTGGTATGGCTGCTATCTTACATTCTTACCTTTGTTATCCCTTATTCCAAACCATCTGTTGGGAGATGATAGCTCTCCCTTCACAACAATTTTAGTAAAGTTAGTGCCTTTTCAGTAATTTCATAATTATTTAAATTCATATTTTGCCACAGGATGCACTGCTGCATTGCCTGGTCGCATACTTTTTAGTTATATATAGCTTTTCTTTCCAGAAGACTTTTTTCAATTAGCCAGCTGATGCTTCTTCTGCAAGACATCTCTCCATTTTCTTTTTCTTCTTTTTAACTTTCCTCATTTAGCATATGCAGCATGACACCACTTCGGTCAGAATACAGAATGCTTAGTATCTTTGTAATCTGTTGTATTGTATTAGAATGAGGAATCAATGTATAGCAAGACTGAAACCAAGCTCCGTTCTTTTAATGTGTTCTTTTAATGTGTTAGATGATTGTTTGTTGGTGACTGGCTGTGTGTAGAGCATCAGCAGGAGCTGAAGCCATTTGCAGTAGGAGTCTGTGCTTAACAGCTTGAACCTGCAAGTAGGCGGCCTCAAACTTCTTTGTTGTTTGTGAAAAACCGTTGTGTGCCATTGCTTCTCCTGATTTTAGGCATCCAGCGTTCATAAGGAATCAGGTCTTATTTTTTCTTTGGTGGTCTTTTTGCTCTACGATGGACACAGATATTAGGGTTTCTTCATTTTAAGTGAAGAGCAGAGAAATAACAGTATAATCACTGATGCAGACGTAAACTTTATTCCCCTTAATAGCCTTGCTCTTCTACACATCCACCTTAAAGAAAAAGCACTCTCTAGGAACTCTCTGTTTTCCTTCTCATTGCCTGCACCTTTTCTGAGTCTGTAAAAGCAATATTTTGAGTGTTTGAAAGGTTTTAGACCTGGCTTTGGGTCTGTCTTGTCTTCCTTTCCCTTTGAGATTTTCTTTCTTGGAGGATACTTGGGGTGTGGGAAGTTCTTGAAATGATATGTAAATGATATCATAACTAGTTACACTGTAAACCACCACACCTTTCAAACTTCTCTTCAGAGATCCTGAGTAGGCGTATTTTGGTGTAGGAGGTAAGCTCCTTGAATATTTGTGTCTAGAGAAAGCAGTGCCAGTTGAAGGTAGAGGCCTTTGATTCTCACAGAATACTACTATAGATCCACCTCTGGTATGTGATTCGTCACCTTGTTTCTCCATTGCTTCAAAGTTTGCCTAATATAATTATGGTGTCATAATATTGTCTCATATTTTTGGTAGAGGTTTCATACCACTAATAGACTGACTACTACCAAACTAAAAGGTATTCTGATTTTTCAACAAGCTTGTGGTTGCTTAACTTGCAAAGCAGTTGTAAATTCTTCCAGAAGAGGTTCCATTTCCTCATAATGATTGTTGTTTGTTACTAGGTCTCCCGAATGTCTTGACAAACTGTTCTTGCAAAATCTTACAGGGAGCCAAAAGTATTTTGGCTACTTTTATATGACATAGTATTCAATAGCTATATTTTGTACCTTCCTTCAGTCATAACCTTTCCAAGAGAAAGAGTCTTATAGTATTTAATTCTCCCTCATAGAGGAGTTCTGTATTTCTGATCACCCTTATTGCCCTTTCTATATCTTTTTTAGTTCTACCATGTCCTATGTGGCAGTGGAATATCAGAAATTAATAGTATGTTCAAAATGTCACCACACGAGCATACAGAGGTACAGACGGGCATTGCAGGTACAAACGTCTGTGCCCGTAATGCCAGCATTCCTTCATGTGTTCTCTTTGATTTGTGTGGCATGGTTATTCCTTACGATTGTTTGCCATCTTCAGTGCAAGTAGTGGTTTGAAATGCAGTCAATTTATATTTTTTTACAATTTAGGCTTGTTAAGAGCTGGATTAAATGACAGAATTTTCATAGACTTTGACAGGGTTATCCTGCGACAGATAGGGTTACTGTATCTATACAGTTTAGCAGTGTTATTTTCTTTTCCCCATTCCAGAGAACTTCAGGCACAGGAAACCTTACAGAATGGGCAGCTAGGATGCGGTGAAGGCATTCCAGATCTGCAACCAGGAATTTTAGCAAGCCAGGCAATGATTGAGAAGATCCTTAGTGAAGATCCAAGATGGCAGGGTAACGTTACCCTGTCTCCTTTTTATGTTTCTTTATTGGTGTTTGATCCAATTTGTTGATCCTGGGTCTTCATCTGGGAGAAGTTCAAAAGCCTTTTTTAACAGAGTAAAGAATTGGTTAATACAAAGTAATACGGATATTTGTGAACAAGTTGTACTGCCTGTCACATTTATATTCAGACTGCATTTTGAAAATGTTTTGTTTTGAAAACGTTTAATAGGTCTTCTTCAGTTTATGTGATGTAAGTGTTGCTAATCTGTGTCAATTGAATAAATGTTCTTAAAAGTCAGTAGGAGCTCTGTCTTGTGCTAAGCAGTAGTAATGATTAGAATCTTCATTTTTTGAGTCATTAATAGACTAATGGACCATTATTCTTTGCTGAGCTTGACTAACAGGAATGAAGTAGAACATTAAGCAGAAAATTGGAGCAGAATATTAAAATACAAAAATGTTTTGAAAGTGTTAGATCTCTTAAAGTAAATCCAATTGCCCAAGTTTTCTTAAGGCTTTCAAGTTTGGTTCTCATGCTCTTGGTTTAGACTTGCTTATTATATAGCCAAAGGTGTTAGTATCAATTGGGTATTGTTAGCGCTCTTGCCCAAATTTTGGTTTAGAAAAGACTGCCCGGTACAATTACTTCCACAAAATTCATGTGGGGACAGTAACACAGGAAGAGGTCACATGAAGATTCTGTCTCTGAAGAATTCAAGAGGAGATAATTGTATGATACTTGTCCCCTCTATATTTTTTAAATCTACTATAGGGTGAGTTCCAGCCATTTAAGTACTAATAATGCATAGAATTTAATTGTCGGCTCTAGATCAAAAAATATTGGATGTTCGATGTAAAAAAAACAGCAAAATTGGGCAACTACAAGTGCTTTTATGGCGTTCCTTGCAATTCCTTGCACAGGTCTGTGTTATATAATGTTGTATGGTTTCTGTCAATCCCTGTAAACATGGTAAGAGTGCACATAGTTTCTGGGGATTGAAAATCATCCAACTAGTGATTTCAGCCTTGTTTTTCTAAGTCTTTAATGAAACTATTGAAAAGGACTGAACAAAAAATAGACTCCTTGTGATACTCTGATTAATAATCTTTGCTATTTGGAAGTGCATCATTAATGACTCTTTGAGAATGTTTCTTTAGCTAGTTTTCCAGAAAACCTACAGGAGTCTTGTAGTATTGTGCAGTTCGTTTTTGAGAACATCTCAGGCTGGAAGGTTCGCTGAAGTCAAGATACATGACATTGACTGCTTCTGTTTTACCTACATCCATTTTCCCACCTTACGAAGAAGTTAAATTGGTTTGACATGATTTACTCCTCACAAACCCATGCTTGCTGTTAGCTAAATTGTACCTTCTAATTTATTTACTTGCTCCATTGTTTTTCTGAATTTTTCTGTTTCTAGACAGAACCTTGTTTGTCATCTCCTAGTTCCTCCTTCCTGGAACCAAAGATGTAGACACAGTGGCAAAGGTAGAGAAGAGGCTCTAGAAATTGTCCAGGAAGATTTTACTGGACAACCTTAACATGCCTTAACATGAAAGCAGTTTTGGTGAAATAAGGACTGTCAACACTAAACTTTAAGAGAAATCCGGATATAAAATTGTATAAGTTTTTAGTGTTTGTCATACTAAAATGAATAATGTATTTTCAGGTATTCGTTTTCAAAATGTTAAATGTATATAGTGAGAAGTTCGGGATGGTTTCTCTACCCATAGATTGCTAGTGCTTGATTTCTGTACTTTATTGTGACATTGCTATTGAATATAAAAGCAATGAAGATTGCTTTGCGTGTAAATGCGTTAGACTTTTATTTTAAAAAATGCAGGACTCGGTCTAAGTTTATAAGAATGGAGTGGTCCATGAATCATAATTTTTTTGCAGAAAGCAGTGTGACACCTAAGCTCACTAAAGACACTCTGAATGCAAAAATTAGTTGTTTATTTCTCTTAATTGTTGACCTGTTTACAGACACAAATTTTGTATTAGCTGGCTACAAGACGGAACAATGTACCAAGCCACCCAGACTCTGCCGCCAGGGTTACGCATGTCCACACTACCACAATAGTCGAGATAGAAGACGAAATCCCAGAAAATTCAAATACAGGTATATAAATAAATATTAAGAATAGACTTTTTGGTCAGTCAGACGTTGTTAATGGATTGATCTGTTTGGGTTCTTCTATAATGCAATTGGATATTCCTCATGGAATAAAAACACATCTTTCCCAATAGCCTTGCTAAAATTTTTTTGGGGAAAAAAAGCATCTGTTCAGAATGAGCAGACAGTTCTAAAGACAAAAACTATGAAGCTGTAATGGAAACATCCTTCTTTCCTGTGAAGAATGAAAACAATTATATAATTTTTAGCAAAAATTGAATCACTACATGAAACCTTCTTTGTTGTGAAAAGATCAGTTATAATTTCTGGGTTTTTTTTCTGGTTTTGTTCTATAATTTTCCATTTCTGAGCAATATTTATAGGACCAAAATTTAATGTATTGCCTCTCTTACTCTTCATCATTACATCATTCTCATACACTGTGGTTTCTTTATTGTTTTTGGTGTTTTTTCGTGCAGTGATACAAGGTTTAGAATTGATGGGCTTTGCTTGACAGTCTCAGAACTGTGAATAAATGTTATTAGACAGGAGATAGATAGAGTCCTACTAGCTCGTCTTTCTGTCAGAGAATTTAAAAAAAATCAGTGTGTCTCAGAATTCGCACCTTTATAGGTCCCAGAATCTTAAGATTCTGAGATTTAATGGGAAATTCTTTAAGACTTCTGCTAAGAAGTAGATACAAACATGCTCTGTACGTCACTTGTTTTCTAGGTCCACTCCTTGCCCCAATGTAAAACATGCAGATGAATGGGGTGAACCTTCAAGGTGTGAAAGTGGGGATAGCTGTCAATATTGTCATTCTCGTACAGAGCAGCAGTTTCATCCTGAGGTAAGAACTATCTTTCTACTTATTTTTAGCAATTTCAAATTTATTATGGATTAGATTATCGATTAGAGATATTATTTATGAAAAAACTTGTGACATTTAATTCAACACTTCCAGTCGGTGAAGTATTTGCTTAAGAAAACAAAATTTGCTAAGAAATAGTTATTTCTACTGCTGTGGTTTTCACTAATAGGCATTTTTAGTGTACTGCTTATAAAAAAATAATTTATATTCTCTGGATTTGGCATAAATAAATGTGTTCTCTTTTTTACTTAACTTCATGAATTAGTAATGGAGTCATAGTAGTAATTGCTACTCAATAACTTGGGACAAATTTCTATTTTAAGTATAGTTAAATCTCCTGGTTTGAGGTAGAACAGAACCAATTTTCTTTTCGGTGACTACTTTTCACTTAAGCCTCTTCTAACTGACTGAAATGAATGGCGTATTATTCAGACAGTGTCAGCTTCTAGCAGATAAAGCCTGATGTTTATAATTAATACCAAGGGATGGTATGCAAAGAGGCTCTTGCTTATACTTATTGTTTTAATAACCAAGGTCAGCTAACTTTGTTTTGTGCCAAGTTGGAGGGTCAGAAGCAGAAAAGTGTAGAGGGATCGCATCTGTGGGGAGGAGTGGACAGGACAGGGGACCCAAAACTGACCGACAGGGCGGTCCATCCCATTGGCATCATGCTCAGTATAAAAGCTGAGGGATAAAAGGGTCAGCTCTCTTTCTTCAGTGACCGGTGTCCGAGGAGGACTCTGTTCATCTGCCTTTGATCCCGATCCGTGCATTCCTGAATCCAGGTCCAGAATCCAGTGCCATCACTGAGTCTGGTCTGGGACTTTCCCAGTGCCAGCTGGTGATGTGGTCGTTGTCCTGGGAGCTCAATACTGGTTTTGTGTATATTGTGTATATTTCATTATTTTCTTATTGATATTATTATCTTATCTTTTTATTATTAATATTTCATTAAAGTAGTTTTAGTTTTCAACCCATAAGTCTCTCCCTTATTCTCTCTCCCTTCTCTTCTGAGGAGGGAGAGAGAGGTTAAAGAGAGCACGTGTCGTTCATTTAGTGGTGAGCCCAGCCTAAACTACGACATTAAAAGAACTTTATTGCAAGTAATTAAGAGAAACTGAATAGGTCAGGAGGAGATGGAAAGAGAAGAAAACTTCCCTAGTGGATGAAGTAAAACACTCCAGAAAAATAAGGTGGTTTTAGATTCCTTTGTAGGCAAAGTCATCGTAACTGTTGGATGCTTGAGTGTAACAGTGAAATGCTAGGGAAAAGAGCAGTGCCATGCAATCTGCTGAGATTTAATTCTTATGCGACACTATGAAAATATTAAATGTGCCAGTTAATGGAAACAAACTTGATACTGAAAAGACATGTTATGCTAGAAGCTGCTTTTACAACATTGGCTATCTGTTTTCATTTTGGGACCTTTGAATTAACATGAAGAATTCACAGGAGGATGTAATTTCTTGCATTAGAAAGCTCAGTAGGGTAGGGTGTAAGCAAAGACCATTCAAGCAACTGCTAATTTCTCTTCCAATTATGAAGATTATTGAAGGCATCTCAAGACCATACTGGGAAAGGAATTCTTAGAATACTGACTCAGGATGGTTGCAAGCTTCATATCATACATTCCCTATCATAAGTTGACCAGCTACATCTTTATATAAAATGTGTCAGCTATCTCTGCTCTTGAGATTCTGCTCCAGAGTTTCACCGTCCTGATTACTGGAGATTTTACAGTCCGGATTTATTTCCGATCATCTGATTTCTTCTGTGTCGTATTCCAGCCCTTTTTTTTGTAGTAAAGATGTCTTCCTGCTTTTATTCATGACAAAGCTATGAATGAAAGTGCTAAAATAAGTCACAAGGCTGAGCCTTGAGTTATGCTACTAATTTTGTCTGCTGCCTTCTTCTTTCATACTGTCCATTGGCATCTCTCCATTAGTCAATTTAGCACAGGTATGTAACACTGGTAAGGGTCATGTTCTTCATTATCTTAATTAATGAATCTTACCACATCCTTTATTGAAGTCTTTACTAGAATGACCACATGTCCATTTTAGAGAAGGACCTTTGATTTATCAAAGTTATATGGTGAGTCTACCACGATGTGCCTTTGCCAAATATACTTTTAATTTTATACCATTTCTTTCTGTCTTTTCTATGTGGTGACAGACAGAATAATTAGTGGACATGCAGTGACCTGAATCAGCTATTTTGGCTCTTTTCAAACATATGTGAGCTATACTTAGTGTACCTCAGTTACATGTGCTACTTCTGACATGACAGCTTTATTAAAAGTACTTGCTAACTGCATCTGTCTTATTTGCCATTTTTAAAAAAAATTCTGACATTACAATTACCTAATTTGTTTCCTCTTCCTGAAGTGATGGTGATTTGCTTCCGTGTCAGCTGTAGTCACTTCAGTCTTTGCTTGTTTCCATTAGCTGTGCTGCCTTTCTTGTAGTGTTGAACATAGTTCCCACTGATAACCAGGGCGGTTTAGTAGGTCTGGTATTTAATTTCACAGAAACTAGCAACATGCCTGCCCTGAAAGAGGAGTTTTATTCAGCATCATACCCTGTGATCTTTTCCCTCCTTTGCTCCAGCTCTGACTTTCATCCAGTTGTGCAGTTAGAATGGAAACTCCATACAGCTTTTGTACCTCTGACTTGAGGATTCAAAGCATTCATTCAGTTCCTAATGAAATTCAGTCTATTTAATGGTGGTAATCAGCTGCCTTCATTCCTCAGTCTGCTTATTTGATGTCAATAACATTAATTCGGCCTTACCTTTTTATGTCCTTTAATTTGAATTAATACTGGCTATATCCAACATTATCTTCTCTTTTGGGATGTTTTCAGGTACTTGTCCTTTACCAAATTCAAATAAAGAATATTGTCGTTGCCTCTTGGCTTGGTGGCTTTTTTTTGAAGAAATCTTTTGGTTATCACGTTCAGGAATAGCTCTATTCTACGGTTAATAGATAGCAACCATGTTCTTTTCTATAGCTGGAAAGTTAGTCTTCTGTAATGACGTAGTTCTTTGAGTTTGCTCTCTGCCTTGTAATATCCATATGTGTAGATGATGTGGCCACCTCCAGAATCAGTCTTTGAGGTGCGAGCTCTGTCCAAATAGTATTTTTGTATTATCTATGTTATCACTTCTATCTGTAGCATTTACCACAAGGCAATACACACCATCTGGGTAGCTCATAGGATCAGGAAGGCTATTTTTTGGCTACAACCTCAAACTAAGACATGACTTCCAATTACGTCTTTTGTTGAAACCATTTGGAAGTCAGCTCTTCTCTTTTTTTTTTTTTTTTCTGCAGCGTTAGCATCGTGTATACAGCATTGGGGGCTTGTATTTAACCAATAAACAGAGAACGGGAAAGAAAGGAGACAGGCCCAGCTTCATTTCCTAGTTAGGGTGTGGTATCCACAAATGACCCCTTTGTTTTTTACAGTGTCTGTGATTGCTCCTAGTGAAAGTGATGGAAAGAGCAGTGCCACTGTTTTGTTTAAGTGTGTCATTTGGGTGAATACTTGTCTACAGCATGGATGTTTTGTTGCTTTTTCAGTGTTCAAGGGAAAATAAATCATTTGTAGAGTGATAAGCATCAGTAACAATTTTGTGATTTAGCAGTTTATTATAGTTTCTTGGATGATCTTTGGGTTATGCATGAGCTAGTAGCGAATATAGCAACTAAATTTTCAGCCTCAATTCAAAATCACTTATGAGAGGGGAAATTCATCTAAGATGGTTAAAATATGTCTAAAGTAAAGAGCTTAAAGAACTAGTTGTTGATTATTTTTAATACATAGTACAATTTTTCATGTTTGCTCTAAGGCAGCAGTCCAAGGTAAACATTTTTTTACGCAGTATGTGCGAAAGTGCCAAAGAAGTGGCATTCTGAACTAAGAATTATTACTTATCGAGCCGTGAATCACTCAACTGGCACTGAAAGCCAAAGAACACAGTACCAAGATTGGGGGAACCAAAAAACTCCCTCTGCTATTTGCCACAGACTTGCAAATCACCAGAATTAATTTTCTGAAGAATCTATGTGCTTTTAAGTTTTTAATTCTAATTAATTCTTAATTCTTCTAGGTTCTTAATATTGTCCTAATATGATAGTATGTCAGCCCCTTGTCCCAGCCTTGTGAGATCCAACGATCGTCAAAATCCTGATAGAGCAATAAACTGAATCTGGATCTTACTAGCAACTTACATAAACATTGGTGTCATGAGCAGTCAGTATTACTTCAGTTCTGACATGCGCCAGTCAGGTTAGAGAAAGACATTTGAATGTTAGGATGATTCAAATATTAGAGGTGTCCTAAGAAAGGAACTGTGTTGAAAAAAGCATATTGATATTTTTTTTATCTGCGTGAGCTGCTCTACTACATCCTGAAAGATTTCTTAAAAGTGGTGTAAATGACTTTGAATTTTATTCCTGATGTTTGGCTTGTTTCTGTACAACATGGAAAAACATAGCAGTTTAAACACTGTTTTTCTAAAATATTCTTGTTAACTTACTATTTATTATATAGAACAATACAGAAAAATACAGAATTATACAGAAGAAGGTTAAGATTCTTGTCTCAAATTTGCTTTTCTTAAAATTCTGCTCTTATATTTGATTTTTAGAAATTATCTTATGAACTGGATTTTCTGAGAAAACTATAATACATATTGTTAGTAAATATTCAGAATTTTTCATTTAAAGGTTTTAAAATTTTCTAAGTATTTTGTCATTATGTAACAAATATGTTTAGGTTAACCACCCTTCTGTTTTGTTTAGATATATAAATCTACAAAGTGCAATGACATGCGCCAAACAGGTTACTGCCCACGCGGTCCATTTTGTGCGTTTGCACATGTTGAAAGTAAGTAAAAGAACTGTTATTTTGTATCAGTGTTCATAAAAGTGAACTATCATTTCTAAGCATCAGTAACAGAAGTGACTTAACATCATTAATTTTAATGCATAAGTAGCATTTGATGTCACTTGTTTTTAGAAATTCATTCCACGTTTTCTAATACTGTACATTGCTATGGGAGCTTGCTGCATTTGCATCAAATTTGCATCAGCAGTAAAACAGGAGGTGCTTTTCTTTACAAATGCAGCTGGTCCTTGTAACTTTTTGAGCTTGATTTGGCAATTTTCTAGACACATGCTTGATGTTTTAAAATATAGTAGCTGTCCTATCGAAACCAGTAGTAAACTTCCTGAGGCAAAAGTTAAACCTCCTTGCAAGTATTTGCAGAACTAGGGCCTTAGCTAAACTGAAAAAGAACACAGAGAAAATTTTGTCAGCTGTCTTCTTTCCTCCACTTACATCTTCACTGCACTCAAACTGTTATATACAGAAAAAGGGAAAATGGACCATTTTTTTCCAAGAGAGCATTCAATTCTTTGGTATACATCTGCACAAATTAATTCTGGGTATGCATCATCAGATTCTTTTAATAGTAGTATCAACTTAGGCTACCCCTACACTCTTCCTGCACTCCAGAATGTGAAGTGTGCAGTTGCTGCAACAACTATTCATGTTTCATCAGAACTTTTCAGTTGTGATGCCAGGCAGAACTTGAAGCATTTCTATGTAACTGTTTTCGTATAGGTGATAAATCTTCTCTTTTTTGATTATGTAGGTTTTGCTTGATTATGTAATCAGTAAAACCTCATATTTATACTTCAGAAAGAAGAAAAAAAAAAAAGGCCTGTTCCTGTCTTACTTTTTGTCTTCTGCTTCTAGAGCTGGAAAGAGGGGTGAGAGACCCTACCTATTTTGGAAAGCTCCAAATTTCTGCAATTCAGTAGTATTTATCTTATGATTCTCTGATGATAAGTAGTGGCAGTCTCCTCTCTCTGTCTAACCTGTCTAGGCAAATGTGATGTTCTATACATCAGTGTATTGTGTCTTTTGCTTACCTAAAAGACTTTCAGTGAATAGAGTCATTCTTGCTGCCCACAGCTCTTGTTTCTGAGAATCTGTGGTATGGTCAAAATGTCTTTTAACTTCTGTGGGATGATTGATTTTACTTTTCCATGGTTTTGTTACTCAGAGAAGAGGAAGGAAAAATAACCACCTGTATTTATTTCAAGAAGCTCATTATTCTAAGGCCTAGCAATGCTTCAGAACATTATGGGAACAAAATCAGTATTGACTGTTTATTGACATCAAAAGTAGCTCACTGCTTTTGCTTTCATGCTGTTTCGAACTGAATGCTGCCTCCCTTCTTGCCTCTCCAGCATGGAGAGTGTACAGGATAAACTCAGCAGAGCTCTTGGAGATTGGAGTTCTTTTGAGACCCCAACATGATCTACTTCTGTGTGTCTTCGTGACTTTAACAGTCCAGTTGATGCTTGATTCCTATGAGAGGAATAACTCTTGCAGAAGCTGTCATTGACAATAAGCATGATTTCCAGCTCTAAGGAAAAGTTAAGCGTTGTGCAGGCTAAAGATAAAGAGGAGGAAAGTCCAAACTTAACAATTTGCTGATGTTATTCTCCTCAAGGGATATCTTTCTAATCTGTTGCTAATCCTTCCCCCCCAGCCCCATCCTTTCTTCTGCTCTGTAGGATGAATTATGTACTCTTTAAAAACCTCCAGAACTCTGAGAGAATTCCTGAGACTTTGAGCATGTTAGAAGTGCTAACTGAGAAGCAGCAGCTTAATTTTCTACACGTAGTTGCATTAGACAGAATTTTATGTCCATCAGAAGAGACTTAGATGGCTCAACCAGCATACTCTGGACCTCTTTGGCTTGCATCATCTGGAATGAAGACTGTGTAAGAGGAAATCTTGACAAATTAACTTGAAATCTTGGAACAGTACCCACCCCCAGTCCCTGGTAGTCTGAATCGTCCATCAGAAGTTAGATGTTTGGTTACTACCAGCAAAGGTGCCTTTCTGCTGTTGGCAACAGCTTTAAGCTTAGTTCAGCAGCTCTGACATTCTGCCTCCTATGTTCATAGAATAAAATGATTTCTGTTCCTTCATATTAGGGAAGGGGGAGAGAATGGTTTCAGAGCTGTGGATCTTGCCATCAGTATGAAAAGCGTGAAACTCTTGGTTCGTGGATCTCTTTGAATCACAAATTATGTGTGTTCTGCACCTGACTTCAGTGAAGACCTAGCTATGTGGAACAGGTAGAGGAAGATTTCTCATCGTTCATACATGTATCTCAGCAATTTTTACCATTCTATGCAAAATAATTTGTGGAAGCACACGTTCTCTGTAATAGCGTTCCTGGTCTTCCCTCAATGACTTCCTGAGAACCAGCCAACCATTTTTTTCCCTTTTCTCCCTCTTTTGTGAAGATCATGAGGAATATTACTATTCCTCCAAGACTGCTTTTCTCTTGAGGCGGTGACTGCAGACAGCATTGTCTTATAAATGTCACTCATTTTTTTTTTCCCCTACTGGCTGAAGCCCTTGATCCAGTGTAGTCCCAAAGACGCTTTGTGATGACAGGAGGGAGGGTACCTGATCCTGAAAGGTAGAGAAGTAGAGGGATCTGACATATCTCCCTCACACCCTTTGCAAAACAGAGAGTAGCTAGGGTATGTTGGGACACGTCAGTAATGGACTCTCTTAAAATAACAAACACCTCTCTCTGTCATTTGTCCACTGACTGCCTGACAACAATTGGCACCTTAACAATAAAGAGGGTTTTTTTGAAACAGAAACACGGGCAGACTGAAATTCTGCTGGCAAGAATTTGGAAACGCTTCAAAGAACACATCTCCTGTATAACAGCTTCTGTTACTGAAGGCATTTGCCTTCAGATTGTTCGTCCAAGACTGTTCTCTTCTATTGGTACCAAGATTGCAATAATGAAAAAACTTACTTCTGGCTTCATGAAAGATGGGATTCCCCAGGCCAGACCTAGCCTGACCGTGCTAACTCTTATATTCATAAAACCCAAGCCTTGTTAGTGCAAATTCTAAGGAGGCTATATGGCTGAAAAAGTTGTATCTCGTAAAGAGTACAACCCTATTTCTACATAACATCCTAGGCTACTGATAGATAATCCCTGAAGCACCACTGCACTGGCATTAGATAGCTGAAGTTCTTTCTGAAGGCTCTGGTCCTCATCTCCCTGAGCTTCAGTGATCCCCATGAGATAGGCCACCACATGAGACTGTTGCTTTTCTGTCAGTTGCAACCTCCTGCAACAGCTATAGGTCTTTGAGAAAAATATGGTTATACTGGCGGAGGCTTACACTGTAGGATTTGTACCTTTTGTGCAGCTGGCCACAAACTATGATGTTCAGTCTTGGAATAAATTAGAATGATATAGAAGCACACATGCTGAATGTAATGTGTGTGTTTGACTTACTATCAATAAGCAGAATAGCAAAAACTAATCGTGCTATTCTCCTTAAATACCTTGGAAAGAGAGAGAGAGAGAGATTATTTCTCTTTGCAATGTTTGGAAAGCAGTCTTATACCACCCTTTTAGGGTGGCATGACTACTTACACTCATTTATAGAATATTGGACGAGTATGTCGTGTCAGGGAAAAAAGCTAATGAAGATTTAAGAGACAGCATGGATCAGAAAGTGCTGTTCCTATGACAGTGTGAGGTTTGACTGGACTTGCTGTGGGCAAGCAGCTATGTAATGAGATGATATGTAGTGAAAGTGAGAGTAACTTACAAAAAGTCAGCACATCTATTTCTATCTTCCCAGCTGTTCTTTGCACTCCCATTCTGTAGGAGGAACAGTAGAGGTCAAGTGACATCATCTTTGCAATCCCTATGGCTCTTTTTTTTCTTTCTTTTGGTGTGGCTGGACTGGACTTGTGTGTATAGTGGTACTTACTAATAGCTTTTTCCCTTCTCTTTTGTGAGCCACATCCCTATTTTTGTAATTTATACAATAATGGAAATATTTGGTAAAGCATTGGACCGTATAGTCCATGGAGTTGTGATAAATCAGATGCTAGACAGAAGAAACCCCTGTCATTAGAAACAATCCTCAGCTATGCTAGCTCCACTGAAGAGAGGTGTCATGTATCTCATACTCATTTTGTTTCCTACTGTGGCTTGTAGGTTTCGTACACTCTCTCTGAGCTGCTTATTGTTTCTAGTAGAGAGAAATGCTTACATTTGATTTTTAACTGTAGTTTATCATTACCCCTTCAGAAATGCAGTAGTGGCTAGAGATTAAAAAAATCTTGCTGCACCTGTAGACTTTATTAAGAGATTTTATTTTCAGTCCTGACTTCCTTACTTTGATGTCTTGTGTGCATGGATTATGAGGTGAGGAATGTTATTAACTGTAATTGCTTACTAAAGTAACCATTTTTTGTTAACTCATCATTTGCCTGTAAAACTGGAAGTCTGAATTCCTTAATATTTTGCACATTTAAATAATCAAATATCTCAGATGTTTAATAATTTAACAAAGTAGCCTTTGGGGAATTGCAAAGTAGTTGTTCAGTCATCTCGAGTTGTATTTTCTGGTATGGAAATTAGCAAGTCATTGGTCACAACTTACTTAAAAGTTAATAATGAACTTTCTAAAAGGTTATTGTTCCTTTTTAAGTTAAATAGTACAAGTCCAAATGATTAAGTCAGTTGATTCTAGACTGGAAAAAGAAAACAAATAACCCTATAATTATGATGCTATTGTTACCTTTCCAGTCAGGAGTTCTAAAAATGTTGTCTTTAAACCCTGGTGTGATAGAGATTCTTGAAAATAAAGCAAAATCTAGCATACTTTAAAGATGTGAATGTCGATCTACCTCCCACCAATTTTTGATGGAGCAAGTAAATAAGAGTATCAAATTTGTTAGTAGCCACAAATACATAATGGTGAATTATATTATTCTTACCTTGCCTTTATGCTTATATTTAAAGAGAAAGAGAGAGATTTCTTGTGTGTGATTGGTGTTACCATGTGACAGGTGCTGTGTTTGGTACTAGGTATGTAATTGTTAAATTCACACAGCTAACTATCAAATCTGTGTGTAATTTGTTGGGGATTCCTTCAACAGAGGACACCATGAATGTAGTCATACTGCAAACTGGTTGTCAATCAAAGCCAGGCGCTCACCTGTTTTCAACAGACAGCATAGGAATTGCAAATGAATGGAGCAGCAGTCTTAACTCCACAAACAGCATTACAAATAGCAGTGGGCAGTCTGGAAATGTAAGTGTAAATAATTCTGGAAAAGTTACTAATAATAATCACTGTGCCAATATACAATGTTTATTTTACTTCTTAAACGTCTGTTTTTTATTTCTTTGTACTTCATCAGAAGAGAAAAAACCAACAGCTATAGTAAATGTCAGGCAGTAATATTTAACTGGTACTGTAAGCCTAAACGGAATGTCTGCCCTTGGCACCAGATTTAACTATGTATTATTTGTGTTTTTTGCTCTTGCTTTTTGTTTGCAGTATTTTGAATGCTACAGTGAGGAACACCATTGTTAATCAAATATACAGCTACAGGACAGCTTAATTTACATATGTCTCTTTTTTCTATAGGAAAGGTTTCATTCATGGAAGATCTTGCCTGATCCCAGCCCTCTTCTCTGCCCTAATTTGTTAACGTTAGGAATGAATTGATGTCCCACCTAAACGTGCTTTATACTTTAAGCTTCTTACAGTGGTGCAGTACATGCAGTGTTTGGTAGTAGAGAGTTGTTCGATTACAAGGGTGATAAATGTAGTTTATATTAGCAAATTTTATCGGTTAAGGATGGAGGAGAAGGAGAAAGATATATTGCAGAGCTTTTATTATCTTCCTTTTAGGATTAGTTGGAATAGTTCCTTTTGTTAGGTTTTATGTTTGTTGCAAAATAATATATAAAGATAGTGGCATCTTTCTTGTTCTCTCCTGACTTGTGTTTTTCCTACCTCATTTGCAATGCAAATTCATAAGTACATACACATTTGATCCCAGGATTTGCATTTCTAGCTTTCCAGTGCTGTTGATCTATACTGTTTGGTTAGAAACCAGATAAAAGGACATGGTTTAAATAATGTTTAAAAGGAATTGCCAATAAATAGCACAGTTGTTAAAACTTCTTTCATGTAGCTTCATGTTGCTATCCCGTAGATTGAGAATAAAGATACCAATATGCCTACGTTTTATCTTAGGTTTCCGGGGCAGAAGTCTGCTTCTGTATATGAAAGCTTCTGAGACAGGGTCTGCCTTTTTGTTTAGGAAGCTAATTTTGTTGTTGCTAAGGTTTGAAGCTTTCAGGAAAGGCCCATAAAAGCATTTATTCTCCCAGAAACTTCTTAGCCTTTCATGAATAATTTAGGTACAGCTGAAAACACTAACTATTCTAATATGCCTTCCAGTAACAGGAAATCTTCTTCCATATACATGCATTTTTCTGGTAGTCATTAGGAGTCTGATGAACATTGGGTACATTTTCCATCCAGTGCTCAGTGAGTCTCTGCCTGTACTACTGTTCAAGTGTGAAATGGAAAAGTTGACCCTGCTCCCTTCCCTGTACTTTCTACTTGAAGTTTTATTGCAAGTGGCCACCTTTTTTCTGGTGTCTGGCAAAATGTTCTTTCTTTCACTTGACTACTTACCTGCAGCATTGGTTGATGCACTTCCATTATTAATTTTTCTGGATATTCAGTTCCTGATTCTTCATTAGTAGGTTGGTCTTCTGTTTTTCCATGTTTAATTCCTGAGTTTTGTTACTTGCTTGCTTTCACCTTCTCCATCTGCTGTAAACTGCTTAAATTTAGTATTTAAGTAGTCAATCTGTTTTCGTCCCCTCATTTTCCGTATCCCAGCAGCTTATTTCCATTCATGGTTTGTGTTTTTCTCTCTTTTCCCATAACCTATCTGTCTTTCTGTACACTTCTTCGTCTTTGTTCATATCACTGTTAGACACTGGCCCCAAGTAAACTTAATTTTAGTGGGTTTTATCATGATGAAATTAGGCTTTCTATGTCTCTCTTCCTTTGTGTCTTCTAAATAAAATCTCCCTATTCATCTTCCAAAACTTCTTTCACATATGGTCTAGTGCAAGGTGTCCCTGCCCATGGCAGGGGGGGTGGAGCTAGATGATCTTTAAGGTCCCTTCCAACCTAAACCATTCAACGATTCTATGATATCCTGTTATAGTATGCTGGGAGAGTATCCTACTGTTTTATTTGTTTCTAGAGGAAAATGATGATGTAGTACTTGAGAGACCTAAACTCAATTCTCTGCTTGATGATAAAATTCCTCTTTGACTGTGAGCAAGTTGCTTAGGTCCCATTTCTAGAATGGGGTAGGACTATTGCCCGATTTATAAGTGTTATTGGAAGAATTAGTCCATTACAATTCTGTATGATGCAGGTTGATAGTGAGGGAGACTGTATAACTGTTTTAAATATAGACCTTATCTCACCTATACTGCATTCTTATGCCCTCATCTAAGTTGCCTTGTCAATTGGACTGTCATCAGTCTTTCCTCTGCTGTATCTTTCCTTAACATATCGGTCAGGAAATAATCTACTCTTCAGCCTTTTTTGGTAAATGTGAGTTCAGTTTCCATGAAGAACTTCTACATCTATGTTTCTTTACCTCTGTGTTCTCCCTTCTGGTTTGAAACATCTAACATTATACTTTTGTCAGTCCCTTCACCTGATCTTTGATAGTACTGTTTTCTCCAGTCTATCTTTGCAGTTCCCTTTGCTTTATACTCTACCGGTTGTATCATCTAAATGTACTTAACTTCCACAATGCAGTTTACCCAATGTGGTACAGTTTTTCCCATGATTGTAATTTTTCATTTAAATTAGTACTACTTGTTTCTCCACACCTGCCATCACCTCTTATCTTTCTTATTGTTGTGTTGTTCTATCAAGGCCTAGATTGGCTTTCTTGGCATAGACTTTTTTCCTCATATTGCATCAGAGCTGTTAAGTGCCTTAAGTAAGATTCAGAGTCTTTGAATGCATTGTAGCAACAAATTCACTCATCCTTTTCCCAGTCCTATGTGCCTTCTTTAGGAGCTGCATTTACACCAGCAACTTTTCCTTTCAGCTCTTACTGCTTGTTCTTAACCGTTACTACTCTTTTGTCCTCTGTTCAGTGTCATCTAATTGCCAGAAGGAAAACTCCTTTTTACTCATTCTCCTACTGCCCTTTTTTAATGACATAAATTTCTTTTCTTTCAGTCTTTATTTATTTTTAAGAGGGTCTTCTTATCATTTCTTCTGTTGCACTGGTAAAATTCATGTATCTGAATTCCTCGGTTATGGAAAATGATATTAAACTACCTTTCTTGAATATTTCTGTGCATACAGGTCTTGAAATAGCTTGATCCATGTTGCAGATATGTTGCTTGCACCATTTAAACTTTGATGCCCTACTTGGTTAATGATGTTGGTTATGTTACCGCTTTTTCATGTTTACTCACGTTTCAATTACTCCTTGCATGTCCTTCCATGAATCTTCAGCTATGTAATGTTTCATCATCCAATATGCTGTTGACCCCTTTTCCTCAAGTCACTTTTGCTATTTACCCCTTACCTCAGTCACCTTTGCCAAAATAATTTCTCTGGCATGCAGTCCTCTGCATGCCATGCATATGCATCACTCTCAGCCATAAGCTTCTGCTTTACCTGAATTTCATCTCTTCATTTCACTGTTCTCATTTATATTCTGCAAATTTATTACAATTTAACATACCCAATGGTCTTCTCCTATGTCTGTTTTTCTCATAGGGTCATGAGAGTTAGATTAACTAGGCAATCTCAGTGCGTGCAGCCATAGTCATAGTTGATGCTTTATATGCTTTCTCTAGCTGGTTGATTAGCTTTCCAGCGTTACTGGATCCATACAAAATGCATATTCTTTTGAGCAGCTTTTCAGCCAAAAACTATCAAGAATCTTACCACCTCTCCTTAAAACACACTCAGCTCATGCTTTAGGATTACACCGCTGATCTTCTACATCCATCAGGTCTCTTTGTTACTGGTACCAAACTGCAGTGTACCTAGTGAGGTGACGATACAGAGCAAAGGCCCAGCTGTATGATAAAATTTGTCTGTAAATATTGTTGAAGTTTGTGGCACTGCAAAATTAATAGGAAAACTTGCTGTTTGTAGTGGAGATGCAATAGGAGACACATCAAAGATTAATTGCATTTATCAATTACAGAGTATTTATGTTCACCCTTCTAGGCTCAGAGATGTAAATCATAGTTAACCCACGTTGGCCATGATGTCACTGTGCCCAGAGTCCGTGATGTATTTAAGACTGAATATTTGCATAGGGTGTATGTTGATCACAGTGGATGAATATAGGCTAAACCAGCACCATCTTTGTTTTATCAGGTTTATCAAAGATGTGTAAGTACTTGATCACACATTCGAGTTAGCACACTTAAGAAGTCAGTGCTTGTCACCCAGTCGCAGTGAAGGTTGTGTGCCTTCATAGCTCATCCTGATGGCAGACTTAGTGCTATTATTCTGCTGCCTTCATTAAGCCTAAAGTTGTCTTTTTTACTTCGTAACTAAGATGGCTTGACCGTGCGCATGTGATCAGTTACCACACTCATCTGGTAAATAATAGTTTATTATGCTGTGATAATGCAACTGAGTTTGATTATGTGTGCGTAATCTAAGTCTGAACAGTGGTGGTGAGCCATGCTTCCCTTACTGTGGAATTAGTGTTCTGAGACAGTGAGAGACATAGGAAGGAAATAAGTTACTTGAGAGCAAAATTAGTTTTACAGCTTAGTTAAAAATACCTGGATGTTTCCTCTTCCTGTCATCTTCCCCTCCCCCCCCCCGCTAAATGCAAGCAATAGAACAGTACATTTAAGGCCACAAAATAAAATACAAATCAAGAAACTCAAGAAGCTGCTATTTTCATAGGAAATATAGCTAGTTTTATAGATATATGTTTCCTCATTTTCTTCACAGAAGTTCAGCTGTAAGCAAAGGCGTGGAGTAGGCAAGAACCAAGGGCGAGAATGTATTACTTGTTCTACATGCTCTTCTTCTAAGCAATTTAGCTGCAAGTGAAGAATAGTGGCAAATGATTTCTTCATAAGAATCTAAAAGGCCAAAGTGTGCAGTTACAACATTATGAGGATGTGACCCTTGTTAAGGCAAGCTTGGCATCTTCCGAGTTGTGGTGTGGCAGAAATGTTCAGGCATCCTCCTATCACCTTGAGTAAAGACAGGAAATGGAACAGTTGTTCTTTTGTAACCTCTGTGAAAGTGAGAGGTAATCTGAAATGTATCCAACTGCAGCGCTTAATTAAGCTTAAAAATTTACAGCTGAGCCTTTGTAAAGTAAAGAATGTCACCAAGTACTGGTCTTTAATTAAAGTAGACTCTAAATCCTTAGGGGTTGAACTGTGTCCTTCCTGTGCTTGTGTCTTTGACTACACAGCACAGCAGATTCGCATTTTTAGGAGGGACGCGTTCCTGAAGGGTACTTAAATCTATTTGGCTTCTTTATCCCACACTCAGAAAATCAAATGCCACAAATCTTAAGTTACAGTTTCCAAAGATCATGTTGAAGGCTTCCTCCAGAGTTGAGGCGGCTGCATGAATTCTAGCTTCTGCTGTTTGTGTGCCTGTCTTAATAAAGAACAAAAAGCCTAAAAAACATAAAATTAAGACGTAACAATTGGCAGTAGAATTCCTAGCATCAGTAGTGCTGAGGACATTGCAGTTCATGCCAACACTGCTACCAAAATGTAAATTCTGCAGCATCGAGGAACAAAAACTAAGCATTGATAGTTTCCCTTCCCCCCTTCTTGCACTCTTTTTGTCTGTGATACTAATGTCACACTCATTTTATGTTAGTACTGACATTTGACTTCATGTTAACTGTGAATCACAAGTCTGTCTTGATACAAAATACGTGTTCGCTCACCATCTTGACATCAATACTGCGCTAAGTTGTATGGCAGTTTTTAGTGATAGGTGTCGACATTTCTTAGATGTTTTTTGTATCTTACTCTGTGCAAAGAGCATGAGAGATGAGAGGTACAGGAGCAGTGGTCTTGCGGGAATACTGTAGCAAGCCATAAGGGAAGAATGAATATTTGAGGATAGATTATTTCTTGTCATGTGAGTGGCAATGTAACCTATCATAGTTTCTCTGTGGAGTCCACCTAGCTTTGAGTTGTAGAGGAGATGCTTCTTACAAGCCTGGGCAAAAAGGAAGTGGGTCCTGATCAGTATTGATATTTTGGGCCAGAGCATCTTCACCAGACCTGGAAGAGACTCTCATAGAGCGGAAGGAGGTGGTCCAAAAAATCCTCCATTTACTTTCTCTGCCTCAAGAAAAATTTGATGACCACAGATAATGACCAGGAGCAGATATTCTCCCTAAATATCATCTCCTCTTGCCTTTTTTGGTAACAGGGTATTAGTCTGGGTTCAACCCAACAGGGCATTTCTTATGTTCTTATTAGGGGGATAAACACACAGTATAGGGGCAGACAGGAGTTGGAGGGGAATAAATTCTAAATAATAACTTCAGACCAAAAAGAGTGATTTTTCTATGTAGTTGTCTTGTAAATTCAGGCTAGGTTTGATTTTTTTTTTTTCTTGCTTGCGTATTTAACGTACCATGGATATTACATGACCCATTTTCTTTTCCTGCTTTATTTGCATGAGTTCTTTATTTTCTTTGCAAGTTGAGTCACACAAAATTTGTGATACTGTGTAATCCAGTTATTAAAACTTAACTAACTTTTCTTTTCTGAAAAATACAAAAGACAGAGTAGAGGCTATCTCTGTTTCTTGTCATCCTGCTGGACTCCAGACATTTAAGCCTAAACATGAATGTAATCAGATAATACTGCCTGCATTTTAGGGGGCTGAGCGATTGTTTTAGTTGAGCTTAGTTCTTCAGAGCAAAACTACCCAAAATTATATTGTAAGCTCATAATGCTTACAGATATATATATCTGTTAATACCACCATTGATACCTACTGTAACCAGAAGGATCACGGGTGGCACCTTATGGTCTTATCTAGTGGTCATCAGTCATGATGTACATCTTCCTGGGTCGGTAAAATAATCTGTGTTGCCTGCTTAGCTGAAAGAGTGGACATGAACTATGCATCTGAGAAACATTCTGTCCAGATTAGGGAATTCATCCTTAAATTGAGTCAGTATCTTATCTAAATTAGTATCTTACTTTGGGTGTTAGTCTGCCTTTGCTGTCTAGTCATTTTATCTTACCTATTTGCTGCATTAAGCAGCCTTGTGCTACCAGGAGTACGTTTTAAGTGTATTTACAAGATGTAATTATGTTATTAACAAAAAGTTTTCAAAATCTTTTGTTATAGAACTGAATACCTTAGCATGTTTTTATTACCAAAAACCAAATTTTTTTTTTTTTTTCAATTTCACTTAAGAGCAGTGTTTTTTACCTGGCAGTGTCCTTCTGTTTTCTTTTTCTCTCTAGCATTCCGTATTTTGGAGCTGAAAAAACATGCAAACTTAGCATCGCCATGCACAGGGGCAATCCTCTGGTTTGGATTTAGAGTAAATGGTACCAGAAAGAGAAACATTGCATGTTGTAACAAGCTTGTGGTCAAAACATGAATTCTTCAGCCTTTGACTTCAGAAGGAATTTTGTCTTAGTACACTTTGGGTATTGATTTAATTATTGTTGCTGTGTTGCCCACTCTTCTACTTCTGTCAGCTCTCAGGGTACTGTACATTTCAGACTGTTGTGTAGAGAAGCTGTCTTTGGATTTCAGAAGCAGTCAAATTACAGAACTCCACACAAATAAGGTTCGTGACAGGAGATTTTCTGTAGGGATGGGAGTGAGTGAATGCATAGGTAATAATCTTCAGAGAGTAGAGGGCTTACATTTGTTAGAGGTAGTTTTTTTTGGTCAAGGGTTAAGACCTCATGTAGGTTCATGTCTGTCCTCTACCTGATTTACAGGGATTTGAATCTGAAGTTCCTGCTGCTCAGAGGGGACATTTTGAGGTTATACTCTTCTGGGGAGAGAAGTGTCTCCTGTTAAAATCCTGATTTGCTTAAAATACTTTCACATTCTTTGGAGCATAGAGTAAAATTAAGGGTTAGGTTCAACACGAAGTTGAGAGTTTAACAGTAAACTATATAGTTATTTGTGTTTAGTCTGTCTGATTCAGTGTGTATTTTGTACTTAAACAAACCAAAACAACTTCTGGCAGAATTTCACTCCATTATTGTATTGACTAGTTCAGCTATTTGAGAGCTAGCAGATTCAGTTCCGAAACAAGCACAGAAGGGATTGAATTGTGTATCAGCACTGAGTGTTCTCAGCACTGGGCTGTTAAGCATAAATCTAGGATGCAACTATTTCCATACTGCCTTTGTGAGTCTAGTTATAAATCTAGTTTAAGAAAATTGAAGAGTTTACTTAAAAAATGTAGAAACAAGCAATGGCCACAATTCCACTCAAACGTATTATGGCAGGATGCCGACATCTGAGTTCATAAATTTCAGGTTGATCAGAATTGTACTTTTAGCAAAAAAATTGTCCAGACCTACTTACAGATTCTACCTTCACCTTAAGCCTTTTACTTCAGAAGTTTAAAACTCTCTGGAAAATATACAGCAGAACTAAAAATTATAAATTCAGTAATGTTTTAAAATACTAAAATGTTGATTTATTAATCAATAAACATTTTAATATTTAAGAATCTCAAAAAACAGCCTTTTGAGATTTACACACAAGTATTGAAATGCTTTTTGCCAAGATTCTACAGGTCTTTTTCTTTTTGAACTGCTTGGCTTGATCCAGATGAGTTCTTTTAAAAGAGTGAAAATGTTGCATCAAACTGTAAATTAAGAAATATATGAATGAATGGAAATCACGGTTGTCAGAAAGCAAGTATTCCTTTATTGTAAATTAGTATCCATTAAGTAGAGTAATCTTCATCTGTGATTTATTTTGTGCATAGGAATCAAACAAGGCTTTATTCTGGTGTGTACAAATACATCCCCTTTTGAAGTCTGTGTATTTAAAATAGCTTCATGTTACTTTTTTCATCTGCTACTTTTTTAAGGTAATACCAAAAATATATACAAATAAACCAAAGTTAGTGTTGTATTTACATAAGACTGAAATGAATTTATAATTTCAACTGACTGTGTTACAGAGGGAGGCTGTAGCTGTAAACAAAAAAATACCATAGAGTATATTAGACACTGTTTTCTGTCTTCTGCAGATTTGCTGTTCTTCAAGTCCAACTGTAACATCAAGTTCTGGTAGCAGTAGTTCTTTATCACCCCTTGGACCTCTTTGTAGACAGAGATCATTAGCAAATGGCATTTTGTGTTCTGAGTCTAGCACATCAGGTGTTTCTTCACCAACATCTAGCTATCCAAAAGCACCAGGCTTTGAACGAGAAGATCAGGTATGTGAATAATGTGGATCTAGAAGTACAAATGCAATCTTAAGTTAAATTAGATTCAGCCAAAAATGTTGTCTTTCTCGTATATCAGCACTGATTTTTGATAATTTAGAACACGGAGTTTGGAACCCTCCTCTTCCGTGAGCTAAACTGCATCAAATTACTTTACAGGTGTCACAGGCCAGGAACACTCATGCAAACAGTCACTGCAGCTCAGCTGACATGCAGTAGATTCTAACCTTGCAGAAATGTTGTGATTGTCATTTTGAGCCCATGTTGCCAAGAACAGACCAAGATAATAATGGAAAAAAGTCATAACTAGGCTTGGTAGGATTCCGTTTTAATTACTGTTGAAAATTGGTGGGGAAAAGAGGTATCAACAGCCAGAAATTAATGCTATTTATTAGTTCCAATCTTTGATTAATTTCAGTCTGTTTCTTCTCCCACCTGCAGCTGCCTCTCTCCTTGGACAAGTGCATTGCTGAGACAGACATAGATGATAAAATATAACAAGCCTCTTCGAGAGAGAGAGATCTGTAGCATTAGCAAGGAGAGGAGAGTGGTTGAAATTGAAGTTGCTGAGGAGTTATAATCCTTCGGTCTGGGAGCAGGGAGAAAACAGGCAGTGCTAGAGACGGTTGGGAGAAGGGAAGACTGGTATTTTTCAGGGATGTGAAACAGCTCTGTTGGCCTGCAAGGAAAAAGCTGAAAGGCCAGGATTTACCTGTTAAAGTTTTTTTCCTGAGTCTATTATAATATTGATTACACTTCTAAATGGTCAGAAAGGAACTGTTTAAAAAAAGAAGCTCCAATAGCACATATAAATAAGCTGCAGCCAGGGTGATCAGCCTTCTTGCAAAGCTGTGACTTGTCAGAATTGATTTCTGTAACCCGAGATGCACAGAGAAGTGCAGAAGTAAAAGATGGAAAAAGAATGAAAGGAAGAAAAGTGGGTTTTGAAATGGTAACTTGTTGTAGGTGCTGGCAAGATCATTACTCTAAAGTTCTTCAGGCAGCATTGCTTTCTTACACGTAGGCATTCAGACAGACTATAGGTTAGAGACCTTGTCATTGCGACAGGAAAGATTTGCATCTCCCAATATAGAGATCAAGTGATCATTGATCAAATGTCATGGAAGCAAGGCACTTACGGTATCAAATGGCTGCTTTCTGGGCATAAGGCAGCAATAATTGAGAAATGATGTAACTATTG
Source organism: Ibidorhyncha struthersii (assembly GCA_013398815.1). Lineage (NCBI taxonomy): Eukaryota > Metazoa > Chordata > Aves > Charadriiformes > Charadriidae > Ibidorhyncha > Ibidorhyncha struthersii. The sequence goes on from VZSZ01006382.1 coordinate 701,000, forward strand.
GTGAAGATCTATTTTGCGGTTTTGGTGACAATTAGTGAGTAATGTACTGCTACAAAGAATGTGTCTCAGCAGCAGAAATGTCATGTGCTTGTCTTCTAGTGACCACATTGAACCTGTCCAGAGAGAAACCTGTAATGGACTTCGCAATTGGTTAAAAAGTAGCAAGAGTGGTGGGAGGCATATAAAGAAAGTTGTTACTGCTAGGGAGCTTTCACTACAAGGCAGATTAGGAATCTCCCAAAAGAAACAAGGACTGCTCGAAAGCAGCAGAAGGAACCGTTTTTTCTAAGGAGATAGAGAGCACCTTGCAGAGTTTACTGCAATTCAGGAAGTCACTGAAAATTACTGGCCTGAAAAGAACAGAGATCCTTTGATCCTGCTTTGCAAGAACACGGTGGGCAAAGGGAAATTGCTTAGAATTCCCTTTTATTTATGTATGTCTCATTTGTTTCAAAAGTCACTATATTATAAAATGGTTTTCAAAGAAAATATGCCCTTATATTTGAATTACATTTTTGTTACTTGTAGCATGATCACTTTAAGGGAAAATCTAGGCAGTTCCACTCAAACTTTTGGCTACCTCAGGCTTCTATCCCACCAGCCTCTTGGAGGAGTATTCCCCAGCTGGTGAGCATTTGGGACATGTTATTTTTGTCACAGCATAATGCTAACATGGCTACTCAGTTTTTGGACCAGAAAGAACTTGCATGTGCTCAATATAAGTGGAACAATTGTAACTGCTGTTCCTTTTCCATGTAGATTTACTCTATGATAATTAAAATGGAATTATCTATATGGGTCTGCAGAGAGGGAAATGAATTCAGCCTGTTGAAGATATCATTACAGAGAAGCCACTGGCCCTTCATAAACTACTAATATATTTTACAGCAATAACTCTTTGAGTTCATGTATTACAGAAATTTTTCTTCTTTCAGGCAAAGCATCGAAGCTTCCCAGCTGAGAATCAGCAGAAAATAAATGAACAAGACAACAAGCAGGTATTGCCAAAAGCTAAACACTGTAAATATTTTTTTTTGATAATTTTTTGATGCAGTGTCAAAGTTATGTGGTGCTTTACAACATAGTCTAAGGAAATTTGTGCCCAGTGACAGGACAAGAGGCAACAGGCACAAACTGAAACACAGAGTGTTCCATCTAAATGTATGGAAATACTTTTTTACTGTGTGTGTGAGACTGAGCCTTGGAAGACTTGCCCAGAGAGGTTGTGGAGTCTCCCACAAGTGTATCTGTGTGTAGGTAGAGGGTGGGACAAGAAGCTTGCTGTTTGTAAATATGTTAGGGAGAAAAAAGAGACCAAAAAGTCTAGTAGATGTAGGTGTTTATGCTGGGGAGAAAGAGAACTTACTGAAGATATCCATCAGCTTTGTGTGGGTTTGTGGAATTTTTTCACTTTCCTCTCACCAAGAGGCCTCAGCTTAAGACAGGGCAGGCCAAAAGGGGACATATTTTGAGTCTGATAATTTTTTAGTATTATGAAAAGTCTGTATTGCCTCTCCTACTTGTGTTAACTTTGATTTTCCGTCTTCAAGTTTCTCCAATGAAAGGGATCATGATCAGGCTTATAACCTAAGAATCCTGTGCCCTGTCATTTCTTCATTTTACTTTTTTAATTATACAGCTGGTTTTTATGGTTTAATGTGTACTGCTAGTTCTGAGATTACTTCTTTTTTTCAGCTCAGACATTTACCAAAACAGAAAGCAGCAAAAAAATGTTCCATTCAACATGTTGCATTGGGATATTAGAGAATGTGTTGTGAATTCAGTGTAAATTACAATATTGGAACAAAGTTTGGAAAAGCATATCATAAAATCATAGAGTAGTTGAGCTTGGAAGGGACCTGTGTTGAAGTTCAACAGGTGTGAGCACCAGGGTCGGAACAGTCCCCAGTATCAGTACAGGCTGGGTGGTGAATGGATTGCGAGCTGTGCTGCAGAGAAGGACTTGGGGACACTGGTGGGTGGAAAACTGGATATGAGCCAGCAGGTACACTTGCAGCCCAGAAAGCCAGTTATCCGGGGCTGCATCAAAAGAAGCATGGCCACCAGGCTGAGGGAAGTGACTCTCCCCCTCTGCTCTGCTCTTGTGAGACTCCACCTGGAGCACTGTGTCCAGCTCTGGGGTTCCCTTTACAAGAAGGGCATATGGACCTGTTAGAGTGGGTCCAGAGGAGGGACACAGAAATGGTCTGAGGGCTCGAACACCTCTGCTATGGACAGAGGCTGAGAGCGTTGGGGTGGTTTGGCATGGAGAAGAGAGGGCTCCAGGGAGATGTTATTGTGGCCTTCCAATACTTAACAGGAGCCTATGAGAAAGATGGAGAAAGACTTTTTAGCAGGGCCCGTAGTGACAGGAGAAGGGGCAATGTTTTTAAACGGAAAGATGGTAGATTTAGATTGGATATAATGATGAAATTCTGTACTCCGAGGGTGGTGTGACCCTGGAACAGGTTGTCCAGGGAAGTTGTGGCCGCCCCATCCCTGGAAGCGTTCAAGGTGGGTTGGGGGGGGCTTTGAGCATCCTTTCAAGCATTCCATCTAGTGAAAGATGTCCCTGCCCACGGCAGGGGGGGTTGGACTAGATGATCTTTAAATGTCCCTTCCAACCCAAACCATTCGATGATTCTCTGGAGGTCTGCAGTCCATCTCTCCCCTTGTCAAAGTGGGGTCTGCTAGAGCACGTCGCTCAGTGCCTTGCCTAGTAGTGTTTTGAATATCTCCAAAAATGAAGACTTCACAGCCTCTTTGGGCAACATGTTCCAGTGTCTGGCCATCATTGCAGTAAAAGAATTTTTGTGTCTAAGTGAAATTTTCTGTATTTCAGTTTGTGCCCATTTTTAAAGAAAAAATTATTCATTCTCATGGTCACCATCAGCCTCAATCTTGCACTATATCTAGCTTTGAAATAGAAATTTTCTATGGTATTGGTAGAAATCAGGAGAGTAGATACTGCACAATCACTGCTTTTCACAGAGAAGGCAGTGAGAGGATGTGTGGATTGATTCAATCACAGTTAAATGTTATTTTTATTAACTAAAAGGTTGAGGGAATAAATAAACAATAAAAGGGATCAGTGTACTGGAAACTCTACACCAAGTTCCTGTAGACTTTGTGAAGTTATTTTCCAGTTTGGAATCTTACATGGCAATATTTTGTTTGAATTTCTTACATTTTATAATTTAAATGTGTGATTTGTATGAAAAAACGTTCAGCTAAAAAGAAGGAGCACAAGTATAGGTCATTATATAGCGTGACATATGTGTGCAGTGCAGTCATGTTTCTCAACTATCTAAACTGAAGATCAGTTTTTGCACCAATTGCATTTAGATTAAATGAGAAAATTTGCAGATCAAAAAAATAATATAGAATATAATTTGTGTACAAATGTATAATGTAACGGTACAATTCCTCAATAGGTATTTTCCTTTTGAAAAGGAGCATCAGACTTCAGCTAACTAATTATGCTTGTAGAGCTTATTTGCAATACCTTATTATTTAAATACCTTTTTTCTGAAAGCAGAATTCCCTCGTATGGTAGTGATGTCCAGCCACATTGGAGAAATGCACTTGCTGGTAAATGATAAGGAAAAATATCCTAATCTGTTCATTCAGAGGGTTCTTCTGGATTTCTTTCTGTTTGAATTAAAATAACTACTTTTTAAAATACATTCTGTTTATTTTATGTGTTTGTACATACATCTATGTAAGTGTGTTTGTGTGTATATATATATGTTGTTTGTTGTTTGTTTTTTTTTTTAACAGAACCATCTCAGTGTTTTTTCAGCAGTTAACCCACTTGCTTCAAGTATAACTTCCAGTCTGGCCTCCAGTGTTGGATCAGATAGTTCATCTCCTACAACTGTCTCTGCTATCAGTGCCAAAGCTCTCCCATTCTATTCTGGCAGTAACACAGTTGAATCAGTAATAGGTAAGTCTTAACATTTAATCTCTGATTGTACACGTTTTGTTGCATTATCCAAGTTGTTCTTGTTTCAGCGTAGGTTCAAAGAGCTTACTGGTAAAGACAGTAATGTCGTACACACCTGCTTTATTATATGTAGTTAAAAACAATATCTGAAATTTAATTTAAACGTTTTCACCCCAAATAATTATTTTTCACAGGGTCTCCAGTGTGAGTGTAGGAATGAGTAAATAGGACATTTAAACTGGAATTTTGGCATTGGTATTGGACAGTGATATAAAAAATGTGTAAAACCTTTGCAATGCAGCTCACTGTGTTGCTAGAAGTAGAAGTACTGTCTCCTCAACTTCTCTTAGTGGGCTGAGGAGATTTGACTTTTTTAATGTTACCATAGAAGGTGCAATTACAGATCTTACCATGTTCACATGAAAATGGGAGATTTTTCTTTGGCTGACTGCATATCCTCCAGTCTGCTTATTTGTATGTTTGAGGACAAAATCTTTTGTTCACACTATGTGGACCAGATCTGAAAGGACACATAGAGGAGGAACCTTCGCTTTGTGGGTGGACAAGACAGATTCTGGGACATCCTTGCTTCCAAAATTTGTCATTAGTCCAGAGCCTTTCCCATGCTTCCAACCAGCTAGGCTGCTTATGTGCAAAGTGGTAAAAGGAGATAAATATTTCAATAATACTTAGACACTGGGAATGTCAAAACTGGTCATGGTACTCCTGCTGTGGTCTCAGAGGTGCTGGATAGAGAGGAATAATCACTTCCCCCAGCCTGCTGGCTATACTTTTGCTAGTGCAGGCCAATATGCTCTTAGCTTTTATTGCCACAGAACATGCTGAACTTGTCGTTCATCAGAATTCCTAGATCTTTTTCTGCAGTGCTGCTTTCTGATCATTTATCCCCAGCCTGTACTGTTGCAAGGGATTATTCTGTCCCACGTGCAGCAATATTGTCTTTGTCTTTGTTGAACTTCATGAGGTTTCCGTCAGTCCTGCCATCAAGTCTATCAGCTGCTCCCCTTAATCTAGTGTTGAAATTTGTGGCACTTTCACGCTGAATGTGGTTTATTCAGGAGGCCGTGGCAGAGAATGTTGTGATTTGAAAGATGCTGTATTTCACGTTCGGTGATGTAAGTCACGTGATCAGGGAGTCGCTGTGATTAGCTGGTGTACTTGAAGCTTTCTGTGTTTAAATCGATGTGTAGCAGCGAGGAGGAGACTGCAGACAGTGAGTCAGCACTTCAGCATGGTAAGTTAGGCATTTGCTCTTTTCATTTTTTTAGGAAAGAAGTCTATGCAGAATATTAAATGATGGATCTTTTTCTGCAGTCTCACAAGTGTATAGCTTGCTTTCTTTAAAGGTTTGATTGATGATCTCTGTGTTAGAAGAGAAAATAAATTTAAAATTCTTTTTAAATTTCAGAGCTAGAATGAGCAGATATGCAAGTAATATAATCTCATCAGCTTACAGTTAATATTTTAAGATATACTATGGAATAAAATCACATTTTTGTCAAGATAAACATTGCTTCTGGAATAAGTAGAGTTGGCTAGTTGGCTGTAACAAGTTACTCATATAACAATAAAAAACATGGTCTAATTTCTCCGTATGAGATGTGGTGCTAATTCAGTGTAATTTTTAAATTATGATATACTGAACAAGTGTTGCAAAGTCATCTAAACAGTGATATGCTATGTTTCCCATGTCCCAGTATGATTATGTTATTGAGCATAAGAGAATCTTGATTTCACTGAGTTAGAATAGACCTCTGCTTCTACAGATGTTTTTTTAAACCAGTTTTCAGTATGCTATGTTTGTTAACACAATATGAATCATAAAATACATGTCTCATGTATGTATAAGTTAGTGTACTTTATGGTAACTGTGTAGATTTGGGGGTTTGTCTTTAAAAGAGTTTCATATATGTATAAATTCTTTTTCCAGAGTTCTACTTCATGGATATACAGGATGGCATTGAAAATAAAGTGCTGCACGTAATCTGGATAGAGCAGAAAATTAAGACGTTATTGTAGAACAGAAAATAAATACATAGAGTTCTTGTAGGAAGTGGTGGATTGAAGAAGCATTAAAAAAGGGATAGAAAAAGAGCTGCAGCCAGGGAAGGGGGTAGGTGATTATAGGAAAAGGGGATGAATGGATTTGGATAAAGGATATGGGGAAATGCGGGAGAGCTATATTAGCAAGGACTGAGGAAGCTTTGTCAGACAGTGGGGTCTGTAGCCCTTTCTGTGGCCCTTTGTTTTGATCTCTCGGGGAGTTCCAAGCCCTTTCTGCTCCCTGAGTAATAGTCCCCAAGAGCTGGGGAAGGGAAGGGTGCAGGGCAGTTGGGAATAAGCATACCAGTTAGAACTAGTATTTAGCATTGAGACTTGGACATGTGGAAAACTGAGGAATGATGGAGTGGGGGAAGGTATATTGCTGCAGTCTACTTCTGTCAGAGTCGAGGGAGATGGGTTGAGTTGTCTGGTTTTGTAAAAAAGAGGAAATATTTTTTAAGAGAATAGAGAAATTAGGTAAGCAAAGTGTCAAAGGAGACAGATTTGGAGAGGAATAAATAGGATTGGGCAGCAGTGAAGGGAAACGACTCAAGTGGTAGTAGGGAGGTGGGACCTTAACATTAGGGGACACCTGCTAGCCTGATACTCCATCCACCCTATTGTGTGTGTTAGGTTCTGCGTGGACCTCCCCTGGGAATGTTTGAGTTGCTTCCCTTGCTTTCTGTTGGATACTCAAGCATGGGGATATTGCCCGTCTGGGAGACTTGCCATTCAAGGAAAACTGGTGTCTCTCCTTTTGCTTCCTATGTATGTTGTGATCTTAAGATGCTGTCTGTGTTCTCTGCCCACACTCCACTGGCTTTCCACCATGAGAGGTGGAATCTGAGAGAGCCAGTATCAGAAATTAAGCTTTGAAAATGTAGATAATAAACAGTAAGGAGAGATGTCAGTCCTTTTTGTGGTGGGGGAGGATGATTGTGGCAAAATGAGTTAAGGCCTCACATGAGGAGAACGTGACAGGTTAGTGATTTAGGAAGGGTGCAGGCTTAAATTTGGTCTACTGTTTGAGCAGTATGATTTCTGTCAGCCTCATTGTGTTTTGTTCCTGCTTTGTCATACTTGCATAGCAACATACTGAGCCAGACACTGCAAATAAGTTCAAATATTAATAACATCTGGGTGATGTGGGGAATTGCAAGAGCTTGAAAAAAACAGTTTGTTTAAAGATGACAGTGCTAATGATGGGATATCAAAGCCTCTCTCTTTTCATGATTGAGAGAATTTTGAATTTTTTGAAAGTGGAACAGCTTCATTTGGTGAAAGTGAGAAGGATCTCTCAGAATATCCTGCAGCATAGAGAGGAATCAATCTAATTCCAAAGGGATCAAGAGATCCATTTTGGATCTTCTGGAAACTTTTACACAAGCCAGTGTGTCTTTTATTTCTGTTTGTTCCTTTTCAACTCATTTAGGCTTTGTGCTAGTTTTTAATAATGATTTTCAACATAAAACCTAAAAATTCTTTGCAAAGGTGATCACTATCACTGACCACAGTGACTGGCAGTCACTTCCTTACTTGTAAAATCAGTATTTATGCAGACTTCTCTCCTGTTTTCTTGACTGTGCAGTTGTTCAATGTTAGTTAAAGTATAGGTACAGAGAGATAAATTCCTTAATTACACCCGTTTCTGTGCAGAAAAGAAGTTAAGAGGAAAAAGGGAAAATTATCCATCTTGTAACACTTTATAAGCAATGGACCTAATAAGAAGTATACTGATAAGAACTTTTTCATCACATCGCCCAGAGAAATCTTACACTGACTGTCCTGGTTTTGGCTGGGATAGAGCTAATTTTCTTACTAGCAGTTGGTATAGTGCTGTGTTTTGAATTTAAGATGAGAATAATGTTGATAACACACTAATATTTTAGTTGTTGCTGAGTGGTCAAGGACTTCTCAGCTTCTCATATTGGCCTGCCAACAAGATGNAGCTGGCCAAAGGGATATTCCATACCATATGACATTATGCTCAGCATATAAACTGGGAGAGTTGGCCGGGGGGGATAGATCACTGCTTGGGGACAAGCTGGCCACAGATTACGGGGTGGTAAGCCATTGCATTGTGCATCACTCATTTTGTATACTCTTCTGCTATGACGGTGATAATGACTTTTTTTTTTTCTCTCTGTCGTCGTTGTCCTATTAAACTGTCTTTATCTCAACCCACGAGTTTTCCTCATTNCACGAGTTTTCCTCATTTTTCCGATTCTTCGCTCCATCCGGGGGGTGTGGGGGGGTGGGGGTGGAGAAGTGAGCAAGCAGCTGCGTGGTCCTAGTTGCTGGCTGGGGTTAAACCACGACACTGGCATAAGCCTTAAAATGAAAGGCAGTCTAACTGTTGAGTCTAAATGAAATACTGATTTTGATTTTTACTTTATTTATTTTAAAATATTGCACATTTTCATTTGAATATTCTGACATTGCTTACATCTGTATGCCCTGATAACTCAGTTAGTTACCCCAAGGGCTAACTGTTTTAAGGGGCATTTACAGTGCCTTTCTTCAGGTATAATACCTGCTTTTATTCAATTATAATAAAAATATATTTACATAGGTATCCAAATTTTATTTTCCCTCTTTTTCTGTTGACCTACCTCTAAGCATAGCAGGTGACACAGATTTATTGAAAATCCAGATAGATAGCGACTTCCCCATTATCCTCTGTTCATCTCACGAGCTTAAAGACCTGTAATAGCTTTTATATGAAAGTTTTCCCTTTTAGAAAATACAGAGGATGTCCTTCACTGTGTGTCTGTAGTATGCTTAAGATGCAAAAGAGTTCTATGATGGAAGCACTAACAGAAATAGTCAAATAAAATTTCCTCGTTTCAGCCATCATGATAGTTTTATGGATAATTCAAGGATAATTCATTGATACAATGTTTTGTTTAACAGGTTCTGCTTTAGATTTGCATTTTAATGATGTGAACGTCGCATCCATAGATAGAGAATTAGAAGATCAAGAAGGCAGTGACCTTGGATTAGCAAGTAAGAGATCCAGTTTCTAAAATTATACTTGTTTAAAGTATCTTTCTTTCTTACCTTTCTAAACTTTTACTCATCAAAATAGTCACAGACAGCAAAGACTTAGGAAAAAAGTCCTCAGTTTTGTTCCAGCTGTTTAACTTTGTGGTGTAATGGGATTGCACCTCTATCATCCTGTCTGTATTTTGCAAGAGATCAGGCTAGTAAATGTTTTGGGTTTTGTTTTTTAACATGCTTAAGGACTTGGGCCCATGGGCATAATAGTTGATGGAGGGACTTACACGCGTTTACAGGAAGGCATTATGCTTGAGCTGGAGTGCCTCACGTTGAGTGCTGCAAAGTCTGGCAGCAGGCAGTGTGTGCTGTGGGGACCAACAAGTACTTCCATGGTTAGGTGGCTGCTGAGAGGGGGGAGTGGGGACAATTCTTGAGGAGAAGGAGCTAGCAACCTTTAGGACTTTTAATACTTGCAAGTTAGGGACTTTATCTTTCTCTGAATCTAACCTGAAGGAGCAATTTAGTTGAAGGCCTGTTGGGAAGTATTGAGCCATTTGGCCTCTTCTGTGAAAGGAGAGGAGAAGAAGACATAGCAAAGGAGAGCAGTGCAAGGGTGAGACAGCAGAGAGGAAGGATGAAGGGGGGGAACAGCAAGAAATTAAAATGCCACCTTTACTTTGTGAAAGTAGAAAAGGGAAAATAATCGAGAGAAAAAAAATTGAAAAATAGGAGGTGAAAACTGAGGAACTATAATTCCATTATCATATTCCTTTGCGAGGCATACAGCAAGAGAACAGACACGGTTTTATAATACTTCCATTTATTTTCTGATATCTGTTTTGCTAGCATTTCTTTAAAGGAGGTCTATGGCGATTATTAAGTTGGTTGTGCATATGTGTTAAGCTTCCACTTGTGCAAACAAAACTGTATTCTTGGATGGCAAACATGTTCCTCCCTTCTTGCCCTGTGGTTCTAGACACAAAGGGTAAAACAACTAGAGTGATGCCCGTATCGCTGACTGTTGTTCCAAGAAGAAAAGCTTGCACTAAGTGTCCCTATACACTATGCAATTTTTCTTCTTTTAAGATAATCGTTATATCTTTAATTCAGTGGCTTTAACAAATACACAGATATATTTGATGTTGTTGGAATATGTAAGCTGCCACTGGGACCGCACTGGATAGGACAGTACCAAAGTATTGCAGATTCAAGACTTTGTCGTAAGGCGTGGAAATGATTTTGACCCAAGTCAACATCGAGTGCCCTCACTCCCTCAGGAAAGCATATATTATAAGCAGTTGTATGATGCTTCTTTTCAGAAATAACACAGATATCCAGAGAGATTCTGCTTCAAACTTTTCCCCCTCCAAGTGCTTCCTTTCAGTGAAAGGGGACAGTTACAGGCAAGATCGCTAATTTTATCACCCCAGTAGTGTGTGGATACATGAAGCTTCAGAGCAAACACAGAATTCAGGAAAGTCACTTGGTTTGAAACAGACTCTTTTACTTCAGCAGCTCACTCATTCAAAGGTAGGGAGAAGATGCGTCACATAAAGTGACTGGTGACACACTTCTGTCTTCAGACCTGAGCAGAGCATTTGGGGAGCAGTTTAAAATTCACATTTGGTGGTGTTGATGTTTTGGCATCAAATAGATGGAGGTAGATTGTAGCAGTGGCTTCATTATTGATAGCAAGAGCTAGAAGAAACCAGTGCTGGATTGCACTGATTAAGAAGTTTCTTACACCAAATATTAGTTTCTGAGATCTTGACAACAGTGCTACAAGCTGTGGTGCCCCTCCCACCTTGACTGTGTTTTCTCCCTGCTCCAGCGTGGGTCCTCTCCAGGGGGGCCACAGTTCTTGTCAGGAGAACCTGTGCCAGGATGCACTCTCCAGGCTGTAGTTTCTTCAGGCAATATCCACCTGCTCCAATCTGGTCCTGTCCACAGGCTGCAGGGAAATTCCTGCTTGTACTGTAGCCTCTTCCATGGGGTCTCTTCCAAACCTTCCATAGTCTGCAGGAGAATATCTGCTCCAGGGGAATATCTGCTCCAGTGACTGGACCATCTCATCCCCTTCCTTCTTTTCTGACCTTGGTGTTCACAGGTCTGTTCCTCACACCTTTTGTTTCCTCTTCCTCTGCCTGTGTGGCTTTTTTTTTTTTTTTCTTTTTTTGTCCTTTCTTAAATATGTTCTCCCAGAGGTGCCACCAGTGTGGCTGAAGGGCATAGCTGTGTCTGGCCTGGGGCAGCCCTGGCCTCTCCTGGCCACCCCTGCAGCCTGCCCACCGCTACCAAAACCTTGCCCTATAAACTCAGGACATGCGGGCAGATTGTATTTGCCAAAATTCAACTGGATTTGAAGACTACATTTAGAACCAGAAACAGGATGGTGGTTCTGCTACCATTTCATACAATGTTTGTTTGGGGGCTTTCCTTTGGCTCTTAATTTTTAAGAGAATTCTAACTTGGCCGGATTTTATAACTAAAGTCCCTTGACTTTGTTGCTTCCTTACTCCTCTTGCTGAGAGCAGTGCACATTTGTCTGGTCTGTATGCCTGTGATTATATATCTGTCACGTATTTTCTTCCTATAGCTGGTCATGAGGCTGACCTTGGTAACATTTACTGAGTATTTCAGGATATTTTTTTTTGAAGACATTGTGGCAATGCAGCTTATAATGAACATCCCAGTCTTTTTGTTTTGAAATACTTGTAAAAGGAATGATGTTTTCTCTGATGACATGAATTCACCTGTTTTAAGCAAACCCAGAAAACTAGAATTACGAGCCTTGCTTTAAGTATAATGACTTGACTGCTATATTTTTTTTAAGAAAAGGTGATGTCATTTTTAGTTGCTATTCAAACATATTGATGAATAAAATCTTCACAGTAAATACTGAACTGACAAGGAAAATGCACTGCATCTGTGCATGTTTATTTAAGTAATTGCTTGATTGAACATATTTTTTAATACCTATTTTTAATTATTGTCATTATTTTAGGAAATTATGAGTAATGCATTTATTTGAGTAAATTATTATTAATTTTTACTTTGTTTCAAACTCAGTTTTCATAGAGAGTTAAGTACATTTGAAATTTAAAATCTGCTGAACAAAAGCAAAAGTATATAGAGGAAAGGAATTGAGCTATGTCTGATTATTATGCTGTGTATGATTTTCAAGGTATGTAGTCTCACTTGCTGAATTCTGGTTTATATATTAAAATAAATCCCAAATTTTTCTTAATCCTTTAAGTTTCAGTTTCTCCACTTGCGTTAGTTGTTGGCTGTAAAAATGAGTAAGTCGAATAACTTGATCTGAAAAGTGTTTTCTCCTTCTTTGTAGCTGCAGATAAGGCCACTGCTGTGCAAAGCTACAAATTCTGTTTTCAGGCACTTGGAAAACTACTTTCAAGTGCTCAATATAAAAAATATTTTTGTAGTAGGGGATAAGTAAAGTTGGGGTTTTTAGTTGAAGGTATTTGAATATATAATTTAATTTACATTTTATACATTTTTCATAAAAATACTTACAGAGAGCTGTGTACTGCTTTGGAACAAATTGTTGTTTGTTTGTTTGTTTTCTTCCCTAACACATACATAGGTCAAAGATTACTGGGAAGTTCAGCGCCTGTCAATATTCCAGGTTCTCTTGTTCGTTCCTCATCTTTGCATTCATCATCATCCCTTTCAACCTCTCCACTCAGTTCTCTTTCACAATCGCTGTCTCAGTCTTTTGTTTCATCTGCTGCGGCTCCTCACCACCAGCAGCCTCAGCCTGTGAAGACAGAACATAGTATGTTAGGCACCTCAGCCTCTTCTCACAACTCTTTAGGTAAGTAAACTGAAGGCTGCACTTTGTGTATTGTAAGAGGGAACTCAACGGCAGGTAAGAAGTGTTCAGTTCAAGGCTTTGCATGTTTCTTATAATGTAATCTGGACAATAAAGCCTAGATGTTATAATGGATAACACTACTGATAATGGAGTTCTGTGTAGTATGTGGAAGAAAGTTCAAGGAGTGAACTTCCGTTCCTAGTGAAGGGGAAAAAACAGCTCTTGGAAGAGGAGATATTTACAGAGGCATTTGAAAGAGGCAAAATATAGCAGTTGGCATACAGGCAGCTGGAATGCATTTTAGCTTCAGCCTTTTGCTAAAAGAAAATACACAACAGAGTAAGAGGAAGAATTAAAATGATGTATGAGCTGCTAGGAACAAAGCTTTTTGTATATAAATGAATTCCCACTCTTCCTTCTCCTTTTGTGGACTGTACTATCTTTTAATAAAAACAGCAAGAAAAAAAACATAGGGTAAGTGTCCTGAATTGTTCTAAATACTGTAAACATTTTCCAGACTGTCACATTTCTGAAGGTAGTGAAGTAATGTTATGAGTCTTGCAGATAAAAGTATAAATTTTGTGTATGTGGCACATCTGTTTTGTTCTGCCTGTGAAACATTTTGCAGCAGTGTGTGCAGAATGATTGTTTTTTCTGCCTTTATTTTACAGGTTTAAATGGTGTTACAGGAAGCATTTGGGACTTTGTAACTGGGAGTTTCTCTCCTAGTCCATCCCCAGTACTAAGCAGTGGCACTACTCCCTCAGTAAGTTCAAACACCAGTGGGAACGAACTAACTCAAGTTAGACAGGAACTTGATGATGCCAAGAGAAAACTAAAACAATGGGAAGAATCTTGGCAACAAGTAAAACAGGTATGCTAATTTATGGTGATACAAATTTACTTTTTTTAACAAACAAGCAGCTCCTACTTTTTTTTTCCTTTTTACGTATCTTCTTATCATTAGACCCAGAGTTTTATTACAGTCTGTCAAAGGAATGTTTTTTCCATCCTCAAAATGAGCTAGCAGCATAAAGGAAACTGACCTTTTTAAAGGGCAGCTCATCTTCTGAAAGTTGAGCTGCCTCTCTAGACTGGGAAACTTACAGATACTCAGGATGGGGCTAAACAGCAACCTGTCTTGATGTTTAAGTAACTGAAGACATACATTCCCTCCTGTACCTCTTTCAGATGATAAGCACAGAAAAACAGTAGAGGCTTGCCAGCAGCTGTGGTTGTCTAGTGTACCTGGACAGTAGCTACCCATGTCAGCAGTCAAACAGGTTGTTGACAACTGCCAGTTTTAGTGCATTTTCTGTAGTCCTTTCCTTCCCCTCATGTTGTTCTCTCCGTGACAAGGAGTAGCTGTACTAGTTTTTGATGTCTCTTGACATTAAATTATGAATTTAACATTTAAAATATGTTCCATTTATAGAGCTCTGAAAAGGCTTCTGGCTATTTACAGACAAGTAACAGTGACATACCTAAAAATTACATTAAGACAAAATGAGTTGTTAATTAGAAGGTAGGATAAGTAGGGAGAAGCGTTAAATTGACAGTAAGTGCGTTGTTATGTCTAAAATTAGAGATTACCTGCATCTTTGAAGGCTTTTGAATTTGCTCTTCTGTTGTTAATTTTATAAAATTATTTTTTTATATTCTGGAAATCTCTTTCTCCCAGGCATGTGACGCATGGCAGAAGGAGGCTCAAGAAGCAAAAGAACGTGCTAACATCGCAGATGCGGACAAACAACTTGCTCTTCAGAAGAAGGAGGAAGTGGAAAATAAATTAAAAAAGCTGAAGGCGCAATTAGCTGCTTGTTTATCTAGTACATTACCTTATATGAAAAACTATGGAGATATAGAAAAGATATCCTTGCCAAAGCTTCGTTCCTTACAAAATCGTCTGCACTCAGATTTAGAAACAATAGATGAGGTGAGTTTCTTCATCTGCATAACTATTTTTGATTAACTGAAACTGGCAGCTCAGTAACCTTCAATGACATATTTATGCTAGGTTTCATTTCAAAGAGCAACACTGCTCTCAGTGTTAAGTCTTTTCTGGAATAGATTTCTCAACCTAACGGATCCTTCTAAGTTTTTGATCAGCTATCAGAACAAGTTACAAGTGATTCACAAGAATTCTTCGGGGAATTAAAGAAAAGATTTAAAGCCAGCTTTTACCCCCAACGTTTTGGGCACTACCTAAATAAATAAAAATAGTTGCCCTAAATAAATGAAAATAGTTATATGCTTTTCACTTGTTTAGAAGGTAGGTGGCGAGGTTCCCTGGTAGAAGTTTGTGTAGTCAGAGAGGCCAGCACAGACTTGTGGAGCATAGCATCATTGAGATTAGAAGGGACCTCTGGAGATCATCCAGTCCAACCCCCGGCTCAAAGCAGGGTCAACTTGAGCAGGTTGCTCAGGGCCTTGCCCGGTAGTGTTTTGAGTTTCTCCAAAGATGGAGAGTCCACCACCTCTGTGGGAAACCTTTTCCAGTGTTTGACTATGCTCACAGTAACAAAAGTTTTTTTTCTTATGTCTATGTGGAATTTTCTGTATTCTAATTTGTGCCCTTTGCCTCTTCTTTCACTGGATACCACCAAGAAGAGTCTGCCCCTATCTGTTTTACTCCCTCCCATCAGGTATTTATACACACTGGTAAGATACCATCTCTTCTCAAGGCTAAACAATCCCAGCTCTTTCAGCCTCTTCTCATATGTCAGATGCTTCAGTCCCTTAATCGCTTTAGTGGCATATTGGTGTATTTCACCTTCTCTCAAATCCAGACTCTGGTTTCTGCCAAAATTTAGGATGCTCTTTCGCTGCCAGATTGAGGGCATTTCTCAGGGCTTTCAAAGCTGGGAATATCAGGTGCCACTCCTCTGAGCACACCAAGGAAGATACTAACAACCATGCCCTGCTCTGGGCACCTTACTCCCAACCCTGCTGGGCACAGCTTGGTTTCACATTGCTTTCTCCCGTGCAATCTAAAAGGGCAGTGACACCGCATATGACACCCATTCTTGCTGTTTTGTTGTGCTGTGATGGGACTGTACAGACACAAAAAAAAAAAGATTTCGTTTCACTACTGGGACAGTCTGCCATACTCTAATACCTGTTTGAGTTCAGCAGTGTCTTCTCTGTCTCAGTGCACCTCCTGTCCAGTGCCATCTGTATCAGCATGAACTACAGTCTTGTGGAAAAAAAGCCAGGCTCTCTTCAGAAGAGTTTAAAACATCATTTAAGTCTTTGTCAATAAAGCAGGTGGATGAGGACGAGACTTTCTAGTTACCAGGCTTCTGTTATCAAGTACATTTACAGGATTCTGAATTGGATTAGGGACCACTACTGTTTTTCTCCTAAGGGATTTTAAAGAGGAGCAAAAGAGTCTTGGGATCTCTTACCAAAAAAGTCTTTACATCCTGGAATGGAAGTCATCTCAGCCAGGCTGGAGTGATCAGAACCATTACCACCTTTTCCAGTTCCTCAGTTTCTCAGGCTTCCTTAACCCCTGTGGCCTCTGCTCACCTAGCTCTTCCTTCCAGGAGAAAGTTGGTGTTTTAGGCAATGCCACACATAGTGTTCTGGGTTCTTCTCTTAGTCTGAACCATGGCTTGCTCTTCAAAAATTAACACGGCTTTTAGATGCTTTTTTAATTCTTCTTGTTCCTTAATAGGGTTGATACGGTTTATCACATGGAGACATTTATTTGCAGTTGTAACATCCTCCCTGAAGTCTGTATCGGTAGCTTTATTCAAAGTATTGCACATTTGTGATTCTTCCATTTTCTCCTAATGCGAACATCTTCCATGGCATGAGAAAACGTAACAGTGGTTTGCAATGGCAAATGAAGGAGTGTATATCAATGAAAAAGGCTTATTTCCTCTTTTTTTTGTTGTTTTTGCTTGTTTGCATCACTCATCCCAATTATGCAGGAAAATTTCAGTCCAGAGGTTCAGTCCTAGATATTTTCCTTTCTAAAAGCACCTATACTCCTCCAGCTGCTACTTTAAAGGTTGCGCGTGCTCTGATCTTACAACCCTCAATTGCACTGTCTGTCCTGGTTTCAGCTGGGATAGAGTTAATTTTCTTCCTAGTAGCTGCTGTGTTTTGGATTTAGCATGAGAATAATGTTGATAACACATCTAGATTCAGTTGTTGCTAAGCAATATTTACATTAGTCAAGGCCTTTTTCAGCTTCCCTAGAAGCTGAGAGGGAGCACAGTCAGGACAAGCTGGCCAAAGGAATATTCCATACCATAGACGTCACGCTCAGTATATAAATAGGGCTTGGCCAGGAGGGTGGGAATCCATGATCACTGCTCCGGACGGGCAGGGCAACTGATCATCGGGTGGTGAGCAATTGTATTGCATCACAGTTTTGTATATTCTTTCACTATTATCATTATTATGTCTTCCCTTACTGTTCTATTAAACTGTCTTTATCACAACCTGTGAGTTTTTTCCTCTTTTTTCTCACTCATCTCCCTACCCTACTGGCAGGGGCAGGGAGCGAGTGGACGGCTGCGTGGTCATAGTTGCTGTCTGCCTAGTTAAGCCACCACGCTGTCGTAAAAAACATTGTCCTTTGTGTTGTTAAATTAGAAGTTTATTTGGAGCAGCTAAGCATAAACTGCTAGAATGCAACTGTATACTTTGGAATAGTTTTTACTGAGTGCAATAATCTTTTTACAGGTGATTTTTCAGCTTCAGTCAAAGAAGTGTATCATATGTCAAGAAGGTGATCGTAGCATTGTCCTGAATCCATGTCAACATTATGTACTTTGTGATCACTGTGCAGCTGCACAAGAAGAATGTCCCTGCTGCAAGAAAAAAAAAAATCTGTGGTAACATACAGGCATAGTACTCACATCATGTTCACGAACTAAATAATTTTATGGGTTTGTATTTTGTATAAGAATTATATCACTCATACTTAATCCATTTAATAGTGCTAGACTGATTTCCATTTTCATGTGAGAAATTTAGTTGCTTTAAGATAGAGAAGAAGGCTTGCTTACCTTCAGTGATGTGATGAGGTTCTGTAGTCTTGAGGTTGTGTCATTCCCCCCCAATCCCATCACAGCCTTTTCTGACTTCCACTTACGTTCCAAGTGCACAAGCTACTTAGGTTCATTTGCACTGTAATCACTTTGTATAAATCTTACCATAATGCCTGAATGAAGTGTTTATACCTGTTATTTTCATTAACAGAAGATGGATACGTAGATGCAGTAACTACACACTCAACAGTACAAGTGGTCCCTTGGCCATGTCTGGTGTGTGTGTGGAACGCCAGAGCCAGTATTTTGGAATCGGTCTAACACTATGTTTACTTGGATGTTTGAAAAACTCTGATTAATATAAAAGCACTTTTTAATTATTGTGTTTTGTTAGAAGATATGTTGTAAATTGCTTCAAGCTGCTTTCTAGGTCTTATGTTTATTTTTTAATATGCAATAATATGACGTGTTATATGTGTACTGTGAATTTAAAATATTTCACATGGTTTTACTGTTAAATCACAATATGATTAAATAGAAATGACAACTTACCTAGGTTTTTTACAATTTATAAGTTAACTGCATACTGTAGTATTTATAAATGTACCAGCAGAGACAAAAACAGTGAGGCATATATGCTTTCATATTCAAAGACATGTTTTCAATTTTGTGAAACAGATCAGTTTTAGTAAACAGCTGTGCGTTTGTGTATTTCCCTCAGTTTGGATGTTTGTAGTCTTAAAGTTTTTGTACATCTCCTAACCTGTGTGGTACTCACTGGGAACAGATATGATATATATAGTATTACCAAGTGCCTATGCCCAATATCCTATAAAATGGCAGAAGACATAAAAAAAGAATTTTGCAAATAATTTCTATTGCTTAATTTTGTATTGAACAATTTGACAATAACTAGAATACATCTCTTGCTTTTATAAATATTTAAAAATACACTTTTTTCAGTAATGAAGTAATGCATGTTTGAAAGGAGCTACAAAATTATTTAAGAATGGAATCAGGCAGTGGCACTTTGACACAGTGATTCTTTTAAAAGGTGGTAATATCCTTCCTTCATCCTGGTAGTTGGGAACATGCAATTCAGGAGAAGTTAATTAATTACTGCATGTTAACACTGTGTATTTTTACTTTTCTTACATGGAATAATTGCCTGTGTTACTCCTTTTTCTGTTAAAGTCAGGTGTGACACTAGTACAACTTAGATTGAATGACCTACTACTGTGTTACATGATTTGTATCTCCGTATTACTGTATTAGTACAAGAAGTGAGTTCACACAGGCAGCAAAGAGTTAAATCTATTTAGTTCAGTCATGCTAAAACAAAACCCAAGATGTATACTACAATTATTGTCAAAATAGAGCTTTTAGAACTGTGTCAGCATTAAATAAAGGGCCCAAGCCAAAAGCACTGAAATCACTATCTCCTTTGGGTTTTAGTGTTCTTTGTACAAAGGCTTGAGTTAGCAAAAAATCATTACACATTTTCTGTGAGAACTAAATGTACAGACTTATCGCTGCTTTCCTAAGACATGTCCATCTGCAGGAATGTTGGAGAACTTTTGGGAAGGGAGAACCAGGATAAAGTATTAAATACATTTCTACTTGCTTCTGTTTCAAAATTTTGTCCGAAGGTCACTTTAAAGACCAAAGTTGGGTTTAATAATGTGATTTTGTTGACTTTAACATAGTTTGTCTAAAATGTTTTTACTGAGAAAGTATAAAATGGGACTGTATTTGCATTTTCAAACACACTTTTCTGTCCTAAAATAAGATACTGCCATTTTAAAGGTATAGCCAGCTTTGGACTTTAAAAAAAAAAGGAACTTGGATCACCAAGTTTGGCTGTAGGTATTAATGTATTTTTTGCATCTGTGCAGTCTATGACAAAGACTGATTTTTTTGAACGTAAACAGCGTTTTGGACTAAAGCAAACTTAGTTATGTAAGGGTTTGTTGTGTTTTTTTTTTAAACAGTGAGCAAATCAAAGAATAATGTGTAATTATAGTTTGAAATGATGTTACGTCTTTTTCAAACAAGTAGTTATTTTGGACACCGGTTTACTAATATTTATCTAGCGTGGAACAGCATTCTGCAACCATCGTGCTCACAAAAATGTTTAGAAATATCTTAGTGAAAATTTTTGCTTTGGTATTTTAGAAGAAACCAGCATAGGCCACATTTAGCTGCCATATGCAGCAATGTGACATTTGTTGCCCACGAGATATGGAAGCGTGGTTTTGTGCTGTCTTGTCAAAGTTTATAGCTCTTCATGTGTATTTTAGTGCATTTGCCTATGTCCTAGGGCTAATTTTTGGTCCCTTTTTTTTGGTAGTAACAGGTGATTTTCCTAATCTTGTGACACCAACAAAAAAGGAATGTAAACAGCACTTGCAGTGTGAATCATCACATAGACATTCGTAGTTTATATGTGCTACATTTTTAGAGGAAATGAACTAATATGTTTAGTCTGTTGCTTTTTAAAGTTGTATGTTTTGTGTTTTACAGTGATGAATCTTGAAAACAATGATGTATGTCCTATAGTAATATCAGTACAGCAAATTTAGTGGGTGTTCCCTGTAAGTTTCTTTGGTGCTGAATTACAGACACATTTAAAATCTATCAACAAACCATCTTGTGGAGAAGGAAAAAATCCATACCAAAGAAACATACCTATGTGTGAAATTCTCACGCTGGACAACTTGCTATAATTACAGACGAATCCTGAGGTAATCACTTGAACCATACGTTATCATACACAGCAGTCCTATGAAAATTATACAGTTGTTCTTCACAAAATTCTTTTTGTGAGGAATCGCAAGCCAAGTTTTCCGTATCTTATTAACACAAGTCAACTGCAAATACAAATGAATATGTACTTTTACACCAGTACTTTAAAATGGAGGATTATCAAATACATGCAGTTGACTTGAGATGACTATTCGGAAGAAGTCAGCAGTGAAACCTGACCTTTTGTAAGTATTTGTCCGTGTACTATATACACTATCTAGAAACTGGGTACATTAAAATTATATTTAGGAAGACTACAGTACGGTGATTTGCTGAATTCACAAAATACATAAAAGCAAACTAAATAGATTTTCAAGATTCATTTTGGTATTTGACAAAGTTCTGTGTTAATTTATGTAAGAATATAATTTTTAATGTGAATGCCATTATGTTGTCACAATTATTTTAGCCTGGGGAATAATAGATTAAAATTGTGATTTCTCAGGGTTTTTACAGTTAGGAGCTGTAATTTAACCAGAAGTATGCTAATTACAGATAGATCCCAAGCTGCATGTTATAGGCTTATTATTAGTCTTCTTTGAATAGCAGATTATTGAAGACATACTTGTTTTGTTCTATATTGCCATTCAGAGTATCCTAGTATTAAATATAGGTAGTAATATTATTACTGTCACACTATGCTTGTGTAACTGTGGTCATCATCAGACCCTAAATAAATACGGAATTTTTACTCATCTTTATTTATGGAAGCCGTTAATGTTTTGAGTGTACAGACAGAAATGATTTTGTGAATGAAATTGTTCTTGATACAAAACATATTATTTATAATGCATACTCATTTACTTGTAGTGAACTGTTTAAAATTGTTAACACTTGTTAAAATTTTTCTACACTATAGCATTTATGCAATGGTTTACAGAAGTCATGGAATTATTTTTATTACCAACATGGAAATAAAATTTTGATCTTTATTTCTGAGCTATACTGTGTTTAGAGACTCAAAAATTTACAGGTATGTTTTCCTCTGTAATCTAATTATGGCAATCCTAATCATTTCAGGGTTTCAGCCACTGGGATTGGCACTTAGTGTTTCAGTGGAGAAGGAGGTCTAACTATGATAGAAAGAAACGGATTCAGCAGAACAATCTACAAGACAGAGGCTGTGAAATTAATTAAAAATTAGCACTTTTCCTATCCATTCTTCTCTGTACCACATGTCCTAAGAATATACAAAGCATCCGGGGGGGGGCGGAGCTGTCATCATAAGTCTATACCAGTATTCTGTCCCTAACGGTGGCAACAGGTGATGCCACTTAGGAGGAGCATGTAAGTCTCACCTCTTTCTGCAGTCCCTGGCTCTCATATCTGTCCTCCAGTGTTAAGGATGTTAGAAACTGCAGCTGATTTAGGCTCACCTTATACAAGATGGCAGCTTTGTACCTGTCCAACTCAAAACTTTGTCCTTCATAAGATGCAGAGAATGGGACATCATACAGGACTGGGGATGTGGATTCACAAAGGGTTCCTGGAGCTTCTTGTCTTGTCATCCATATCCCTCCTGGTAATGCCCAGGACTTTTCCAGACTTTTTTTATTTCCCCAGGAGCCACTGCACATCCGGCAAGGCAAGTAAATTAAACCTAGTTACTAAAAAGTCTCAGCTTACATGCTGGCCTTGCATGAGAAATTCAATAATGAAGGTGAGGACAGAGTGGTGGGAACAATTCCAGCAAGGTGGAAGGGAAAGATAGATGCACATGGTGACTTATTTATTCCCAAGTAGCCTGATGACAAAGATGTAGCGACGTGTGCCTTATGGTCAAATTGAAACAGGATAGGTTTAGAGTGGATATTAGGAAAAAATTCTTTACTCTGAGGGTGGTGAGACACTGGCACAGGCTGCCCAGAGAAGCTGTGGCTGCCCTGAGAAGCTGTGGCTGCCCTATCCCTGGAGGTGTTCAAGGCCAGGCTGGATGGGGCTTTGAACAACCTGGGCTGGTGGGAGGTGTCCCTGCCCATGGCAGGGGGGTTGGAACTAGATGATCTTTAAGGTCCCTTCCAACCTAAACCAGTCTGTGATTCTATGATACAGTTCCAATCTAAAAATATACCGCAAAGCTAGTTACCTTTCTGCTGTCCTGCAATAACCACTGCACTCGGTGCTGATAAAGTTCAATGACTGACAAAAGGCAGAGCATGTGTTTAGCTAAGGCATTCTCTTGCATGGTGTATTAATGTAACATTCAACCATTTGTCTTCATCACATCCTTTTTCTCACAGATGCAAAATCACCTTTTAAAAATACTGTTCGGTGTTCTCATACAGCTGGTCATTGCAGGGCTAACTATTTAAATACTTCTTCCCCTAAAGCTGTTTGACTGATGAGATACAGAGCTGTCTGAAAATCTGGATCACTGAAAAGTTTTCTAATCAGTTGCTGGCTTATTCTGCTTATTCTATACTGAGTTTAGTTCATCACACACAGATTATTGTCAGGAGATGTATTTAATACAAACTGCGCTATTGCTCAAGACGCTTGTGAAATATAACCTTGTGATTGAAAGGAAGCACACTCACTGAAGTGCCAGACTAACCGCAGCACAACTTTCAATAATTTACCTTCACAATAGCTATAACCTGAGGTAAAACAAAGTGCTTGCTGTCCTCCAAAACTGTTTTACTTCAGCCAACTTATTTTTAATACCACGTGCATAGTTACTACAATTTGGCAAACAGAAAGTTTAAATCAACATTTCAAAGGGGAAAAACCTTTTGTTTTTTCAAAATATAAAAGCTAGTTCTTTTTTAAACCAGATTTGCAGACAGTTTGCTTAGAAGGCACAGGGCCCATGTGCTGAAGGTGGACCTTCTGAAGCCTGGATCTTCACGACTGACAGTGAGGTATGCTGAAGAAGTAGCACTCCTATGAACAGTCTAACAAGTATTGTGAAGACCAGCGAAAATATTACGCTTGCTCTACAGCTTATTGAACCTATCCATTACATGTTTTCCTCAATTGAAGTTTCCTTGATTTTATACATTTAAAATTCACTTGGAAAACTTTTGACTTCCATGTCATGACTAGATCCCAAGTTACAGTAAACATAACCCACAAATATGCAGTACTACCTGGGAAACCCCAACCATTCACTAGCTGCCGTTCTAAAATGAGCTAACTGCTTCAGTTGAAAACTTGGTTGATAGGCATCTTCATTAAAAAAATAAAAAAACTCAGCTGTAGTGACATATAATTATCGCCTACCCTAAATCTCAGCAGAAAGGATTTAATGCTGAGATACTCTGAATTTCCCAGAGATAACAAATTACGATTTAAGGCAGTACCTGTAGTCATGGGGGATGGGGATATAGAATCAGTTACGCATCAAAATCATACACAAGATGGATACTTACGCAGAAAGTCTAGACTCAAAATTGCTAACAGTCTCTTCTGTAAACTCTGTCTCTTCAACACCATTTCTTGAATTCCTGGAACATTTTGCATAATTACCATCAGAGATGCACACAAATTAAGACTGACTAAAGAAAGGGCAGTGTTGCACTTTTACTTACAAAATAATATTGCCTTCATTTATCAGATGCTCTAATGTTAATTGCAAGGATTCTAAACTGTAGTTTCTTAGCCATTTTCTTCTGTGTTTTGCACCTTTTTTAGACTGTATTTTCTTCGTTTGTACTCTCTATGGATCAAATAAGAAAAAATCAAATGCAGTAAGAGAAAATAAATGTGCTGTTCAAATGTGACAAAAATATAAGTCCTAAGGATAGCTGCTGGTAGGCAGCACATATCCAAGCACAACATAATTTTAGGTACTGGCATACTCATTTGGATGTGGGATGCAAAGGAAAAGAAGGTTTCAGAATACCCTCAGATCGTGAGCTAAAGGAAGGGGAAGGAGAGCTTAATTTGGAGGAGACAGGAAGGAAGACAATAGGAGAGTTTAGCAAAAGAAATACCCCAGTGATTTACCAGAGAGGAAGAAAAATTAAGCATCTCCAAAACCCACCTCACAGAGTTTGAAGTGGTATATATTGTCTTTTGCTTTTCCAAAGTAAAATGCAGTATCAACAACTGATCTTTATTGTTTTGCCCCATTTGTTCACAGACCAATTCATCTCTGCAGAGAAACTATATGTAGTTTCATGACTTCAGTGAAATTGTCTGTGTGTATATGCAAATATACGTAAGGAAACATCTCAGTTGTCTATCAGCTTATTTATTCCCCACTCTGTATTTATAGTGGGTACGTGTTACTTCTCTAGTTGCTCCATTTAGCAGGAAAACTTTCCTACCAGCAGATCCTGTGTCTTGTTGATATGCATTACCAGCAATCCATTATCTGGTCTAGATCAGATATAGTAAAATCTTGCCATGGTGGATGATCACCCTGTAGACTGGATTTCGTGGTCACCCTACAAGACAATGAATTTTATGGGATGACTTCATTACCCATGATATTTCTGTATTGATTTTCTGTATTGTAACCTTACCCAACTTTGTCCAAAACCCGATCATTGTCCAACAACTGTGCCATTATCCTGATGTGTGTATCCATTATATGAATAGACTTAGCCTTGTTAAAAAAAGCAAAAAGACAAAAGTAATTAGAGTTAAAAACTTAAATCCTCAGGAATATACCCTATTAAAAAAAGTACTGTTAGCAATTATATAATAATTACATTGCATGTGGGACAACAGCAAATTAAAAAATAACTGCAAATAGAATTTACAATTACCCATCTATAGAAAATACATTTAGGAACTATTCTGCAAGTTATTTGTTAAGGGATTTAATGCAGTAATTGTATGTATGCGCAGCTGCTGGGAGAGTAGCTACACAGCACAACCAGACAAAAAAATCAACCAAAGCAAACCCAGAGCCATGGGGCTGAGCGTGAGCCCGGGGGAGCAGGCAGCTGAGACAGCCGGGCTGTGAGACGCAGGGTGTAGGTGAGCTGCCCCTCAGGTTTAGGCAATAACACTAGAGCAAAAACGATCATAAAATCCTGCTTTTCACTTTGCTGGGCTCCTCCATCTCGATCCGTTCCCAGCTCCCTGTGCCCTTCGGCTCAGCAGTGGGTGTCGAGCAGCCCTCTCCCCACACCATCCCGTCCCCAGAGACTCACCTCACCTCAGGGGAAAGGCCCCTCAGCTCCCCCAACCCCACTGTCCTGTCCCCACACACTCACCTCAGGGGAAAAGCCCCTCAGCCCCCGACCCCACACCATCCCATTCCCAGAGACTCACCTCACTGCAGGAAAGGCTCCCCCATTCCCCGTCCTCCCTCCCCCCCTAAGCCTGGGCACGTCCCCATCCCTGGCAGCCACCACCATGCCAGTGACAGGGCGACAGGGACCCCCAGGCCCCCTCATCGTCCTCAGGCCAAGGCACCTCTCCCAGTCAGCGCAGCCGGGGCCAGTCGCTTTAGTAGACAATTTATTTTGATAAACTTGCTCAATAACAAAAATACAAGTGAAGAAAATTATGTTCATTTTATACAGTTTGTATTAACATTTGTTTGGAAATCATTAATTGAAAAATGTTCTAACCAATTAGAAAACAATCCTCAGTAAAGGCCGGGGCGGGGGACGCAGACGGTCAGGCCTCGAGCGGGGAGCGACACGACGCCCAGGCAGGACAACCCGCTTGCGGACACCATTTCCTTCATTATTTTCATCCTTCACAAAGGTTTTAAAGGACAGCTTTCTCTCTCTTTTTTTTTTTTTTTGTGTGTGTGTGTGTGTCGGGGCAAACAGTAATCTACAGTTGTGTTCTGAAGTGGTTAAACAACGGCTCTGAAACGCAGGCATGACAGGAGGGCCCGAATCTGGCCAGAGGATGGGGCTGAGGTGGTGGTGCACGCTACTATTGCTACCAGCGTCTTCGGGAAACTGGTATCACTCGCCAGCAAGATTAACAACGGGGAAATGATGTTAAATGGTTGGACTGGAGCGTTCAGGGAAGCACACCCTCCCCAGGTCCCAGACAAGCAGCTTCCAGGCGATTATTTCAGCTGAGCTCAACGGTAAGGTTTATACAGACAAATTAACTAGTTTTCCTTCTGAAGGTATTTTAAGTTTCTGATCTTACATTTTGTCAGCCAAATAAATGACAAAGCGTGCACAAACTACATTATGATGGGACATCAAACCTTTGGGGGAATTTTGAAGCAAAAGACTAAATAAGGATCTCTAGTGACATATGGAATGAGCTGTCCTTCAAAAAGTTAAAAATAATGGCTGGCAGAATTAGAAAAGTTTATGTAAACACTCAACACAAATACGGGATCACCTTTGGAGAAGATTCATATGGAAACGTTTGCTTTTCATGAACTGAAAAAGTCTACAGATGTTTAGGCATGTTCAATACGAACTTCCTGTAGTTTAAAACAAAACCTTGTGCAAATAAAACCTATAAATAGTCTTCAGCAGATTTTACAGTGATGCTCTTAGGTATGAAAAGAACACACACAACTTTAAAACAAAAGTAACAGACATAAGTTTGACAAATGATTGCACCATAAAACAGTGTTTTATATACAGTTTACAAGATATGATTTTCTGCTATAAATTAATACTGTACTATATAGTACTTAGTGACCTTATTAAAAGCAACTGTTGACAGCTGTCTCTTCAATTACTGGCTGTTTTTTTTTTTTAAATGCAGATGGCTGCATCTATTTCTGAACTTAAAATGCTCAAATATTTAATCAAACAATCTACTCGTTAAATCTCTCCTATCATTTAATAATTCATAGCAATAGCACTGGCAGATCAGATAAATTTCCAGCCAGCCAGCCACAGTCTGGGTATGCTCCAAGATAAGTGTATATATATTTTTATTAAATGATGATCCATTTAATCTAAGCCTAAATCCACTGTATACATGATGTCACTATAACTGAAATAAGTAAGCTAGGGGGGCAGAAATCTTAGCAGCTGAGAAACTCCCCCACCACCACCACCTGTGTTCCAGTTACAAAAATCTCCTAGAACTATTTACAAGAGTGACATTTCTGGAAAAAAGAAGAGCACTTTTTTTTTCCAACATTATTTATGATCTAAGTTTTAGTGAATACTTCAGCTTAGGATACAGCAGTGATAACACCAAAAATTCAGATACACATTCAGCCACTGAACCTTACATTTTATCTCCACCAACATCACTGAGGACCTCAGACTACCCATGCAGATGAAGGCTTAAATTAGGAACCAAATCATATTTAAACTGTTACTTCCAAGTAGGTGCCTGGCTCTATTTACAGATTAGTGTACTGTAGAAAATTCAGTGATCCATAAACACTCCCTTCTACCTGTGAATGAGCTGACTGGAAAAAAAGTAGCTTATAGACCATTCCAGTGATAAGTTTGTTCAAAAATGCCAAAAGAAAAAATAACTTAATTCGGCAAATAACCTTTTTGTATTAAAATACGTTGGGAGGGGGAGAGCAAAGAGGAGGGGAGGAAGATGACAGGGACCCAACTAGGGTCTGAATGGCACACAGTTTAAAAGAATTGTGCAAGAACTGTCTTATTTTCAAACGCTTAAGCTTATCTGATAAGCGGTTATTTTGGAAACTGCTGGTTATATTTTAACAACCACCTCATTCTAAAATATGCTTTCACTAACATTTTAGAAAAATGTCTATTCAGTAATGCAGTTCTAATAAGATCAATGAAAGAGCACTTGAAATATACAATTTTTTGTTTTCATAATGAATCTCAGGTAAACCAGGTATTAACTGGAAAATAAATAGTGATAGCAGCAGCTTTCCTGGGACACTAAACAGTACTTTCTGCAAGATTAGACTGAGGCGTGAATTCCTCGTAATGAGGAGTCTATGGATTCAAAGGTTTATACTAGTGTCAAAAATAAAACTACCTTTAGTAAGGAATATTTACTCCAAATTTGGGTGGCCCTTAAATCCACGTTTAAAGTAACAACTTCAGTAAACAAGTTATATATTATTTAAACAATTATATTGCTCCTTTTTTTGTAAAGATGAATTAATAACTAAAATGAAAATAAGTTCATCCATGTTTGCAGTGGAACAGTGTTGGCATTACTTTAAACATTGCATTCTACATGTGCTAGAAAAATGCTTACCTATGGTAAAATGCTGTGCTTGAACATGTGTGAATGCTAATGTAACAATGCAGTATAAAAAGAGACTTTCTGTACAACAGTTGCTAATAATTTAAATAGTGTCAGTTTCCCAAAATTAGGACTTTAACTTTAAGGTATGACATGATCTCACCTTCTACCCTCATATACAAATAAATTACCATAAAAAGAATTTTAGCTTAACTTAAAATTGCACCTAGAAAGGCATGGGATCGTTTGTACCTCTTACAAAAACTGTTAAAATCAAGGGCTGCTACAAAGAATGAGGTAAACTGAAGACTCTCAGCTATGTGGCCTTCAGAGAAATGGCTTTTTTCTATTGAGTTCTAGTTTTGCACACCACAGTGTTTTGCTAGCAAAGCGTTCTGAGTTCTTTTCCAGGAACCATTTGTGTGTATATACATATATATACATATATGTGTATATACACACACACATACACACACACTGTATACTGCATCAGCAAAATATATATATATTTATATATATATTTATATAAATATAAGGAAGAAATCCCCCTCAAAAATGTTCCTTAGTGTTTTTCTAGAGCTTATGGGGGAGGAGGGGATGTATGTCTTCTTGCTGTTACATACATTTAGAGAACATGTTTTGATCTATTGGCTTCTTGGTGCAGTAATGCAAGATTGATCCACATTGGTGCCAAAGGCTTTGCTCATCAGAAGGAAGATGTAAAATACTAATCTCCTAAACAGCGAGGCCAGCCTCACTTGAATTCCTCTGCAACCCTCTGGTCTACCACAAAGTTCATAAATACTTTGACTTCCAAATTGTTAGACGTTAAAAACAGGAACAGTACAGTAACATGGGGCATTATGCTTCTCAGTGTAAAGCATTCTTCACTAGTTCCTATCACAGTGCAGACCTGACTGCATTAAGTATGCTCAGGAGATTAGTCAGCGTTGTCTGTATTTGGTTATGGGAAAGGCTCTCCTTTTTTTCATCCAAAGTGCATAGTGAGAACAAGTCAAAGCATTCCTCTTTTCAGTAAGTGTTTGATAGTCTGATCTAGGCATCCTCCTGAGAATGCAATTCTGATGTCTTGCTCTTTTCCAAAATAAAGTCCTGCAGTTCAGACATTCATCAGCCAGGTAAACAAACTTTGCCAGCAAATAGAAGTCCCACTATTGTAAAGAAAATGGATAAGACAAACAGTACATACGAAGACCCAACCACTGTGTTATTGGGTAATTTATATGGTTGACCTCCAACTTCATTGATGTAAAATCCTATTGGAAATATTAGGGCTGCCATACAGAATAGAATCACTGCAAAGAAAAGAGAAAAGAAAAAATAGTCACTGCTGTGTTGAAGTCAAAATATATACCAGTTCATAGAGCAGTCCAGAAAAGCAAGCAAAACATTCTGACCAAACTGAAGGGCTGAGATATTCCAGTACCTAACTTGCTTGAAAGAACCGAAGAAGCTTTACCTTGCTTTTAAAACATTCCTCATCTACTCCCAAGAAAGACTGAAAGACACCCATTTTGACTGTAATTGCAGTCCTGCTCACTAGATCATGAATGGTCTTTACAGAATAAAAATTTGAGGGATGTACTTCTACCACCATCCACAAGTTTAATCACAAAGTTTATTACTTCTCCAGTTATTTTAGAGTCATTTTTCCTCAAAGTCAAGATAAACTAATATTCAACATTGAAGAAACTCCTATAATCAGAGTTGGATTTTTTTTTTCCAACTCTAGTTGCCCTTTCCCATTCTTCCACCTAAACTCCTTTTCTGTAAAACCAATTTTGCTAAAAATAGAAAACACATAGATTGTCATTACAGATTCTTCTGCATTAAAAACTTCCTAAAGTTATGAGTGTTTCCTTAAGAAATGAAATATCCTTAAGATTTTCCATCAGAATACAAAGAAAGTTTTCTGATTCAGTTTAATCTAAGCTTCTTGGTGAAAAAATTCAAATTCAGACTCCACGAACAAAGAGAACCAAGCAATGAGGATTTTTTTTTCACCTGAACAGTAAGACTTGGCTCGTGCTTACAAATGACTCTACAAAAAAGAAATCAGAACTCCCATTAAAGCCATTCATTAGAATTACATTATGGATTTCACAGGCCTTTTTAATCAGTATTAGAATAACACTGAATTTTATCTGATTCTACCAGTTCAGTCAACTATTAGTGCTTTACTCTTATTTCATTTCTCTGTATTTCAGCTTTGTTTCAAACGTTATTATTTTTGAGTGGAACGTGGCATCCCTATACCCGTTGTTAAACCAAATCTAAATTATATCTGGGGAGAGAGGGGGGCTGAGCCTGCTCTGTTCTCCTACCAACCCTACAAAGCCACATACCACCATCTGCTAACATGATGCACAGCTAACACTGAAGCTTCTCCTAGTCCTCAAAGTCTACCTATAAACCTAGCCACAAGAAAAAGAAAATTCAGGCCAAGTTACAATGCTCCTGCCTGAATAAAGTGCATTACATGCTAATTTCTTCAGTCTTCTCTCAGTTAACACAGACTGCTGCTTTTTATTTGTTCAGAAGGGACATGGGTGCTGCCCTTGTCTCCCCTTTCTTTTCTCCACCACTAAGAGACAGAACAAACTCAGGGGATGCTTTTCCCTACTTGAGGTTCCTCACAAGTCAAACTTAAAAAAGCAACAGTAAAAATCACTAGCAACAGTAACAGCCATCACCTTGTCAGCAGTGCTGCAGCTGCTTTTGTTTCCAAAGGTACCTAAAAGAAATTCAGGAGCTCACCTGTACCCTTTGCTCTTACCAGGACAAGGTCTCTAGTCTTTCTAAATGAGGAAATGATGGGCTGGAGCTGCCTCAGTATTTTTTTTAATGTAACTTCACTACTGTTCTTCCTGACTAAATTCACGTGCTCCGTTTTAACCAGCTACAGTGTTGCATGCCCATACTGAAACCTGGGTTTTTTTATGGACTCCATGTTTTACCCAAGGTGAATAGTTTATCACATATTTTATATCTTAATGCTCAAAGCTTATGATTTGCGCAGTGCAGGTCTCAGCTTTGAGGAAAAACCACTCATGTTCTATAGAAGACACTAGTTATGGGTGTGATAAATCTGAATTCAAAAAGTGTTCAAGTATGACTTGGGCACAAACAAAAAAGGATGGTTTCATAAACCATGATCTACATCAGAACATCAGCTGCTCCTTCCTTTCTGAAACGCATGAAGCAGCTTACACAACACCTTGAGTCAAGAACAGTGCCACCAGGATGAGCCTGTCTTTCAGCTGGCAATACAGAGCAGGAAAAAAAAAATCAAGTGTTCCACTGGAGGGAGTTTGTGTCTCGCGTTTAATGTAACGGCACCGGCAGATCGTTGTTCAAGGGGAAGAAAAAGAGCCCAAACAAAAAACCTCTGGCAACTGCACAGTTACTACATTCTTGCTCAGTGCTACCTCGTTAGGTCAATTAAAACAAAACCAAGGAACCAGCAACCAGATGTTAAACATTAAATAATCTAGAAGGTTTTAATCTACGTGACTATTGGTCCATGTAATTTCACACTACACAACCTAATCCTTAAAGAATGTTTCCCTTTATTTAATTGTATCCTAACCAACAGCTGGTCCATCTGAGGAGAGAAAGATTGGGTATGTGTTTCTTGAGCAGACCTGTACAAGCACAGAAGAGCTCTATACTAGAGTGGTCCAGAAAACAGTGGTTGATGTGTGATTAGTAATGCAACATACAATTAATAACAATTTGAACAATATTCTGAGGATGAGTCATATTATCATAACTCAGCACGCTTCCTATTACATCCAGTTTGTCCCTGATGAGCATTCCAGTTATTTACAAAGCTTCTATTATATTTTAACAATAACACACTTATAGGAAATAGCTTTAGGATTCCTAAAACAACCTGCACGTTCAAGATTAAATCTCCTTTATTACATTCAAGAACTACACAGCTGGAAGAGTTCTGATGGCCTCATGGATACGGTTAAAGAATAGATCTTTATCCCTCTCTGCTAAACCACTGTTCTTTGGGGTGTGTTGTACGTACATGCACCAGTACTCTTAGGTCTGAGACCTGCTAGCAGCACTGTACCACAAAGCAGAGTGTGCCCGCTGTCTCCTTGTGTTCTTGCCCCAGGACAGAAGGGCACAGGTACCTCAACTCCACCACAGTTCACAGCAGGAGAAAAAATTAATTCTGCACATGCAGGCAGCGTGCAGACTCCTGACGTGCATGCACAATTCAAACATTTACTACAAAAGTAACCAGTCATCTTTTCTCTTCCACTGTGCATATACACAGTGCACATGTGCTGCTGGGAGGGCGTCCAAGCAATTTTTCTTAGTGTGGTCTGAATTTTTATTCTACTGAAATAGCAAATGAAAAACGGATTCATCAACGTCTCTGTCAGATTAGGTAGCCTGAATCATGGCAAAGTTTTGAGAAGTCATTAAGAAAAGACTGCATGATAAATTTATTTTTAAAAAAGAAGAAACTAAGGAGAAAATCCAATATATGAAGTGCTCAGTCAACTTAGTGTGTTATTCTTTTAGAAGGAGATTTGTAAGCTAGAGGATAAGAATTTCTTAGACAAGCTGTGACCCAAATCTAACTCTCCATATCTGGTAGTATCAACTTGGTGAATTTCCAGCACCCATAAAGAACTCCTCCCTCAAGAGTACTTGCTTTTGATTTCAAATTCTTCCCCGAGTAGGGAAATTTGCGGAAAGGACACTTAATGACTACATTTTCTATGAACAAATATATTTAGGTAACAAAACACAATCATTTCCAGTCTGCTTCTGAATGGTGGTTGTAAAAAAAAAAAATTTAGCTCCTGTAATTCTTTAGCTTGAAATTGTTTTCAGCATCCAATGACAACTTTAAAAATCCAGGATACAGCATATTAAAAAAAGGAAAAACCTATGCTCTAGTCTTTACAGGGCTCACTGTAGTACCTGCTTGCCTCTCTTAACATAGAAAGCAGCACCTGGTACAAATTTTTAATAATTCAAGAAGCACTTTATTCACTGGGGAACACCAGGATAGCTACTGTTAATTAAGAATACGATTATCCTGCCCCATTTTTACTTGCATTCCAAAAAGCAAGTCCATTATACTCGTGAGCATTTAAATCCTGAGGCAAAAAGAATAACAGACTCTCTGGTAACTGCTGGAAAAAAAGGTAGAATTATGATTTTCTGTCCAGCATCTCCTCCCTTGATACATCTCAGAGAAGCACCCAATTCAGTGGTAGCAGACACAGAATTAATTCCCTTTCTACTTGTAGCAGATGGTAAGAGACCTGAATGGCATAAGATGTAAAGAGATCTTGTGGGAGCTCTGTGAATTCCTGCAATAGCCAACCAAGATTGTTATAATATACATAAGACCACCTAGGTGCCCTCCGCAGAGAATAAGCTCTGGACATTGTTTCTAATTATGGAACCTCGCAGTATCTGTCCTAAGGACCATGGAAATTACATTTGAGATTTATCATAGGTCCACCACACCCTATGTTCTAAACCAGAAGATGGCATAACAAGCACCCTGAAAAGGCAAGGGGTTTACATAAATTTGAAGCGGGGCTACCAAAAAAGGGCCCATTTCAGAGATACATGAAACAATACCAAAGTCAGGTTGCTTTTTTGCGACGAACTTATGCCACTATGTCACAGGACATAATTAGGGGTGAAGTGGGACAGAAGCTGGGATGGTAACAGGCAGTTAACTCAGACTTGAGCCACCAATAAATAATACCATGCAAAGGAATAGCTGATCAGATCGTTGGCTGCCATTGACACATGAGGCACAGCTATGAGTCTGCAATACCTCGTTCATTGAAGAACCACACAAACACCCAGGCAGCGCACAAATGAACACCAAGAAGGAATCCACTCTCCATTACATTGCACGAATTTGGTACTACAGTTAACAGGACTCAAACATCAGTGATAGCTTCGGTAGTATCTATGCCCAAAGTCACAGTATCTATCACATCACTAGGAATACTGTAATTCTACAGAAAGCAAAGGAGAAATTTCACATTTGCCTATAGAAGACTTGTGTCGCTTACGCAGTATGACCTGGAGGAGGGACATATCTCTTCTTTCCACAAAGCTGTTTTGCAGAGAAACCAGAAAGACAAGTTTATGTGCAGTAAAACCACTGATGGCTGGGGAATGATGCAAACACTGTGCTAGTAAATACTCCCTCGGGTGTATCACTTTAGAGGTGTATACAGGAAAGAGAATTGACAGATCAAACTTTTGTCCTTTGTGTGTCCCTTAGCTAAGCAAGATAAACAAGACCACTCTCAGCAATAATTCATATTTATAGGTACACCGTTGAAAAAATCTGAGTCATCCAAGATGACAAGATTACACTCAAAAATTCCATGAAAAATATAAGCTATATATTTATATATAATTCAAGACTGAACTGGGCAAGAGCGACCTCTTACCAGGCTCTCCTTGCTGCTGTCAGAGTTGCAAGGAAAGGGGTGGGCAAGAGGACTCCTTTGCCCTTAGATGATTTACTCTAGACCCTCTTGCATTTGAAGAGAATGGAGCTGCCAGGCCCAGAGCTGCCCTTGGCAGTCCCAGCAGATTTCTCTGGCTGCCTAGCATAGCATGTCCTACGCTGTGTTCACAAAGTTCTGCGAGAAGAGTATCTGCTAGCAGCCTGTGCTAGGCTGTTGAGTCTTGAAGTTGCTTGCAGAAGAGATGTAATACAACAATGAAGTTCTCTGTGCTCCGTTCTAACGAGTTACATGTTTTCATCTTATAGCACTGGCACTTCACAGGAAGGTCCTGTTCATGGTATTCCAAGTTGATTCCACATGGTTACATGTTTCCAAATACTAATCTACAAATAGGTCACTAATTTGTGTTGCCATCCAATGAACCACAGAAGTCACTCTTATCAATTTTTTGAAAAATACAGAACTTTTCCTCCCATTCACTTCTTTTTTTCAAAAGTGATTTTTCCTACAAGTGAGTTAAGCAATAAAATTTCCCATCATCATTGTTAACAGGAATGCAAAGGTCACAGAGTCATATGTATTGGAAGATGAATACCAAAGACACTGAATTTTAGAATTTCAGCAATGGAGCAATCATATCTTAATAGAATTATGAATAATTCTGACTTGCAAAAGAACAAATTAGTATGCTTCATTATTAAACATCTCATAACAAAAAGGCAAGCGCTGAAAGGAAAGAATGTCCTTCTATATTTAGACTTCTATTAACAGACCTGTTGCAAGCCTAAAGAAATCTACAGAAAAAAAAACAGCTTAGGGTGTCAGATTTTTTGGCTGAACTAACCATCACAGTTGTAGAAAACTAAAGATGCAGGGGTGTGACCATTGGAGATATTTAAACAAAACATTAAAATATGTACAGCCCCAAATACAAGCTCTGAATTAAGAAAAAACCCTCAGTAAGCAAATTGTGGTATCAACTATTAATATATAGTATTCAAAAAAACCCTCTTTACCCTAGAGCTTTGATTTCAGCTTACTATAAGTATCTTAATTTTATATGGCACTTTGAGTTTAAACCCTCCCTGCATACATTAGATATACATGAAATATGTATAGATAAACAAGGGCACTGGAAAAGTTGGGATGGAATATTCAGTAAGGCTCATCTTTGCTATTTTAATCATTCACTGGAAAATAAAAGTCAATCACAACGGATACAGCATTTCAATAGCTCCATTGTCTGCAGGAGCTGCACTATTAGTTTAATATGCTGTGTAGCAAAGTTGTCAGAAGGATGGCTTTGATTGTACAAGTGCCTCAGTGAAGTACCTTTGTTGAAGCTGAGCCCTTTTTTATATTATTCCCTTCCCCAAAACAAGGTTAAATCTCATTCGTATTAGATATCATTACATGTCACAAAGTTCCATTAAAGCTTATTTATGCCTATGTAAACCACAAACTTGCATTTTCTAGTTAGTGTTCACGCTACCTTTAGTGGTATGTCATAATTCAAGTCAATTTAAAAGCCCTCAGGTTTTGAGTTTTTTCATGCTGTCATCCCCACCATTAAGGCACCATTTCACAGTTGGGCTAAGCCTGTAACACACACCAAGAAAAGGAAGTTTGAAAGTTATTCCCCTTACTCGTTATAATTGTTTTTCTTTTGCACTGAAGTAGCCATAGGATATGTTTCCCTGTGCGGAAACACAGGGCTGCTGCAGAAGGCTCAGCTGCGAGGAGTTACATTGGTGCTCATACAGAGCAGAATCAAGGGAGGCAGAAAAGCACTGGTACTCCTCCCTCCAGCTAAAGCACTGCTGCGGGTCACTTATGGAAGCAAAAGTCTCAGCACTGTGAAGCACAGCAGATGCTCTGCAGTGGGCAATCCTCCTGCATAGCCAATTAGGATGCAGATATTCTGAATAAAACAGCTGCTGTGAGCACGAAGCAGGACTGAACCAACATCAACCCTGATTGAGGTATTCATGAGACACCTGAAGTAGGGATGGATTTCAGACTGTTGTAAGTCTCAGTCATATCAACTGCTTCCTCTTCCTCAGGGAGGGAATTTTCAGTCATTCCATTCTGCTAAGAATAAGTCCTGTATATATGGAAGTGGGGAAGTATGAAAGACCATCAGATACAATTCACGACTGACCTCTTCTATCCCTGCTTATTTTCTTAGGTCAATTAATGGCACTGCCCAAGGAAGGTAAGGGGGTCAGGCCTTCCTTTCTCTCACCTTGGGCCACAGACTATTATTCCCTCTCAATTATAGTCACTTAAGATACCAACCCCTTGATTTTTGAAGAATTTTATTTTTCCCCCAGATGCAGTATTTAAAGAGAAGGAATGTTTTGTACAGTAAGAGCCCTCAGCGCTGCTCCTTGACAACATTGTAGTGTTATTTTAGACTCTACCAGTTTATCCTGCATACAGGTCAACTGTGTAGTTGAGGTCACTTACTTCCAGTGAAAGCTATCCAGCGGGCATATTTAGTAGCTTCTCTTCGCCAGTGGGAAGCCACCAGCAAACCACATGTGACAGTTAGTGAAATGATTCCCATAATGATGAAAAATAACGTAGTGACCCACTCAGGAGGCAGCCGTGGAGGAATACAGGTCCTGTCACGTCCATGGATGGTTTGACACTGTCGCACAAGGCCAACTGTGAGAGCACCTGAAAATACATAGCAGAGAGGAAAGTAAACTTTCAAAATCCTCTCTGAGGGGCGCTCAGTTGCAAACCAAAGCTCAGAATTGTCCAAAAAGAAGGGATTCTTTCTTTGGTGAACCTTAGTAAGACTTTCAAACACAGAGGATGGGGGGGGGCATGCTTTAAACGTCTATGTTCGTGTTCTTTCATCATATGCTTGCATAAGTTGAAGTTAGGTGGCTGCAAGCTGTATCTGGTTCTTGAGTGGCAATCAAGGTCTAATCAAAGGGATAAAGCACTCCTATAAAGCCTGCCAGTATCAGCTAAAGTGGTAGCTGAGCTGGACAGAGCATCACTCCCTCATCTGTGCAAGATGAAATACTTTTATAACCTAACAAAATGGGCTGCAGCCCCCTAAAATGCCTTTAATTGTCTAATGCCTTTTCCCCTCATCTGTAAATACAGCTTTAATCCTCAAAGTATTGCAGTAGAAACTGCATTTAATTCATACCAAGATTTTAAGAACATAAAAAAATCCCCAACCGCTTCTTGACAGTAATATGAGTCCCTGTATGCAAGAGACTGGTCAATCCTTTTGACAGCTAACAAGAGTTACTACACACAAACTGGGATACCAACACAAAAGATGTATCAAAAAGATCCTAGAAAAAGGACAAGACTGGTACAGAAACCATAAAGTTTTACACAAACAGGTATTTTCTGTTAAATAAACCAATCTGATTTAAAATCCAATTCAGTGCTTTTGAGACTCATAAAGAAGCTTTTAGTAAGCTTCAATAGTGAAGTTCTTTTCATTTAGAAAATTTTAACCCAAAATTAACATGCAAGATTAAAATCCGTTTCTTCCAGTGTCTTAAACATTAAGTCCTATACTTCTCAGTTTTGTCCCTTCTCCTGAACTGTTTTCCTAAATAATCAAAATTGTCCTTTATCTAAATTAGGAGCAAAAACCAACAGTTGATAAATGCTAGAGTCAACATCTTCGCAAATTATTTCAAGTAAATACAGTTCTAGTGTTGACCTGTTTAAAATAATGAGAGGGCAACTTAGAAACAGTTACAGTAAGACTTGGAAGCTTAGGTTTAGCGTATCTTTTGGAGGGAGAAACAACTGTCATACTTTTTAGCTTCTTTTTGGAGAAAAAAAAAAAAGAAAAAAAAAAAGAAAAGGCAAAAAAAAAAGCATGAAACAAAGAAGCAAGCCAATAGTGAAAAGGGTAACCAGTCCTAGCATGCACCTCCTAGCACCCTGAAGCCAATTTCTACAAGTGTTCAGATCCTGCCTGCTTACACCTCAGCATTGAGTACCAGGAGAATCAGCTTCTGAGCTTAGAGACATTGGGTTAGGAAGCAGAATACCGTGTTTTATTAGATGCAGCGCTTCTGATACGCTCCTAGAGGATGAGAACAACCAAGAGCAAAACCATTACTGAATCAGTTCTGTTGAAGCATTCCTGTAACCTTTGTTTCGACTATAAATTTTTAGCCCTATTCAAATTTTTCCTTTTAATTACATATTCACCAACTGAAAAATCCAGAGATGAATTTTCAGCTAAAAGTTGAAGTAAAACGCCTTCAAAAAGCATCAGTTACAAGACCAACAAAATTGGCGTTTTCTACTCCAGATACACAGCAATCATACCATTCCTGTGCACCAGGGTTACACACAACTGAGCCAGAATTGCACAAGCAATCTTGCACAGCTCACATACCTGCACAGCACAGTTTTACATGAACTGCTTCTCAGTTGCTTTTTCACAGCCTGCAATGTTTTCATTTTATATCAGCTGCTGGGGCAGAGGGAGATAGATGTGCATGTGTCCTTAAATGTCAATCTCTCACACACTGCAGAACCCCGTACAAAACACTAAGTAGTTTCCTGTAGTTTGACGATAAAGAAGCTATTCACTGCAGTGTCATAGAACAGGAAATTAATCTGAATCATACTTCGAGACTAGGATTTAACAATTTTACTATACTTACAGTAGAAGTCAGGTTTTTATGCAAACTGCAATTCTAATCTAAAGAATGACTTCATAAAAATTACATCACACACTCAGTAGATGTTTTCTGAATTCAGAGACCTCTCCTGAATCCAGTGGCATTTTTAACTTTGGCAAAAGCAACAGTGACAAAAACCACTGCGCTGGACTCCATTCCATTTTGTGTGTTAACTGAAACTGAAGAACAGTTGCTATACATGAGCATGTATTAGAGACAACTAACTGATCTTTCAAATCCAATTTGCAGTTTATACTGAGGACATTTTTCAATTAACAAGAGCACATTTAACATGTTAGTTTCAGAGAGGACCAAAGCTAAGCACAGCAGTGCCCTATCTAGAGGAAATAGAAGAGAACTCCACCTTGAACTACTATTTGTCAGTGTAATTTTTTTTTGCCATCAACATCTACTTCTCCAAAGGCTGATTTTCTCAAAAAACCCAACCAAACGCACAACTGAAAATGAAAAAAAGAGATCGGTTAAATCTCTGAATTGTGAGTACCAGGGTAGCATCCCTTTTGAAGACACAAGGATAGTTGTAAGACACTACTCAGAGCGGGACTTCCTGAACCTCACTTCTCATGCTCAAGTGTGTTGTTCCACTCATTTGTTGGGGGTTTTGTTTTGTTTTTAAATCAGAGTTTTAAAGCATCAGCAAATAAATTTCAGGATCTGCCATTTTGGAGGAAAAATACTGAACTTCAGTTTATGGTTAAGCTTTTGCTAGCGCATACACAGTCTTTTCTCTTAACTCCGCTTCACAGATTACAAATTTGAAGTAGATGTAACTCCATATTGAAGGTTTTGAACCTTGAGTCTGCAGACTCTAGGGAGGCAAATGGAGGGCAAGAGAAGGTCTGTGAACTAGTCCTAAAGGTTTCACAAAGGTAACTGGGAGAAACAACCTCATTACATGCTCATAAATGTAGTTAAAGTTTAAGTTCACTATACAGGGACACCTTAATTGTGTACATAAACTGGGCAGAAGGAAATCAAACCTCATAGCTTTGTCCCATAGTTACAAATCTCCTGTTGAATGCAGACTTCAAAAGAAGTCTCTGGTGGGGAAAAGAGTATTTATTTGCCACAGAATTCAAAAGAAGAGTGGGTTTACATGGTATTTTATTGTCTTGGTCCCGCTCTAAAGCAATCAAGCAAAGAGTTGCCAGGCAGCTGCCAACAAACTAACTTGTTACAGAAAATCTTGTTTAACCTTATCTAGTCTATCATTGAAAGGAATGACAGAGATATTGAATCAAACTGTCTCCTTCTGCATGTCGTTAGAGAATAGCCCAACAGTCCATCTCAAGCCAGTCACCAAGTTCCACTCTGATCCCTATGTAAAAAAGGTTTTTAGTCATTCCCTCAGAAGAATTCCAGCATAATTGCTGAAAATCTAAGCACCTAACACAGGTATAAAACAAACAGCACAGCTAATACTAGTAGATTAGGCAGCTTAAAGATGGATACAGCCCTAAAACATGTGCAGTGGAATAACCACGCCTGCCCATCCGTCCCCCTCCCAATGCCCGCACTGCACAGCCGTCCAGAGCTACTATAACAACCTGGAGACCTGGAGATGCAGGGGGCTGCTCCCTTGTTGTCGTACGCCTCTCCCTCCACAGCTTCCCAGACTGGAATTATGCAGGTCACTACAGCTAATGCAAGAGGTGATTAGGATATATATTTCTAATTGCTAGAAATGAGATTCAGTCTTGATCAAAACAGAGAATACTGCACTGAGCAAATGTCATTGAAGTGGTCCTTCGTCTTTTCCAGTAATCTATTCTGTGAAGTGCCAGTGCATTTCAAACATGTTAAACAACCTTCCAGTAGTGACAGTCTGACTATAACTAGGACTCCAGTTTATTCAAGTGAAAGATTTCATGATCGTTTTCCTACACTACCTCACCCAACTCCTCCAGATCACCAGTAATGATCATTTTCTGACACTGCATATTTTTACTAGAATAGTAATAAAAAGACTCATTAACAAATACACAAACATTTGGGAGCATCACCTGTTTAACAATTAAGTTTCACAAAACCATTGAGGGAAAGAGGGGAAAAGGCACCAAGCCAAAGAACGGCAAGCCCTAGTTCTTCCCCTTTGTACAGATGTGCAGCTGCCACCGAGTCGACCCACAAGTCCCACTCCAGCCCGGCTGGTGCTGTGCCATCCCT
Source organism: Ibidorhyncha struthersii (assembly GCA_013398815.1). Lineage (NCBI taxonomy): Eukaryota > Metazoa > Chordata > Aves > Charadriiformes > Charadriidae > Ibidorhyncha > Ibidorhyncha struthersii. The sequence goes on from VZSZ01006382.1 coordinate 743,092, forward strand.
CTCCCGTTTCCGTGGTAACTACAGAGCCACCAAGGAGGAATCACCCGCTACAGAGAGAAACAAAGATTGCTGCAGCCCTTTCACTCCTCCACCTCTCCATCACTTCTGAATTATTAAAAGTGGCACAGCAATACCACGGCTGGAAGGCAGTAGCATAATAGCAGCTATTCAAATGTTTGCTGTTCATCTATTATTTGATTGCCAGAACACATGGGATCAAGCGTGCCAGATGGACACAGCAGAGGTGCCACTGCCGTGAAGAGCTTACCATAACATAAGAAGCAATTAATGTGGTAAAAGCACAACGCAGTGAACAAGGTGGGGCTCAAACATTAGAAGGTCACAGAACTCAGCAGCTATACTGTCACACGAGCATACAAACCTCAAACCCTCAGAACTGCTCTTGCTTATACACCTTGAGGTACCTGACTGTCCTCTGCCCTCCCCTACTGTCCCCGCTTGAAAACATCCTTACTTTTCCCCAACATTTTAGAGAAAATGCTATTCCTTGGGCTTAAATGTGCCTGCTACCCTTTATATTCCTTGACAACAGCTTCCTTGCTTTTACCTTCCATGTATCCACCTTAGCAAAATCCTTATTACTAACATTAAATAAATGTTACAGGCCAATATGCCTAGTGAGGAGGCTAACACATCCAACCGCTACCAGGCAGCCCGCCCTCCCTCCCTCGCTGTCCTGGTGAGGTGGCACGGTTCTGCTGGAAACCCCAGTTGTAACTGCCAGACAATTTCTGCTCAAACAAGATACTTTTCTTTAGTGTACTGTGGACTTCTTAAACCATCTTTGCTAAGCGAAGAGCACAGTTAACAGGCTTCCTAATGAGGTGTTGGTGACGTAAATCTTAGAGCACCGCCAATGTGGCAAGGACACTGATAAGTTTTATGTTTTAGTAATGAGCACAGTACATGAAGCTATGTTATTTGGGCACACTGAAACATTCATTGCTGCTGGTTAGGTAACAGTCACATGCCAGAGAATGACAAATGTAAAGTCAGGGCAGCTCAGTTAAGCCTTTCCCTGTAACTCTTATTGGGCCACAGACAAGGACAGGAAGAAATGAAGTTTTTCTTGGAAAGTTTCTAAGTTCTCTCCAATTAATCAACTTGAATGTAAAAAAGTCCATCTACGAGGAAAAAGGTCTACGTCCATCTAAGAGGCGAAAGAGGCTGCAGCTGTGTAGTGCGCAGCTGTACCTTGCTACCCAATCCGAGTGAAAGCTTTAAAGGTCTAAAGAGAACGCAGTGATTTGGCCATGGCAGACTAATTCCCTGTACCAATGTTAAGGATAACCATCAAGCTGACTTTGGCCATCTTGCCTTTAGCATGCCTGCTGCTCCTTGCCTGCAACCAAGCCTCTCTGACAGAAGACCACTTTCAAAGTGAGCGAAGCATAGCCGGAGAATTCCTGAGAGGAACAAACAACAGAGCACGGTAAGAATAGTTCCAACGCAACTGCCTGTAACAGCAAACAAGGAGGTGATATTTCCAAGAATAAAATTTTTCTAAGTCATCCAAGGAATTTGGCAGTTTAAGTGGGATGTTTCCCAGTCCTACATATGGAATTTATTTTCCTGCAATGGGCACTTTAAGTGATGTTACTATACAAAAAGGGAAGAGAGAATGACTTATTTAGAATTATTTATATGTATTTTCTTTTGGGGAAAATTTCTATTAGTTCTGTATTGCAGGTATTAGTTCCTTGGGAACAAAGTACTCTCCCTTCTGCCTTTGCCAAAATCCAGGGAACTGACACTGCTGATCCTTCCCTACCATAGCCTGGGAGGTCACTCCAGGGCGCATATAGTTAGTTCTACTTATTCCAGTGTAAAACTCCATCAGAAATCAGGCCCTGTACCCTCTCTTATGAGAAGATTAGTCATGCCTACAGGAAGCAATGCAGAAGGCTAGGGAAAAAGCTATGCTTTTTGCAGGATATGCACCACCTCTGGTGTGAAGAGAAAAAAGACACAGTACCCTGCTGGTTTGCAAAGCACTTCAAAATCAGGGAGGAAAAAAGGATTAATAACACTGGGGAAGACCTCTTGATTCTAAAAGGCACCATCCATGCTGTAACAGTTAAACAGAACCGTGGGGTCTCTGTACATAAGGTCCCACTACTGAATGACGTCCCTGTACAGGCATAGCTCATGGAATTTTTTTGGTATCTACAACTGCTCAGAATTATAGCCCTGTAAAAGGAAACTTATTTCATCATCAACTGAATTTTCAGCCATTGACCCACTAAAGCAATTTAAAAATGTTTACAATCTCAAATAATGTCATATCAGAGCATTTTGTATAATACCACATACACATAATTAACTGCAGCTAAGTAACTATAAGCAAGTCAAACAACCTTTCCTCCACTTTTTTGCTTAGGTCATTGTTATAGGACAATACAAGAATTGGATTATACCTAAATAACTATAAACACTATATAAAATGATCAAAATATAAGATAGGATGGACTGCCAGTTTCTTATCAAGTATGAGAATACCATATCTGTTACTGTTCTTACATAAATAATTACTTCTTTTGTGAGAGATGGGGAGTAGTTTGAATAGATGCTCTTTAGCACTTATGCCGCTAAAATAATTTCGAGGTTACCATGCAAGTATAGTATTCAGGATGTGGCATGACAGATTGATTCTTTTACTGCGGATGTTCCAGTATGCTGTTCAGTTAGTAGATTAAGAGGCAACCAAGTTCAGACTTACTAAAATAAGATTTATGAATGTTAAAGTATGAGCTAGAGAAAGGCTTAAAAGAATAACAGAGGATTAACTGCAAAGGCAGAGAACATAGAGGAGTCCAAAACAAAGGAATTATGAATTATCTTTCCTGTCCTTTGTATGCCAGATCTTATGTTTTTGGCATTTACTCCAACTTTGTCTCTCAAATCATCTAATATGTATTGTAACACTGGAAGAAAAGCTTTGGAGTTCCTCACTTTAAAGGAGACTAAATGCAAGATCAATTCATATGCCCACAGGATATTCATTGGTATGAAACAAACACCTAAAAATTCATACAGTGTTAAAAGATTGGCTTTATTAAAGACCTAGATTTACTTTCAAAGTCCTTGCTACATCTAGAGTGCATTTTTAAGAACAATTCAAATCACTAATGTAAGAGAGAGCATGTTATTATATAAGCTGCTATTTCTCTTCTACTCCATTTATCTCCTCTGAAATCAGAATGTTCTCTTCCTTTCAAACCAGCTTTGAAATGCACCATCCTTCTTGCTCTACAATTGTAAAGGGTGTTTCCTTGTTTCAGGAACTAAGTGCCTTAAAAATACTCATATTGGTCCCTAGATTCAAACCCAGCTTCTGCTAGCTAGGATGAACCTACCAACTGAATTCTATTTAACAATCTAATGTCTAGAGAATTTAATTTATTAGGTACCATTTTTGGCACACTCTAGAACTCCAAAGCTTACTGGCTTTTAAACAGAAGAATTCTCATTTTTAAAGTCTAAATGTTAAAAGAGTTGTGGTATATTAGCAGAAAAGCCTGCCTTGCTGCTGAAGACCATCTGGTGCCTGAGTTGCCTCAAAAGTTTTCAATTCAGTGTTTGTATCATTCTTAATTCAAACCAAATCCCCCCTCCACAAAAACCACAGTTTTCTCCCTCCTTCCTCCCACCCCCAAAGAGAAAAATAAAATCAGGGGCCATCTATTGGGAAAGATCCTTATGACTTACACATATTAGAAAAGTTTATTACTACAAATGACAATCATTATGATATACGAGTTGTAAGGGATGTTTAAATTGCAGACATTTGGACCAACAAAAAGCACGTTTATTTCTGAACACAAGTTTCAATGTTGCACTGCTTGTGTATTGGGGTGGGTTTTTTTTTTTTTTCCAATGTTTGGGTCTTGTTTTGCCCCCGCCCCCTTTTTTTTTTCTTTTAGAAGAGATGGCCCACCACACACTGAAAGAGCTATCCTCAGGCAACAACGCAGGAACAACTCTCCTGAGGACATAACAAAGGCACTGTGTGTTCTCATGTATCAGAGCCAAGAAATCTACCCACGCTGAAGGTATTCTTTTCTACTTCAGAAGGCAGCATTAATTAAGTGTTGGTAAACAGGATCTTTAATAAGTTGCATCCTTCTGGTTGTATATTTTCTGACACTTCAAGCATTTTCACAATAGTATAGTGTTGTCAGTGACTAGAATCTTTACAAGTTCTTTAGTGGCAAGGGCCCCGAAAAGAGAGAACTTAAAAAAAGAAAACAATGTTTTATTTAGCTTAAAAAACAAACAAAAAATCCATAGTTTTTTCCACTCCCCCCCAACCAAAATAGAGCTACTCAAAGTTGACAAAATTCACTGCCTAAAAAAAGAAAGATCAAAGGCAGTGTCAATATTTAAAAGTGATTTTTCTAGTCAGCTACACCAGTTTTATGCCATATGTTCAGTTGAAAGCCAGAAGCTATGACACCTACAGCTGTTCTGCCATTTAACATCTGATGAGCTTGTGCTCTTTTTAAGAGTTATATTTGGCGTCAGACAGAGCTGTAAAACGATACCTCCATCAATACACCACACAACCCTACCCCAACCTTCTCAGAAATGGTCTGCTAATCACTTCACAATCGTATGGTTGATGGCTGGCCATCATCTACAGTAGCCAGTTACATGAGGTGGCCAGGCTGGGTCAGTAATTGCAGCACCAGAGTTTGCTACGTGGTACAAACACAGCGCAACCAGCAAGAACACAGACATTCTGGATCTTCACAGTTTAGTGGGTCACCTTCCACATAGGTGTCTTACAAGGGGGCCTGTTCACAGACTGACAACAACTGGACTTCAGAGCTCTTCATTTTTAACTCCTGCATATCTAAAAGCACCACTTCACCAAGTCAGTTGAGCTGCAAACTTAAAAGATGTCCAAGCAGATCAGGACAGATATACCAACCCCCCAAATCACACCAAGTAAAGTAGCCTATTGTTCTCTCTCTCTTTATCCATGAAGACTAAATACCTGTTAACCTTCCTGTTTACAGTCTAAAGCAATTTCTCCAGCCTGGTGACAAGGGGATTCAAGGGTAGGGAGAAAATTCAGGTTCTGGCCCTGCCCTGAAGATTGCTTGTGCATTTTATCAAATGAAATTCAGAAGGAATAAGGAACGTCTTCCTCTGTCAGCCATAACGGTTGTGCTTTGCACTCATCTCAGCTTGCATCAGACACACTCCAAGGACACCCACTGATCTGGCTCTTCCATGGCCTTATGAATCATCCAGTGGTGTAAGGTGAAAAGAGAAGCGTTGAAATGCCTTTTGGCATTTATCTGGTTAGAAATATATTTGCAAATTTTAGGTGTCTGCTCAGCAAACAGCCTAAATACACCTTATGTGCTTGACTGCTTTCTTACAGCTGAGCTAACTTTCTCCTAGTCCACTGCTGAGAGCAAATTTTAGGCCCAGATTGCCAGAAAGTACAAAAGACCTTGCTAAATAAAGAACAAAATATTCAAAAAGCAAATAAAATGTACTAACATTTTGGTGGCAAGTGATTTAAATCACATAACTGATGGCAGGATTGTATTTTTAGCAATGAGGACCCGAGAAAGGAAGTTTGCAGGTAGAAGTAATACCTTTTATTAGAACAACTAGAATAATTGGAAAGATTAAGCACATTTCTGGTCTTGCAAGCCCTTCCTTGGACACACAAATCTCTCCCACTCTACTAATTGGGGATATAAAAGATATTACCTCTGTCTACTAGACTGGCTTTATTCTGTAAGGCACCTTTGTCAATTGAAAAATGGCACCTAGATGTCCCAAGATGTATTTCATTGCAACTAGAGTAATATTTCAAGTAGAATAAAACCTAACCTTAGTTTTTACTCCTAAAGGCACTTTTTAACTGTTGCCAAATCTGTGTATTACATGCTTGTAACAACTGGCAATACAGGTTAAACTGCACTTTAAATAGGGATTAGGTACAGGGCCAAGGAAGAACTTATTCCCTACAAGTAACACTTCACGTGCTGAAAGACAGACTGACATACAGCTTAACTGCATACAATCTGTGCTCAAGGACAGCCAGCATATAGTTTCCTGTCTGACTAACATTTTAAGCCCCTCCAATATAAAAAGNGGCATTTCTTTGTTGTTCCCATCACAACAAAAACATTAAAACCAAAGAACAGGAAGGCAAAGGAGCACATTCAGGATTTATCCTGAAGTTATATTTTCTTATCCCTTTTGCTAGGGCAAGTCCTTGTTTTAGAATGCTGCATAATTTAAGCAATTAACAGGTGCTGTCTGTGTGGTGATAACACTTTCTCCCTTATCACAAATCAGCATCTAGAAAAATAGATTGTAAGAGTCTGGAGACTTTTTTTTATTTTTTGGCTAGAATAAAAGAAGACAGACCGTTCCTGAACAGTTAAATTTTCACTTTACTTAAATAAAATATTACTTTATCTTAACAGCAGGGCTCAGTCCTTTCTGAACAAGTGGGACTACTCTTAAAAAGCCATCAGATGCTATATAGTGCTCCAAAGAGCATATTTGTTAACATACTTTATACAGTTGTTATATTGACATTCTGAAACAGAATTCTAATTTTAGATTCAAAATAAACAGGCAAGAAGTGCTCTGTCTTTATCATCATCTTCATCTTACTGAACATACACTTACAGAGAGCATTTACTTCAGATTTCATTGGGGATAAATCAACAGACTTCTATTTGTAAATCAGCAGCTATTACTTCTAGCCTTTACTGTCTATTTCACCATTTTTCATGTATTAAGCTTCAGGGTGGTTCTTGTAATTGCTGAGTGACCCAATAATATTCCAGTGAAAGAATTTGAGACCACATTAGAAAATCTTGGCCATTCAATCTTTTCAGGTTTCCTGTACAATCTTGTTGCATAGTTTTTAAATTGAATTAAGTGTCGGTTTAAAAAACAAAGCGAAACATGCTTCTTCCCACACGAGTTTCTACAATGGAGAACTACATCATTAACACAAGAATTTAGGTGCATGATTAGTTTCAGAACAGAATTCAACCTAAGGAAAAAAAAGTTCTTTCTTCACCCTTGTGACTTCTCTTCCCCCACAGCATGCAACGCCTACAACGCTCCTCACGTCAACAGGCGCAGAAACTTCAGTGCATTTTCTACTCTACAAGCAAGGAGATCAGAATCTTCCACTGTGGCAGTTCTGCAGCTGACACTTCCCCTGACTGCAGGAATACCGCTGGTTGCTATCTATGCTTAAGAAAAGACATCTCTTCATACTCCAATTTATAATATCTCAATTTTGTACAGAGAAGACTGAACATTAAAGCAAATTTTCTAGTCAAACAAGTCACCTTCTATACAAAGTCAATCTTCAGGAAACTTGAGGTCCATGACAACCTCTTATCAGTTTTCTTCACTTCGCTTTGATATAAAGACATTACAATTAAAGGTTGTCTGTGCTTGATACATTAGGCTCATACTGGTGAAGCTACAGGTAAAACTGTTCCCCCTTACTTGTACATTTGCCTTGCCTATAATGGAAGTCAGAATCCACCTCAGTTCAGACATATACAAAGATTTTATTGTAGAAAGCAACAGTTTCACTGAGATATCCTAATAACATTAGTACGTATGCCATCATTTTGAGAAATGCAGAAAGAATCTAGATTCAAAGCATTCTTTTGAAGTATTCACAGCAAAGCAGTTCTGAGGCACTCTGAACACTCAGTTTGACCCATTCTGTCTAATTCTGATCTCATACCTATTCTTTAAAATACAACTAAATAAGTTGTGTCTTGCAGTCACAGCAAGAGAAGTGGAAACAAGGCAAGAACCAACAGGCAATGACTGGAGAGCAAGAGAACAGGAATCCCAGGAGTAAGAACTGCAACACTATAAACTGGGAAGATGGCTCAATGATGAGCACTACAAAAGCAAACTACTTGACTTTACTGCCCATGAACACTGTCATTGGATTATTAAATTCTTGGCTGTACCAAGCTCAGAGACAGCTCAGCCCTACTAATGCAGTGTCCAAACAACCGCACAACGAATTGCGTGTGGTCAAGTTCAAGGTCTAATGTGAACTGTCTTCAAGTGGACAAATATTTAAACATCTAAGTGGGTTATTAATCATTACACCTTGTGAGACTGTCATCCTTAATAATCCCAAAGTGCTTTGTAATTTATGGCACAGAACTGCAGCTACCATGAGGCTCTTGGGTAGCAGCCAACTGTTGCTTATCACACTACGTTGCGTGGATAGGAAGTGCTGGCTGCAGTAAATCCCTGGGAGGCTTTTGATGCCTTCACAAGGGAGCATTTTAGTTCATCCCAAGGACCCAAATGTAACAGACTGAGTACGTTTTGCTCAAGGAGAGGAACTAGACTCTACATCCTCTGTGGAATTTTGAACCGCTAACTCTTAGCAGCTAGTGTTTCATACTTGATTAGCTCATCTCGCAGACAAACCATCACAATCAGACTACTTTCCCTAAGGTACCCAAGAGAGACTGAACTCTCATAATCAACTCAATTTACAAAAATTAAAACACACATACAAGATAATGCATCAAAGAGGAAATCAAATACGATATAATAGGAAGAAACCAAGAGCTTCACCCTGAGAAAGATGTAACCTACAACTGTTAATTCCATATAGTTTCCTATGGAATTAGGCCAATATAAGTGCTTTGCCAGTCAAATGCTCTAGCTTGTTTCCCCACTCCTTAAAATTGGCACCTACCGTGCACAGATCCTCCTCTTGGCCATATCTCCAGTTTTTCAGATCTGTGTATATCTCCATCAGCCAGAGGCTTGGGGAAGAAAAGTGAGATCGAGAAGAGCAGCTGGAGCACACATACAGGGATTGCTGCAAAATTACCATAGAACTTTTCCTGCATATAGCCCTCAAAAAAGACTCTGCCCATTACTAAATTTGTAGGCACTGTGAATTACAATAAAAAATCATAATTATGTAATACTAAATTGATTTTAAATTTTAAAAATTTACAGACTATAAATTTATAATAATTTATAATTTTCCCAATTTAATTTGTAGAAGGAAAAAGTTGCCTCCATATTGTATTTGTTCCACCATACTCTAAAAGCCATTTCGTATTTGATTTTAAAATAGATAGCAGCATTTAACATCTTCAGAGGTCAACAATCCTCTTCATCCATAAGTCACTCCAGTTACCATCTTCTGAGACACACAGGTACCAAACATTGCCACCAACTAGGTGAAGAACTCCTGCATAAGATGAAAATCGTACATCCTCTACTGCAGCAGGCAAGAAGAGTTAGTTCTCTCTACTTTGTTTCAAGACTAGCAAGAAAGTAAGTGGGAAAAAGTTGAGCTGTTGTGAGGAACCTATAAAAAAAAAAAGTAGGTCAAGCTTAAAAGTTTGACCTACTGATCTTTGCTTTGGCAGAAGTACAAATGGAGTTTACATAATGCTGCTCACACGTAAGCACTGGCTGGAAACTAAAGGATACAAATGTTTTTAATAAGCGTCAGCCATTAACAGAATCCCATTTTTGGGGTTTCAGTTAATTTTAAATCCTTGTTTTGCAGTACATGCTATTGAATCCTTACTTTTCAGATTCATATATTTAAGTCATTCGTATTAATCTCAGTGTCATATTGTGTCAACAAATGCACACATGCCTAAAATCAACTCTAAGTTGATTTAAAAAATCATCGCTGTTAGTGAAACGCAGATAGTTCCTGAAGCCATAAAGCTGAAGTCTCAACAAGGCACCTTTTCTTCCTACAATTTGTACTGTCTATAACAGATTTGCAACTATGTACTTCTTGAGAAAAGCATAGGAGAGAAAAGATCTGTATCTGTACATAACGAATATAATTTAGGTCTGTAGTAACTGTACATACTGCTGTGAAGTAAATATTTTAAAGAAAAAAAAACTTACTCCAGATACCCGAAACTCCAGTACCTTAGGCAAAACACCTACTAACAGAAAAGACAAATGAAATACCTGTTATTCTTAGATTTTTTCCCTCTGTTTAATAAAGTAAAACCATGACAGGAAACAAAAGTTTAAGAAAATCAAATTAAGCTTTGCTGCTAATGCTTAAAGGGGTTTCTGTGATGAAGATACCACCTCTGTTCTACAGAAGCAGCAGCTGAGGCACTGCCACAATAACCTTCCAACATCCAAAGTTAGTTTTGCCAGATGCTAGATTTGAAAAGAAAATAGAAGTTAGTAGCTCCTAGATCTGTACTCTATAATATGATCAGGTATTTCTTACCTAATCCTTTAAGAGAATGAGGAATTCAACCAGATTTGGTGGGAGGCAAACTAATAATTTTGTACCTTCACATACTAAAGAGAAAACAAAACGTTCCCCTAACAGAAACAGTATTAATTTTTATTTGTTAAAAGGCAGATGTAAAACATCAGTTCCTCTACAGACAAAAACAATCAGCTCCCTCATCTCTGGTCTGGCAGGCTCACATAACCAGGCTGACACAGCTCTCTTTCATGAGATTCTTCCTACACATAAAATAGTTCCATATGTTTAAATGTTGAGTGGTTGAGCAAGCACAAAATTAATTCATTACAACAATGCCTTGCTATTAATTTTTCTTGCGCCTTAAGGCCTGGTCAATTAGAGAACCCAAGCACAATTCAAGCACTCTGCTTTGTCAGATTTTTACACTCACTTGAAAGACATCTATAGTCACGAAGTGGAATGGAAATGTTAATTTTAAAGATGGCACCGACACTCCCAGTGCAGGCACACCTATTAACAGACTGCTCTTGTCAGAGTATTCATATGATTTGGGGTTTAGATTCTTTGCCAGTCCTTACTAGTTCTTATTTGGTTTGTTTGGTTGGTTTGTGGTGTTGTTTTTAAGGCACTGGCACCACCTCTGAAATGCAAGTACTGTTAGCAGTGCCTGCATCTTGCAGTGGATCCCACTGTTCAGATCAGCAACAAATCACAGATCGCCACCATTCCCTCCTTGCTCATGCACCTGGTGGCATCTACCAAAAGGAAAATGTTTTCCTAGAAATTATGTTCCAGAACCTAATTTTAACACTCTGATGTTCAGATGGCTTTGGAGATTGCTTTTCAGCAGTCACTTCTTTCTAGGACATGATGGTACATAATTCTTCATTTTCTGTATCATCACCCCATTTTTTTCCTTTTTTGTATTCTCAGCACGCAATCCAAACAGGTCCATGAAAGGGCAAGTAACTTCTGCTGTTACAGTCACTACATGATACAATACAAAAAACATCAGCAAAAAGTAGTTTTGTAGAATTGCTTCCTATCGTGTCCCATCATTCTCCACTGAGAAGAGCTGAAAAACAGCATGCTGTGTTTTGAGTATATTTCAAGGTGCTTAACAAATGATCACCAGAACCCTTTTACAGACAGTTTTTGAAAAGCCAGCTATCCATACATCAAAGAAACAAAACAGTATCTATTCCAATAGACAGCACAATGATTGCTCTGTACCATGATTCCTCCACAGAGAAGCACTGTAGATTATCATTTTCTTTGGCCCTTTAGGGCCTGTGCTGAGAAACTGTTAATATGCCATAATGATTTTCACGTACCACTACTTTTTGAGCAGACAACTGCATTTAGAACAATAGTGCTAGCTGGAACTCAAGTTTACACCCTCTTTTAAGTTATTAATGCTTTATTTACTCTATTCTATCTGTCCTATTCTATGCTATTCAGAAACACTTCATATAAATACCTTCACATGGTCTTGGGTTTGTTCCATGTATACTTGGTGCTCTGAGCAGAGAAGAATATTTCAGCAGCAATAAGGTCTCAAGCTCAGGAGGAGCTGGGAATCACTGCTTGGTCATATCACCTGTGATAGTTCACTAAGCTGATCCCAACAAAGCTACAGTTTCTGTTGGAACTGTGCAGCAAAATTCCTCAGGAGGAGCTACCGCTTGCAGAGGAATAACACTGAACAGCAGTAATTTGCCACTGAGTACTCAACAACTTATTTCACAGGAGCAGGGAGTTAACGGCCTCAGGAGGAATGGCCTGCTGGGCATAGCTTGCTCTTCTTTAAGACCACAGATACCACTGAATCTGGAATCATACTCCACAAATAAAAAAGCAACTAAGTACGCAAAACCAAGAACTACACATAATACTTTGGAAGATATGTGGAAAGGCAGCATTTGTAAACAAAACAGACAATTTCAAATAAGTGGCGTGTTGCGGATTCACCATTTACTGTGTTACAGCACAGCATGGTACAGCAGGCAGTTTAAATGAAAAGTGTAATTCCTAACATATTTGACCTTGATGCTTATGTCACAGATGCAAGACGAAATTGGAAGCTCTGCTGAACTCTAATATCATCCAAGTCAGCACTGTTGGGCATACGCTGAGTGGCCTGGCCATAACATTACACTGTATGCCCCGTTGTGATATATGCACCAAAATAAGATGTGCTAAATGCTTGCTTTAGATGTTACCCATCAGAGTTTAGCAGCCTTAAATTCTGACATCCATATTAACTTAATGACTACTATAAAAAAAGGGTACACGTTGTTCTGTAAATTGGAATCAAATGAACAGTCACGCTACACAGGAAGGGATGACTAAGTCACATAAACAAACTGATAGCTTAGCTTTCTGAAGGGGGATTTTATTTGATTACATTCTCCCCTTGAATTATCTGACCTATCCTAAAAGCATTTCAAATTGTCAACCCCACACATACAGCTTTTAACATGTCTAATTTCAACTGTGCACACTATTCATACCCTTTTCCCTATGAAAGGGTTGAGAGATGAAGTTAGAGCAACTTATAACCCCCCCTCCTCTACTGAAGACAAAATATCAAGATCAGTAAAGACCCTCCCACACAAAAAAAGCAATATATGGAGACAAAACTATCAGCTTTTAAAATTTATCGCAAAAGATGTGTAAGAGATACAGGAGCAAAATTCATTATGACCGAAATCAGCGGGAGCTTAGGCATTGGCTTAAACTAAAGCCAACTCTGTCCTTATTTCTCACATGGAACATCGGTTTGATAAGAAAAGGATGTCAGTGCAAAAATACATAGAAGCCACCGGTTTCCAGATTGGAGTTACCAGTGTTCTGTACTTGCACACCACGAATAACTAAACCTCACTGAGAACTCTCTGAAAGAAAAGTCCATTTAATTTTCATCTTCTCCTTTATGAGCTGAAAGACATATGAAATACCTGAAACCAAGTTAATGAACAATTCTTACAAAAACTACATAAAGAAAAAGCACCCAATGGAGATTCAGACCCACATCCACAAAGGTGTAATGCCTCTGACCTCAAGACAGATGAGCATCTGAAGCCTTCAATGACCTCATAATTACAATGCTGGAGAGGAATTTTTATAGCCAACATTCTTCAAATTACTACAAAAGTTATCTTTAAGAGTAAAATTTAGGAGACTAATCAGCCCTTTCCCTAAATCCATTTCCCCGGAACGTAAGCTCCTTGAAAAAAAATAAATACTAAGAACAATCTAGATTTTTCAGAAAAGCATTAAAGCCACTGCTTTATTTTGCTACCCAGTTTAGCAGAGAATCATCATTATCTCTGGAGTAAGACGTACATACTGTTTAGCATTAAGATCAGAACAGATTTTTATTTTTTTTTCCCCTGAAACATAAGCTCAGGTTCCCAACCTTAGTGGCTGTAAACAGCTCTGAACGAGCCAATGCAGTGCTGCCTTCCCAGGTTTGCCAAGACCTCTGCTCTATGCAATTCTCAAACAGCTGCAGTATTGAGAAGACCAGGCTGTTCCACACTGCCTTTCAGAACCCCGAGGACAGCAGCCAAGGAGAGAAACAGTATTATTCCCCTTTCTCCTTCATACTAGGCTGACTTGCAGAAGCAGAATCTAGAATAATTCCCACAGGAGACGAACCTAAGAGCACAGAGATAAAGCAAAGACATATTTTCTTTCACCAGCTGAGAGCGGGATGTTTCAAAAAAACTCTGCTTCTTAGTGGCACATATGGGAGTTGGATGGCTTGAACGGGGTCCAAGTACCAAGTCTGCTGAGAGTGCCTGAATTTTGCTAGCAGCTGGGACGGGGCTTACCATCAGGGCTGTGTCCTCCTGTGCCATACTTCTCCACAGCAGCCTCTGGGTAACGAATCGCACTCATAAAAGCATTTCTCTCATAATTCAACACTACGGTGTTTGCTAGAGGAAGTCCTTGATTCAATGGGCATCCTCACACTTCCTTTCTTTGCAGTTTGGGCAAAAGGCTCATTTTGGAAGGTCTAAGTACTAGAAATATACATTTAAATTGCTTTTTACCAGAAGTCTTATAATAGAGTGCATCAAATCCCGTATCAGTAAAAACCTACAAAAGAGACACTAAAGAAGGATAACAGCTAGCTCTCCTTTACAATTTTATCAAGTCAACAATTTGTTAGGCTTCAAAATATAGCAAAAAAAGGCTTAGGTCTGTCAAAACATTATTTGACTAGTGAAGTCCTTCAGAAAAATCCATACAGACTTCACATTTGCCAGCTTAATTAAAACTGTTATTAGCATCTCTAAAAGGAGCACAGGACAAAAAAGGCAGACGATGCTTAAGTAATCATCAACTAAGAATTAATGGTTCCTAGTTATAATATTTCAGGAAACAATTTTTGTATTATAAAGAGATAGTAAACATTTTTCTTAAATGAGGAATGTAAGGGACTGCGCTTAGTTCCCAAAAGACCTTTCTCTTCATCGGCAATTTCTTCAGAATAGTTTTTGTTATCTCATCTCCCTACAGGCAGAGAATCCCACATCTCACACATTGCATAGGATCTGTTAACGTGAGGCAGGACTTAAGAGAGACATACTTAAATATTTAAAGTGAAGATTATTTTATTTGACTGTAAGCCCCTGAAGAGGGGCTCATTACTGTAGCACTGCTGGTAGGTAAAATTGTAAGAGGAAAGAACCAACTGTTTTATGTAGCCATAGGCAGGAAGATCATCACAATTAGCTACAGGAGGAATGGTGAAGTCATCTAGGGAGCTCCTGAATGCCGCACTTTGCGAAGGGAAGTGACTCTTTCCTCTCCTCTGGACCACGTGGGAAAGACAGGTTCTAGACTGGGTAACTAGAAGCAATTCAAACAAACCATAAAGATAGCCTGGGCAGAGGGAATGCCCAGTCATCAGTCCCCAACAGCCAACGCTTTTAATACTCTAGTTCACGAGAATGAAGGAAATAGGACCACACTGGAACCACTTCAGTCCTCTTACATGCACCGAATATTAGGCATGGAAGATGCAAGACAGATGAAGAAATTTTTTTAGACCCTCTGCAAGAATTTATGACAGAAGACTTTACCCCAAGACTCCTTCTCTCTATTCTATACCTGTGGTTTGCTTAGAAATTACAAGTTTAGGAAAAGGTGGTTAAGTTAATTTCATCTATTTGCAGTAAGGATGGCTTCCCTTCCTGACACAGAGTTTTGGGTTCCTCCGGGACACGAGATCAAAGAGCAGCCCTCCTCCTATTAACTCTCCCTGCTGCACTCATCAGAACACGCGGGTCCTTATCAACAGGCTGAAATAATTGTTCGTACAATTACATCATTAGTAAAAAGACAGATGCACAAATCCTTGTTCTTCTAAAGAAAACAATGTCACATTCTAAAATAAAAAAACAGATGGGATCTAGGCTTAAAAACTGATAAAAATCAGCATGCAGGAAAGATTCCGGAGGAAAAAAAAAAGATGAAAGAAAGCAAGATCTTCCCTGCAACAAAGGAGCCGTCAGTATAGT
>VZSZ01006382.1:759984-781560 GCA_013398815.1 Ibidorhyncha struthersii
CCTCACGGCTTCTCCGTGGATGGGCCTCAACGCCTGCCCCGCCCGACGGTCCTTCGCTATCCTCACGCATCCCTGTCCCCAAATGTGTTTTTTAACCGAGGCACGGGGGGGATCCCTCCCTTCTCCCGACCCCGGCCCTCGGGCTGGGTGCAGCTGGGGCCGCCCCCTCCTCAGCGGCCTCCGGCAGGGCCTGCCCTCCCCAGAGGGAAGCAAGGCGCACGGAGAGCGAGCAGCTTGGTCAGCACTGTGTAAAGAGGGCTGAGGAACGATTGTAGATCTGTCTTCACCACAAAAAAAAAATTACCTCGTGTTTCCCTAGTCGCTCCATCCCTGTGAAACACTGGGCATTGGCTTAAATTTCAGAGCTGCTTCTGTAGCAATGGTAAAGGCAGGGGAAGTGGAAGGAGTGGTTCATGGAGGTTTCTCCAGATGTTGCATGACTGTGGAGCGCCGCAGAAGATCAGCGTAACTGGTCTACACAGAATGTATCGGGAAGCCAAGCGGGCGATTGTCTCTGCGGTTTGTTTTTATGTAAGTCTTGTCTTTTATGTAGATGGGAGACTATACAAACAAAATGGAGATATTAGTAATCTTAAAGTGTTCAACAGCAATCAGTAGGACTTACCATTTGGAGGACCAGTTTGGAAATCACCAATTCTTGACAGATTTTCTTAAGGGTGGAGAAAATAGTAAGGCTTTTGAAGAAAAACAGCTGAAATTGTTTCCTTTAAACAAGAAACAATTGGTGCATGGGAGAAACGAGACAATTGATATTTTATTTAAAAGATTTTAAAATTACATTGCACTAACAATGGGAAGCCATCAGCCTTGAAAAGAAGTTATTTCCAAGAATCATCTGCAACTGCCGTATAAACCGGCTTTAAGTGGTATTTAAATAGCTTTTAATACAAGCATTATGTAAAAGTCTGCCTCAAAATGCGTTTGTCTCCAAATAACTCAGCTTCATGGCAAAGGGAATAAAGGAAGGAGGAGTGGAGAGACTACACAAAGATAAGGTTTTCATTGGCTTTTGATATGCAGGCAAATCTGTAGTCACAAATTGTGACAGAATGCAGTCTTCATACCCTGCAGGCTGTGTGGTCAGTTATTTAATCTTGCCCAGGAGACGAGTACATGCGTAAGGATGCTGTGTGGGAGGACACCACTAGCTACAGGTTCTCCAGAAAGCTTTGGGGCCTCAGACGCAGCTGCAGTATTGACAGACAAGCAGCCAAAATCAAAATATGCTTCTTGGACTGAAACATTGCCCTAGATGCAGACACCTCCGCTGCCCAACGCCAGACTTCCCTATGGCCGCGTTACTGGTATGGTGCTGGTGCGGCTCAGAACCTGCCTGCCCTGGCATTCTGAGCAGTGGCTGGGGCTTGTCACCTCCTCACCTGCTGGTTGACTTCCTCCAGAGGCCGTCATGGAGCAGTAGCACATTTCCAAGAGGCTCGTCTAGGATACACCTGCCCAGGGGTTTTGAATCCGTAGAAAAATCTCTTCCTCTGGACTTGATGGAACATACACAGTCTTCACCAGCAGTTGGGGATGAAACTAAGAGTAAGTTTCCATCTCTTTTGGTAATTTCTTCCTCTTCATTTTCATCTCCTCACTGCTGCCCCAGCACTATTCTTCCAGTCCTGTATTTCAGTATCTCAAACTTTTTAAGTCCTTGTGTTACCAGACAGTTTATCTTCTTCACAGAGCCCCCAGTGCCCCAAATTTTCTTAGTATCAGGAGGCATTCCTGCTCTTGAGGTTGAGTGTTTGGAACAGAATATTAGGCAGATTACAAGAGGAAAAGGACATTTCTTCAGCAGAAGAGGATTGGATGAGATCCTATGTTGCTGCCTGCAGAAACTGCAGAACTGAAAGGTGACTTTGGAGAAAATCGGGACAGTATTAGGGGAACTGTAATGTAAGTTCTGTCAAGCGTCTAAACGTTCTGTAGCACAGAACAAAGAGAAAATCCACCTTCCTTGGAGACTATATAAACTGATATCAGGTATAGTGAAAAGACAAGAGGCTCATCTAAAAGGGTGAATCTCGGCATTCCTCCTAAACGTTTTATAGGCTTTGGATTAGTCACAGCTTTCATGGTTTTAAATCTCTCGTGTCCAGCAAGATAAATTCATGCAATAAGCAGCAGCTTACAATCAGGATTCTGGCTTCTAATTAAAGTTAGCCAGATTTATTAGTGTATTTTTTGTTTGCTGTTTCACTGCTGATAATTTGCTGACCTACAACTGCTCATGAGTTTCAGTGGAATTTGCTGAATAATTTTGGCTAGAAAATAATATAAAGTAACCTTAGTTCATATCATCTGTTTACATTTATTGGCCTGGGAATTAAGTACTCATTCTGGAAGTAGGAAACTAGGATTCAGTTCCCCCTTCTGGCTGAAAAACATTGAAGCACACATTCCTTGAAAAGTGACCAAGAGCACCACAGTAAAGGTTTCAATCCCTCCTACTGATCCTGTTTCACTTTGCATAAATTCCTGAGCCAGAGAAACAGTAGCAGGTCAGACATCCAACCTCTCAGAATCAACACATGAAAGTGTGTTCTAGAGTGGGTCTTCCTTTGCTTTTCTTGCATGACTATGAAAATTAAGTATTTCATCCAAATGAAATGTAGTATTCTATTCAACAACAACAAAAAAATCTGCATTTTTCATTAGGAAGGAAAAAAAATCAAACCCATTCCTGCTTCCTTCCCTGTTTTTCAGTTCTGCAGCCAAACTGACAAATCAAATGTTCACATTGCCATACTTTCAATCTTAATTCTTCTGTTGACATTCTGTGTTGTCATTTAAAGCCTGATCCAAAGCTTTACTGAAGCCATTGGAAAGATGACCAAGTTTCCGTATTTTAAAGAGGGGTAAAATGGTGGGAATTTTCATTAAGTGATTCCAGACTGTTCAAGATGGTCTCAAGCAGTCAAATTATTCCTACCCTACTGTCAGAAGTTACATTTAGAGATTACATCTTAAAACAGACAAAAAAGTAATTTTTAACAGAATACAGTGTGGTTTAGGAGTCTCAAGCACTCGTGTGAGTCTTAACTTTTCCTGGCTCTTGATGAGGAGAACAGGCTTGAGAGATGGAGGATTTACTTTATTACCATATTATATTTCTTGGTGGAGACACTGGGGAAATGTTATTTATATTGTATTACTTGTTTTATGCATTTTAAAGGATAGCGGATGCTCATGGGTATTTTATTTCTCTAGGTGCTAAATATGGCAACTACAGTCCCTTCCCTCATGTCAGCAGTAGGGTGTGAAACCAGTCTGCTGGAAATTTAGAAATTAATCTCCTCTATAAATATTGATTTGAAAAATCAAATTTTTCTTGAAGTCCTTAACAGCTGACAAATCCTCTGTTATGTTATTCAGTACCCTGTTCTCTACCTTCACTGAATATATCACCATTTGTAATGAATACTTAACAGCAGTATTGCTTTTTCTCTTGGTAAAACCTAAGTAAAAACTATTTTTGGTATATTTATTTGCAGAAAGTTAGTTTATGGACTACGCTAACTTTTTATAAGTATTGCTATTGTGGCTTTTTGGCAGCAACTCAGCAGGCAATGCCTATCTAAAGAAGCAGTTAAGGATGAGGGGCTTAACTATGGACAATTAAAAATGGTTACAGCGCCTGCTTGAATGTCTCCTTAAACATTTTATTGAAGAATGATATCATACTTTCAACTAGTAAAATTTTCCTCTCGCTTTTCGAAGGGCAATTGTCAGCACTGGAAAACGTCTCTCAGCACATACTGATTGCAGCATTAAAGGCAAATATTAGGATGAGTGAACAAGGATTTGGTGTCATAATCATACAGAATGGGCCATATCTCCAGATAACAAGCCTTGTTGAGAAAAGCTCTGCAGCTAACAATGGAAAGCTAAAACCAGGTAAAAAGAAACAGTGATATTAATATTTAATAGCATTGAAAATATTCTTGTTCTGCATTTATGCTCTGAGCCTGTCTCTGATTTATTTACACTTACACAGATCAAAAGAAACTCAATTTAAAATTACAGAGAAAAGAAACTAGCACAAACTGTGTAAAGCTCAGTGCCAGCATTCCATTGTAATGAAATACCTGTGATCTTAAAATAGCTGATACGGATGACTGTTTCATAATCAGACCAAGATTTAAGTCTATATATTGTTCTCCAGCAAAAACAGATTTCCTGTTCATCAGCAGGTTTGTCCAAAAATAATTTGACTATTACCTTTATATAGCAACTAACTTGAATAGTATCAGTCTTTGTTCAGTGCATTGTTGTTCAAGTAATTTCACTCTACAAGTAACACAAAACTTCCTGAAGGCTTGAAATTAATTTGCTTCACGGTTTGCTTTTTATTTCTCTTTATTAAACAGAATAGTTACAAAGTGGCAATGGATTAATCTCTGTGCTCTAACAATCTATGCAGGTGTTCATTTGCTAAATGCTTTAAGCCTGAAATGTGCCATATCAGTATCAACAGACTATTACTAGTTATTAAGGTTTCTTGTGGAACATCAGACTCCTATATTAAGCTTGTAATTGAAAGCTCTGTAAATTTGTCTGCTTCGTATGGGTCCCTAGACCAATTATATTAGACTCATGAACTACAGTTTGGGGACAATAGTGTGCCATGTTATTACCATTTATTAAATTGTCTCTAACACAGAAATCTATGAAGCTAAGACTTGAGTGTAATAAAGTAATTTAGAAATTTACTGGCTGTATACTGAAAAATCATATCTTTAAATTAGAACAATTTTCCCAGCACTGCCTTTATAGTTTTGGCAGTCCTTTCTTCTCACACCTTTCAGAGAGAATTAGAATTCCAAGCACAAGGAAGAAAGATCTACTTGTTTGATGCAATAAAACCTATCAAGGGGAGTTCTTAACCTCTTTTTAGACAAGGCTTTGCACTTTTGATCCGAGTGTAAAAATCAGTGGAGAAATCCCAAGCATAAAACAGAAATGGATTTGGATTTGAATGAGTACTTTTTTTTATTTATTATTATCTTAGGAGCTGATAACTTTTATCTATTCCCTAAAAAAAACGCCGATGGTATACAAAAGCATATATATGATACTGATTTGGTTGGTTTGGGATTTTTTTTTACATCCATAAGGTAAAAATTACAGAATATGAATCACTGAAACTAAATAGTTCTATTTGCAACAATTTGAAAAAGGCAAGCTCCAAAAGCATTTTCAATAAAGGCTACAAGAACAAGGAGTCAAACTATTTGTGGCATGTCAGGTTTGATTTAGTCCAGCAAGGACTGAACAGTTTAAAGGGGGTTGAGGACTGGTAACAAACATTGTCCCTTTGTAGCTGATCCTAGTTTTTGGAGCCAAAAGAGGCAATTTGAGCATGCTTCATGGAGCACCTGGATCTAACTCAGCACATTCCACACACAAAAAAAACCCAAACAGCTAAATTTGTTCAACTCATCTTTAGAGTGAACTTTCAAAAACTTTGTATTTAAGACCAAAGCTGTAAAATTTTGCAGAAAAGATAGTATTTTGTAGAAGTTCCATCTCTTAATGATACCAGAGGCAGCACATTTATTTTGTCACTAATACCAATATACAGAGCATGGGGCTTGAGAAAATTATGATGCACATATGCACTGCTTAGGAGTTTTTCTTGCAGTGAATTAGGTTTTATCTTTATGGACTTATTTTGTCAGTTAAGTAAGCTGAGTATTATCTGTACAATTTCAAATTGGAACCCAAAAGAACTGTTTTATTACTGCTTATAGCTTGAAAGAGCTAGTGCCATTCTGCTGACTTGGGGAGGAGGTAGAAATTAACAGAGGCAGGGGGAGGCGCTAATGTCTTAAAATCCTACAGTTAGACTCACCAAACTCATATGTACTTATGCATGCCTTATTCTCCATGCCAGTAAGAGGAAACAGGGCTGCTTAGTACCTGTGTTTCCTCAAAATACCTTCATAGTGCAAGAGGTTATCTCCACGTAAATTGAATTATATCAGTCACAAAGCTGATAGGTGAACTGAAAAGCTGGGTGATTCAGACTCTAGATGCTGGAGCAGAGGAGCAAAATTATCTATGTCTGCAGTTCAGAGATGGCTTTGACTTGCTACAACAGTGTTATCAGCACAGTATGGGCAGAAAAAATAGAATTCTGAAAGAATCTATTAAAAGTCAAGAGTGTCTTGCAGATGTTTTAAAGCATGAGTACATGTGTGTCTGTGCATTTTGAAACATGTAATTTGGGTGATTTACCTTTCTGTTTGAGGCTGAGAATTTACATAAAACTGTTGGTAAAATGTTTTCTGTTGCTTTTTTGTTATCTGCTATCCTGGTACTTGTTCCAGAACTTCTTGTCTGTACCCCAGTAGCACCAGTATCTTGTGATAAGCTAGAGTGGAGAGAGGGTGTGATGATGGTAGAGTAGAAGGAGCAGTTAGTGGAAAAAGTGATTGAAAAAATGGTAGTCAGTAGTTCAGGTTTAAAGTAGGTTCAGTTTTAAAGCCTGCCAGTTTTTGCTACAGGCATTTTTAACCCAAAAGGGTTAAGAAGAAAATAGAGCAGATGGAGAGCGGCTCCTTGCTCTCTAATATAGCAGCAGACAGCTGTACTGTTTGTTTAAATCCCCTATGCTGTTCTGTTGCAGTTCAGTACATAATGTTTACTGATACTGCTCCTCTGTGCAACTGTTTCTGCCAGGCTGCTGATAGAGCTGTAGTCTGCTGCAGATGGATTCTGCTTGCCTTTTGCAGTCTCCAAAATTGCAGGTTTACCCAGTAATTGCAACTCCCTCCAACCCCTCAAAGCCTATCTTGTTATACCCCATGGCATATAGAGGTCCTGGGGCTTCTGTGCTCTGTTGTTCTTGGATGCAGTACTGCTTTTTGCAAAACTGCAGCTCAGTGCTTTCCACTGGCAGCAGGTAATAAGAACATTATTTGCAGACTTATCCCTTAAAACAAACAAACAAACAAACAAAACATCACCACCGATTTCTGCTGGAACCCTTCAGTTAGATTCTGCACCAGCTCTTGCAGGCATCTCCTGCTTCTCCCCCAGCCTCGCTTGACATTGTCTGGCAGTGTGCCCAGGTGTTGGTTGTTCTCAGAGTAAAGGGACAGGCGCCAGCCACGGAGGAGAGTCAAACCCTGGCATCCTCCAGGGGCCCAAACAAACACAAGGTGACACAGCTGTTACACAGATTCTCCAGCATCCACGGAGGTAAACTCGGCCACCGTGGAGGAAGGGGTACGCTTGGCTCCGTACCAACAGATGAACAGCAGGGTGACATACAAGGGTAGGCAGCAGATACGTACAGACAGGGTATTCCAGCTGTGAAAAGGTACAAGGACGCAGTGGAAAGATGCCAGCAGAACTGTTTGGAGTGCAGCTATGTAACTTCAACTCAGCCTTGCTGGAGTCTGGTCCCAAACAGTGGTCTTGATCAGAGTATTCAACGTTGTACCTTCGTCTTGCCTAAAAACCCCCACAGAAATTGAAGGTAGCACTGAATAGGCAATCTAAAGTTTAGCACATTCATTAAAAAAAAATCCTAAAGTAACTAAGTGAACTGAAGCTTTCCTTAGTGTTGTGAAAAGGTTAGTTCTTAACAGAGCTAAAAAAACTTTCATTAAAAGAGAAAGCAAAACCAAAATTGCATCCAGTTGGTTTGAAGAACTGCTAAACACATGCTTATACATAAAAATGTGAAAATATACTGGTTAAGACTACATATTTTGTAATGTGAACATTAAAAAAATTGAAAAAGTCTCTTAAACTGATTGCTGTCAATTTTCTTCCTTGGCAGGTGATTTTCCAATAAAAGTTGGCCATGCTAACATTTCAGGAGGGACTCTGCGAGAACTTAGGCAACTCCTGCACAATATTCCTATAGCAACTACTCTACAAATCAGTTTGCAGAGATTTTGCTGAAGTACCTCAACACTGGCAAAGTGCAGTTGAATTAATTCCTGAAGTAAAGCTTCCTGTGATGACAGCAGAGCAAGAAATTAGTATCATACGTAACTAGAATTTCACACCTTGCTTATTATTCTAGCAAGAAACAAGAAACAGTATAAGAGCTTTTTCATTTTAGGATAAAACGTTAGTCTAAGGATTTACGTTCATTTATTTTTCGGAAATAGAAAACTGTGGTTTGAAATGAACAAATACCGAAAGAAAAGTTTACTTTTCTAGTTACAGTGAAGACAGAGTTGGGACAAACATTAATTTTAGACATGCCCTTCCCACCTCCACAGTGACCGTGAAAAGTCTGCCTGGCAATAACGCCACTGAAGTCAAAGATGCCATGCTGATGGGTAATGGCTAAGGATGTAGGCAATGACAAGAGCTGATGATACCAAGATAGAGGTCTTGCTACAACCATGTAAAAAGCTTATCTGTTTCTTAATCAGTGTAACTACTGACAGTGGTTAATGATTATGACTTTTAAAATTAAACTTCAGGAAAAATAAAGTCTTCTTGTGAAAGCCTCTGCATACAGAAGCCTTTAAAAATATATTGCGCTCAATCCTAAAGGTGGCTCATATAGCAAGTATAATTAATCTAGATGGGATACAAGGCAGTTACAAGTTTTCCTGAGGCACAAAGCATTAATAGAAACGAAACCTCAGAGGTAAGGCAACAGAAGTAGTAAAAAGAGATAATTAGGCTAGAACAGCAGAAGGGAAGCTCAAGCAGCAAAGAGCTTTCCAAGAGACTAAACCTCTAAGCTTATGTTTAAATTAATCAAATTATTTGCTATTCTGAAGGAGCAGAAGCAATATGGCTTGCTTTTCTGTTGACCAAATTTCAACTTAGCTCTTAGAGTCCACAGGAAACAGCGTGCACAGGACTATGGGTAATAGCATTAGTTTGATATTAGGGAAGCTTCAGAACTAATGAACTTGTCTTTAGAACAAGTATTTGCAAAAAACTTAAGACTCTGCGATTAGTTAACTAAACGGCTATGGGAATTACTGCATGTTGAAGTAATACCACGCTATGTATTTTCAGCACAAGTGAAGATGCTGAGGATGAGGACGACACCAGCTCCAGCAGTGATGGTGATGTAAACTTGGATACTTTTCAGTATAGATCTTCCCAGTCATACTGTTGTGAATTCACACAGAAGTTATTATCAGTATCTGATACAGGCCAGACGCTCAGAGTAGGCACAGACAATGGTTGTGATGACGTACATCACAATGATGTTGATGCGTTGTGCAATCCTGAGTTTGATGCTAGTGATGTTAGACCTCCTTCATACTGGGCTATGGAAAACAATGAGACCAGTTCCTCTTCCCTCCTGCCCTTCTGCATCAGATACATCCTATCTGGAAGAATTTACCTTTGTTTCAGAATAGCTCAAAACTTGACTTCTTCAAAACCAAGATTTCCAAAATTGTATTGTGTGTTTTCTTTTAATACATGCCTAGACTTCCAAAAAAATCTGTCCTAAGATATCTGAAATGATACACAGCTACATACAGCTGTTTTAGCAATGCCCTCCCTCCCCTTAAAGATGTGTATCAATGTTACTTGTGGGAAAGACATTCAGAAACAGTCCCAAACAAGTAGCAGTTGCGAACTTTAAGGTCTAACATATTCATTGTTGGAAGGTAAGTTACTTCATTTACTTGATATAAGGATGGCACAGACAGTTTATCGAGAACTCTTCCTAAACATACAAGAACAGATGGACGACTAGTGGCAATTACAGTATTTGTCTGCACCACAGTGATATTTTTTGATATATTTATGTTTTACTTCAACTAAAAGTCACCTTTATTTTCTCACTGTAGTTTTACCTTCAGTGTACAAAGCCAGACTTATCAGTATTAGATACCATTTTCGGTGGAAAAAAATAAACACAAGATGTATGAACTCAGCACTTTATTTGATCAGTGCAAGCCCACAATTACTCCAGATCAATTTTCTGAAAGAACTGAATTCATAAATAACAAGTTACTAGTAATTTATTTAGAACATAGGTGACTTAGAGCTCGGGACCATCTTGAATCTGCATCCCAGTTTTGTTTTTACAGCTCATCAAGAAAAGGAGTATTTCCCAAATCCCCACTAGCTGCCATTGATTTCTTCCCGCTGACAAACTTCTTTGCAGCCTGAAAATAAATCAGAAAGATGGATATAAGGAAATACTCGCTACAACAGAGTTTATCTTCCTGCTCATAGCCTCAGCTTCAAGTTATTAAAACAAACAAATCCCAATGCTGCTATAGTACATAATCAAGTAAATAATTTTACTTTTGCTGTTTAACTTATTTGCTTCTAATCCAGCACCTCATTACTTTATAATCTAAACAAGGGGTGGCAGAATGACAGTTGGATATAAAAGGCATAAACTCTTTGAAAATGGTTATTCCTAGAATTATTCCCCCACAAGATACAGTGGATCTCTCCTTACTACTAATCTATTGCTAGTTGCTACTGCAACACAAATCAGTGGTGACTGTGAAAAAACAAGTTTTCTATCTTAGAATTTCTCTTTCTGATAGGTTTCTGTATGAAGTTTGCTTCAAGTATAAACAACAAGATAATTTGGAATAGCAATGCAGTCAGTTATGTCAATTTATCATTAAGCACACTAAATATTCTAGACTCAAGAATCCTAAAAGCCTTGACACAGAAGTGCCTGCACTGGAAGTAAGATCAAGTTTTCCACGAATGCTATATTTGGCAGTTTTGGTAAATTTAAGTGAAGTAGATGAGAATTTCACATCCTCCCAGTTATACTAGTATTACAGTGTGAAGGATTAAAAACATCAAAAGTTAGACAGCTGGGATTTGTAAATAAGTTGCTTTTTTTTGAAGATAGTATATGTGTGTGTTTACAAACACACACAAATAAGCACCAGTTTTGTATAACCCACCCCCCCAACTTAGACAGTGATTAAGGAACACCTGTAGATGCCAACACATACTTACATTGACAACATCAGCAGTGGCTACGGAGTCGATTTTTTGAGCAACAACAGATGGTGATGTGTGTGTGCCAGAAACCAATGACTCGGAGCCAATTTCATTTAGTAACCCTTCTGCAGTCTCCACTGACATCAAATAGGTGGCTTTCAGCTGATTTCTGCCATCAAACAAAGCATTAAGGATGAGTGAGCACCTAAGTCCTGTTACTACCTTTCCCATCATCCCCATAAATGCAACGAGTCTTTGGTGCTCTCTAAGTTTTCAAGACTCCTCTCCATTTTGAAATGTTTTCCTTTTCAAGTACGGAAGGGGTCTGTAGTTAGAAAAGAGGCACCAGAAATAGGCCAAGCATGACAAATGACAGGGTACTTGACACCTACTGCCTTGGAATGATCAGCCACTCCACACCATCAGCAGATCTCTAGCTCAGAGGGTTTTTCTGTTTGAAGTAACTAATGCAGGTACCCCAGGAATTAGTCAAACTGATCTATCAAGTTTAAAAAATTAAGTTTAAAATTTATTCCAGTATCTCATTGAGAACAGACGTATGCACAGCAATTTTGTTGTAAGCAACAAAGAAGCAATGAACGCAAATGGTTAAGCTCCTTGTGCAATAGTTCTGTGTTCTTTTAAAACACAGCAAGTTTATAGTGTTTCTTCTGTTTCACGCAGTCTCACTGCTACATGTGAAAGTTGTATTTTTATAAGCTAGTCGTTCTATTATTTTTTAAAAGTCAAAATGGTAGAAAATGGTTTATTCCAGTAGAATATGATTAAGTAGCTTGGTATTTTTGACTGAATTGCAAGACTTTGCAAATATCACTGACTTACTGACTTTGATTTTGGTTTTTTTTTTGGTCACTAAAGTAAAAAGGGCAATATAGAAAATAATGTGAAGCCATTCCAGATGGGAAACTCAAAAAAAAAAAAAAAAAAAAAAAAAAAAAAAAAACACCACAAAACAAAAACTCACAACACACAAAACATGAAGGTCCGGAATTCACCATTTAGCTACTAGTGACTAAGGCACAGCCAATCGTGTCTAGGTTATCATGTTTTGCGTCATCAAGCTTTACATGGAGTCTTGTAAGTATTTTATGTACTCAACAGACAATATTTTAGTTTTGGTACTTCAGTGAATTTGTACTATATTGTTGTGTTGCTCAACTACAGTTTCAGAGGCTCAGTGCAGTTTAACACTGCGTGGAGATCTACCACTGACTAATGTGTGCAACCCTTTATAAATTACAAATCCTAAAACTTTGTCGGTATTACTGCATCTCTAATAGTAATTTTCCCCCATCTCAAATACTCCTAGGGGCACGTATTTCAAGCACTTGGATGTAACATCACTAACTTAGTGCTTTACACTTGCAGACCTTCATTACTACTATTCTTTGAAGATGCAGAAAATTCCTTAATATAATTGTTTTGGGAATTGCTGCAGTGCGACTGTAAAGGGAATTACCTAAATAATGCAATTTAGGATTCTAATTTAAATACATCTTAATACTACAGAGTACGATTAAAACGACAGCATCTGCTGATACTTGCTAATTTCTTACATTGAAACAGTTTTCAGAAAACACTAACACTTGTCTAGCAAGTTTCTATTAGGAAACACCACTAGCAGAGAATCAGTAGAGCTTTGAAAAAAAGAGTGTTGACAGTGCTTCAGTTTTAATGCAGAAAAGCAAGCAGTTCCTCATGGAAATAATTACAGGAAAGCGATAAGCTTTGCTGTACAGAATAGCCTAAGTGTTTGACAAGTAGCTACATGTTAAGAAACTTCTCAACACACGACAGTTCTTAATGCACTTACTTTGCCTTTGTGACATCATCATCGGTGATGCTGCCCTGAGCAACTGCCTTTATCTGGTTCAAAGCAGCTTTAATGACCTGAGAAAAATTAAATCATTTAAGGCTTCTTGCCACGTTAAATTTCAACATGTTATTTCTATTACCAGACATCTTAGAAACTTCAGGGAGAACAGTTGACAGTGTTAGGATTGTCTGCTTGAACTCAATTCTGAACAGCTTTATAACAAAACTAGAAACACTGTAATAAATGCCCAAGTGAGACACAAAAGCCAGCGTGGATTTAAACTGCAACACCACGTTATTTTGCATGGTCTCACCATTCTTCATGAGAGTAGTCAGTTCTGCCAGCTTCAAGAGCCAGTGTTTCCTCATGATATGCTAAGGCTTACACATGTAATCAGCAATTACAGGCAGCAATTTAAGGTATTTTACTAGCTCTAGTTCGTATTAGGTATTTGTATTTCCCAGAAAGCGAGTCTCCTTCCTAGCTTACAGAGCTAGGTCATAACTGAAAATGCAGCATTCTTATACAAGAAACCAGATAAATTGACTTTTTTTTTAGATGAATCACTCACTGTCTCAAATCAAAACACTAGTCTGAGGGTTATGTTGTTAATACTTATATTCTAATCAGCAACTCACCTCCCCAGCATTTGGAGCCTGGGATATGGTATAAATCCCAAAGAGCCCAGAATCAGAGTAATTAACGTTAAATGCAGAAGCCTGCAAAACAAACATCATTGTCTTCAACTGTTTCAAGTAGCAGAATTACCAAGCATAGGAAACTATTAGGATCTAAAATACCATAATTCAGGAAGCTGAACTCCCTCTATGCAGAGGAAAGATTGGAAGGCTTTCTCTGAAATATTGTAACTTGTGCAAGAATGAACCAATTAAGATTCTAGTTGGAGGAGTAAGCCTCTCAAAGGATAACATGCATTTTACTTAAAATACTAGAGTACAGCAACCCTTTGAACTTACGTCAAATGGCTGGGTAGTTGCTTTAGCAATACCCTGGGACAATTTGCTGGTAACATTGCTTCCCCTCTTGATAAGGGGTCCAGCACCTAAAACATGCTGAAGAACGCTGAACGCGTTTGCTTCTGCACTTCCAACGGCAGCTCCTTCTGTTACAATAGCAGCATGAACCAGGCTATCGCCATTCTGCTCTCTGACTTCTCCTAAAAATACAACAACAGAACAGAAGGTAATGCAGCATTCAGTTAGAAACTACTGTACGTTCAGAGGTATGGAAAGGAAACATTTCTAGCCAGGAGTTAGCTTCATGAGAGAGAAGCCAGGGTGTGAAGTTACTGCATGTCCACTCAGGAAGACAGCAAGAAGCTGTTAGTAGGCTGTAGGTCATTTTAAAAAGTCCTTTCCATTCAAAAATGTTCTTGCAATCACAAAACCAAGTACCTTATTATGCCTTATTTGAACCTGACCCTAAATCATACATAGTATGAGATGATAAAACTCAGTGAGTCTCCAGGTTACAAATGTCCGGAAAAGTAGTGTACCTTCTGTTCATAGTAATATTTATCCTGTTTTATAGAAGTTAGTCTAGTCAAATATTAAATGTTGGAAACTTTTTCTTCCCCATCTGTTTACAGAGTGATCCGATACTCCAACTAAAGAATAGTTATTGGTATTCTTACAACATACTGCTCTGAAAGAGCTAAGCGTTGCTTTGTTTTTCATGAAAGACTTACAGCATTCTAACAGATCTTCCCTAAAAATAAAGCTTACCACCACTTCTAGACAGTCCTTAATCTATTCTTAAGGGAATCTTCCCAAAAACGCCGAGAGAGAAACCATATGCCAGCTTGTTTCTCACTTCACAGAATAAAAGATCTTGCAGGTAAAGCTTTGTTGGATATATGGGTTCAGTTTTATCCGAGAACTTTCCATGGTGGGGAATAATCCACTGCTTATTTAGATGGGAGATGCCTCTCAGCTGTCACTTCCCAGGTACAGCGTTTAGTACAACTGTATGGTTTTCAGTTGCAGCTTTGAATAATGCCACATTTATAATAGACAGAAAATCAGCAATTCAGAACAGGTAAAAGAAACATACTTACCCCCTCGATAGACAGCCTTTGCACTAGAAATACCAGCTCCGCTTCGGATATTTAGAAAGTGCTCTGCAACTTGCTTTAAGTCAGAGTGCTTTACACCTGCAATACAATAGTTTATTCCAAGTAACGTAATGGCATGGAAAAGCTACAGCAGTTACACAGAAGTGTTTTAAGTGTACTGTAACATTTTACTTCTACAGAGAACTCAAATTTCTACAGTAGTTTTCCCTTATGAATTGCAGTGTCCATTAAAGAACATACATACCTATTCCTACAAGAGCCATTCTCGCACTTGTGAAATTGTTCTGTACAAAATGGTGAAGCTGCAACAGTAAATTCACATTTTAGGGTATTTTGTACAAAGAACAAAAATGGCAAGTGTGTTTCTGACATCCACTGTTCAGCCTTATAATTCTTAATGCAGCAAACTCCAGTGCTTCCAAAAGGAACTATCTATAGAACAGCATTTTGTGCATTCTCCAGTGACAACTACAAAACCCTTTTAGACAAGAAAACTTGCATTTCATTGACAGCCTTCCTATCAACAGAAAGCCACTGACATTAACCTCTCTAAATGTGAACATTAGTTCTGTATCCGATAGTAAAAGCTGCACGGAAATGAACTATTTTAACATGAGACTAATACGACAGTAAATACCAACTGTATATTTACTAAATTAATTTTCTCTCTCATCTATCCTTGATAAAGAAACTGAAACAGATTTATAACACAACACAAATAAACCTACCTGCTCAGATGTAATTTTTCCGATTGTGTAATCTGGACAATATAAAGGGTTTGCCAGAGCATTCTTATAAGCTGCAGCATGCAAGTTTTCCAGCACTCCTAAGAGGAACAAAGTTTCAGCGATGATGGTTAACATAAGAGCCACTTTTAATGAAGATTATGAATGAAACTAAATGTTACCCCAGTGAAACAGAGCTGTGGTCCACTTTAAGGACGACAAGATCTGCAAAAGCAGGTCTGGAATCGTCCAATACACACGGAAGTTTCATCCAAATCCTTGGGCAACAGAATCTGGTCTGAGGGCTTCTATTCTTTTGTAACTCATTAAAAAAAAATCTAATAACTTGCATACGCTCAACACGTTTTGGCCTCAACAGCAAGCTGTGGAAGGGAGGGGGAATGGTAGAAAACAACAACGAACCCCAACATCCTTTTAATTAGTTTCAAAATCACCATCATCATCATCCTCACTGTAAGCACCCCTTGTTCTTGAGCTTGAGAAAGAACAGGCTGTTTATAATACTATTTTTAGCTTTATGTGATGTCCCATCTATATCCCTATGCAGGATGCTAGTGCCTTCAGTTCCCTTCTCATCAGCTTCTTCTTGCATCCAATAGCATTCTACTCATTCCTGCTTGAAATTCTCAAAATATTCTCAAGAGAAAGATGACACTCATTTCTTCATAGTTCTGATTTGGAATGTAACTGTAACTGAAAATATTAAGTTACTATGAAACCAACCTGTAGTTGACACAAGTTTAAAAACCAAAGATTGTTCTTCATTCCGATTAAAAAAAAAAATCTTAGTGCTTCAATATAAGCCCAAGATTTTCTAAAGTCCAACACTGTGCTGACACCTTTAATGAGTTACAAAGGTGATCATGCTTCACAGAGTAGTACAAATGATGTTTATTGTGCAGAACTACCTGGGTGAACTTGTATGACTAAAGTAACATGAGATATATTGGAATAGGCTTGGTTTGACTGAGGCTTTGTGTTTGTTTTTTGTGTTTTTTTTTTAAAATCCACAAAGATAAATTTATGAACCTAAGACTCAAACCCATTTTCAGTGTAATGAAAATAGGTATTTTTTTCTACCAAAATAACCATACAAATTCAAGAAGTCTTTGGTAGAACACTGCTTCCACATTGATAAGTAATACCTAAAATTTGTTTTCAGAACACAAGCTGCTGCAAGTATATTGCCAAAAATCAATCATGACTTGCACATTCTTTGGTTGTACTTAAAAAAAAACAACAGGTAAAATGGAAGCTGTCAAGAACAGTGTAAGCTGTCTTCAGCATGTTATTTGCTAAACATTGTTATGCACAGGCCAGAAAAACGTGGATTTATAAAAAAAAGTTCCATAACAACAGAAAGACCCGACCTATCTACGGGGAAATGCCGAAAAAGAAAGTGGACATGTGACAGAGCAAAAGGGAAACTATTTTATTTCCAAAGTTTTTAGGTTTTAAGAAACTCCCATGAAGTAAATGCAGTAGATCAGAAAATACGCTTACCAACTTGAGGATTCTGAAATGCAATTGCTTTGTCAACTTTTAATCGTGGCTGAAGTTCAGTTACTTCCCATGGTCTGAACTCTGGTGCTGTGGTGACATTAAGAAGGTACTCCATTACTGTATCACTAGACAAAAAAAAGTTACAAAGGCATTAAAGACAATAGAAGTAGCATGTATTTCTTTTGAAGCTGAAAGCAATTCAAACTAATCTGTAAGCAACACGTTAACAACAAAATATATCACTCGAGCCAGAGTAGTTATTAGCACTGCTGTACAAAGTATAAGAATTCAACTTCAGTTCCATAGCATTTGTATGCTCAATAACATGATAGAGAAGCTGAATATTAATACAGTAATTTACTGATTTATTACAAAGACATGAAAATAGGTATTACTCCTACCCTGTAAAATGATAGGTCTCTACTTTACTACAGAGTAGTTAGTAAAGAATGCAATAATTCAGTTCATAGAGTATCTAGATACCTACACATAGTCACGCAGGCATTCAACGGAGTAAGTCATTTTCTCTCTTGTTGAGTACACGCTAAATGAGAAGAAATACAGAATCCATTTCAGCAGAGAACATGGAATTGGATTTTCACACATATTCCCCATTGACTGAATTAATCAGCAAGATACTGACTAGAATATCTAGCTAACCCTAAATCTGCTTCAGATGACTGTTTGAAGGAGTGAATACACACACAGCAGAAACAGACATAACTAAAACTCTTATAAGTATTCAAGTAATAACAAGTGTCTTGTGACCATCAGAATTTAAGATACCATGATAATTCAAGGTAAATCAACAAATAAGGCTAAATAGAAAAACTTGAATAAAAATGTGCGTATGTATTAAACAAGGCATTTTAGAAATTATTCTCTTTGGGCAGAAAACATAGTTGGTCTTTTCCACTTGCTTCAACACATTTGTGATTAACAGAAACAAAAAAGGGTAGAGTCTCGAGTTACATAAAACACTGCTTTTAACCAAATTCTATATAAAACAACCTTATTGGAAGATTTCAAGATACATTACAAGAAAACAGGTACAGCAAGATCCCTTTTTAATTTCTCTTAGGCTTGTTTTCTAGGCTTTAAACTCTCAAATCGAGAAAGCCAACTACTGTCTGAATTGTTCCCAGAATTGCAGTGTGATGAGTGGTATTCACAAAGGATGAAGAAAAAAATAAAATAAAATACTGACTTCAGGAAGTTTAATCTCGAAGCCTGAAAAGGCAGAAAGAACATTAAGCTTTCTGGACAAATTATATTTCTTCCAGGTACACAACATTTATATTTTGTTAACTGAAACGTGTTTTCAAAATACCAATCATGGGTGCACTCTTGAACCTTAACAGAAGTACAAAAGACATTCCTTGTAAACTTTCACCATTCAAGTACCATCACCACACTGAGCTTATCCACTTACATATTGTTATGCTTATTGTTTTAAATTTCCCTTAGTCATACAGCATGTTTGCATTTTACCAAGACAGATTATCTTTGTATGTGGTTACAAACCTTAGGCTACCCCCAACAGCTTCAATGCCACGAGTAATCCGGAAAGAAGATGCTCCTTTAGTAGTCTATTAAAAAAAAAAAAAGAGAAAGTGCAAGTTAAAATTCTAGCTCTTTTAAGAACAGATTTGCCTGAGGTTGTTCAGTGCTCAGGCACAGTTGAAACAGTATCTGTTTATTCATTTATACAGAAGTCATTTTGAAAAGTTGAGCCAGCTTACTTACTGCATCCCTACTCCCAGTCATTTCTATCACCCTCTCTGATCTTCCACCATAATTGCTCACACATTTGCTCACCAGCCCCATTCTAGAATGATCCAGGTTTGCTTGAACATTTAATAGGATTCTTTGAATCAGATAAGCTTGACAAAACCAGGGCAAGGAATGCCTATACATACTATTAGCTGACAGTTCTCTGGGGAATATAACGTTGGGTAGCAGTTGGGAAGGAGGTAATAAGCAGCTGGGATGTTATTTTTTTTTCCTGCCTAAAACTGATGCAGATTGAGCCCATGCAACAGCAGTCAAAGGCACGTCAGTGGCCCTGCGTAGCTCTAATCTTCACAGCCTGGCTGGTGTGCGAGAGAGGTTGTGTTTACATCTGCAGCTACGGCCAGACAGCAACCGAGAATTGCCACAGTGGGTCAAGCCTGCAGGACATCTAGCCCAACGTTCTGTACCTGACAGTGGCAACAGACAAAGCTGTTTAAATGGGACATCCCACAACCCATTCGGTGGTACTCCTGCAATACCTACAGGAGTTACTCTTATTAGCAACTGTTTAATGACCTGCTATCAATGAATTTGATTCTTTTTTGAACCTGCTGATATGCATCTGCCTCCACAGCATCTTGTATAACCAAGGCTAGCCAGAAAAAGAGGAAGAGAAAACAAGCTTAAAGTATCTTGATGGTAGCAGTAAGAAAAACTATTCAGAAATATTACACACACGCACAAAAAATTGAGTTTGTATCAGCCACCCAAATTAACTTTTACTGCAACTTAAATAAAATGAGTTATGTGCATAGCTTCATATATATATATAGTTTAAGACACCACTGGAGAGCATAAATATCACTGCCTGTCTTCCAGGAACTAACGTCATTTCTTGTACACTTGAACCAGGTAACCAAGAACTGAACACTGTACATTGTTTTCTGCTTCATAAGATCTCGTATGTTAATTTTTACCATACTGCTTCTCTTTGTGATCATAAACCTTCCACCGTTTCATCTACTGCCAACATAATAACAAAGAGAATAAACACCTACCAAATTAGATGCAAGACGAAGCAAGTGAGCAGTTCCCAAGTTACCAGCGGTTTCATATCTGCTGCCTGCTTTAATAAACACACCAATTCTTGAAGCTGGAGAAAAGTTTTCCAGAGAAGCGATAACTAAGCCATTTGGTAGTTTTGTAATCTGCATTAAAAAAAAATAAATTGGTTAAATCATCCACTGGAAGTACTCTCAGAGATCTGCTTTAACTGAGTTTTAAAAGATAAATGAAAAGGAGAGAGAAAAAAACAACAGTATTCATACTGACCTCAAGATCCTCAGACTCTGGAGATAATTTCACTCGTTCTGCAGTTGCTGAGGTTGCAACTTTAGGAGCAACTTTAAGTGAGTAAAGTCTTTTCTAGAGAAGAAAACGTAAAATAATGCATTACTTGAATTAGTTCATCACATATTCCATTACATACTGAAAAAGCAACTAATTTTATAGCAGAAATACAATGAATGACTTCAAGCCCCAGAGTAAAAACAGCGATTCCCTCGTAATTCCTCTGATTGTTTTTTACATCACTGTTGGAACATGTGCAATGACTTACACAAGGTCTCTGATGTTCAAGAAATAACACTGTAAGAAAACT
Organism: Ibidorhyncha struthersii; assembly: GCA_013398815.1. NCBI lineage: Eukaryota > Metazoa > Chordata > Aves > Charadriiformes > Charadriidae > Ibidorhyncha > Ibidorhyncha struthersii. The sequence continues at coordinate 780,504 of VZSZ01006382.1, forward strand.
TTTTTTTCCTCTTTGCTGCTGTGCAGTGAGTATCTCTACTGATACTATACAGCCTGTAGAACCAATGTACAGCAATTAACTGAACAAACAGCTACAACAATCCATATATGCAGAACAGAACTTTGGAGATAACTTCCTAATCTATTAGGTGTAGGCAGTTCAACTCCTAAAGAGTCACCTCTCGGACCACCAGTCTGTCTAGGCTGACTGCTGCATACAAACAGGACACACACGCAAGTCCCCAAACCACGCAGTTAACCAGAAACAGGCCTTCAAATTGAAGAGGCGAACACGGCAAAAGCCTTCCCTTCAGGAGCTGTCAACAGAAACAAGACTATTGATTTTGACTCTGAAATGTTGTTCCCTTCCACCCTTTTTTGGAAGTTTCTTATACTTGCAAAATAAGTTTATTTGTTACTATTTTTTTCACATTAAAAATGTAACTTTATTCCCATACATCTTAAAAACTGCATGACAGAAACACAGCTGTGCTCAGCAGTAAGGACACCAATGACATAATTCCCCTCGATTTGCAACAGACTCCGTTCAGTGTATGAGTCTAGTAAAAACTCCTTTCTTCCCCCACCGCAAATTTGTTAAGACACCTAATTTTAACCTTTAAGCTGAGTTACTTATGAATTACTACTGCATGTCTAAAATTGACGTACAAACATACTGTGACTCAGAAGACACCATTCCACTCAAGAGAGTATTTCCAGTGGAGACCTAACGCAAATTATACTCCATCTGCCCGCCAGCTCAAGGAGCTTCGTTGCAGCAGAACGATCCCTCTGCCCCCTCCACGTCCCCGGGACAAGCCGAGCTCCACTTGCCAAGGGCACCACCTTGCAACAAGCAGCTGAAGCATCCCCAGCGAGAAAGGACCCCCTGGGAGACCGCTCCTCCCCTCCCCAGCCGTACGGGCGGCCCTGCCTCGTCGGCCGCTGCCGGGAGAGGCCTCGGGGGAAGCCCCCGGGGAGCCCCTCGCCCCGGCAGGAGCTCCCAGCCACGGAGCTGCGCGCAGGCCGCCCCGGGCCCGGCCCGCTGCCTGTCTGAC
>VZSZ01006382.1:782651-832541 GCA_013398815.1 Ibidorhyncha struthersii
GCGAGGGGCGGCCTGGCGGAGCCCCGGGGTGGGGGGCGCCGGCGGGAGGAACGTGTGGCTGGGCTGCGGCGGGGAAGGGACGGGGTGGAAGGAACTGGAGCATCAGAGAAGGTCGTTGGTACCGAGTTACTAATTAACTGGTCAGTAGCGGTTTGACGTTAAGCACTCCGGTGGCTGTAGGCTCCGAAGCGAAAGGTACTGAGTAATATGAGTATTTCTCTCACAAGGTTCCTAGGAGTCATGCCTGCTTACAGTGCTGCAGACGATGCTCTGACAACCAAGTTGGTGACTTTTTATGAGCACAAGAAGGATTCCTCTGTCCCTTCTCACCAAGCGACAGTCCTCTTATTTGACCCAAGAAATGGTTCTTTAAAAGCTGTGAGTTTCACGCATGCTTCTGCATTCTTCTCTGTTCGTGTTCTGTCAGTTCTCCCTTCTGATTCTTAGAAGCTGGAGCTGGTATAAATTGGCCTGAGTTTACCCACGTCATCACTGGCAATTTGTTTGTGCCAAATGAGGATTTGGCATAAAGCATTATATCTTCCATATGTGTTAAACAGCACTCTTGCTGCTCTTTACTGCTACTTGTGATTTGAAGGGAATCTGACAGCTCACAGGGAGACTGGCAGAGAGAAATGATAGGGAAAGTTCATAGGATAGGAAAACAGCCCTTGCTGAATAAAGAGTTGAAGGAGATTTACAATTGGCATTACAGGGAATAGTATTCAGAGCCTGACTTTTTTTTCTTTGTTTAAAGAATTTAAGCATTTTCTAAGAATATTGATGATTTGCATTATACTTTAGTAATAATGATTATTAAAGGGCCAAAACTGGCCAAGAGAACTGTATTGAGCTTTTATTCCAGAACTGTGTCAGTTTTTTTAACTCTCATAATTCATCTGTGCGCAGTAATGAATACACATTGAGGCAGGAGTGCCCCGCTGTGCGTGATACACACTGAAGGGGTTCCATGGTTCTCTGTCATCCCTTTGTACAGACCAAGACAGTGCAGACTAGTGAACCACTGCCAGCTTGCACTGGTCACTGGTCTTACTGGAGTGCAGAGTATTGCGCTTATGTCGATCTGTTCCCTGTGCTGGAGAGCCAGGGTAGTGCAGTGCACAAAGAGCTGTGGGAATTAGGGGTGGCTCAGCTCTGACCAGTTTTCACTTCATTTGTGCTGGTGGAATGACATGGAAGAACTGGAATAGACAGAGAATCTGCCCAGTATAAATGTGATTTTTATGTGGTTTGTGGTTGCTATAATAGTAATTAACAACTTTTGTATTTTTATTTGTGCCCTGTAATATCACATAATTCACAAATTGGATGAAAAGTTTTGGTATCTATGTATGTTTTCAGTGTTCATTTCAGTCTGTTTGAACCTTCTGTTTTGTTTTTTTTTAAAAAAAGGTCCTAGATGGCAGTGTCATTACAGCAAAACGAACAGCTGCGGTTTCTGCAATTGCTACCAAGGTATGTCTTGTTTCCCACATCAGGACTGAATCAGTTAGTGGTGTTACATATAAAATAATTAAGAGGGAACGATGTAAATGACTTTCAATGCATGTGAATTTTCATCAAATACAGCTTTAAAATAGATTTATGTTAACACGTATATCTTCAGGGAAATCTCAAAAATGCAGTTTTCTGTTTTGATTGAGTCATGTCTGGCTTTAACACTTTGTGATTGGGGAAGGAATCTGAGCTACACTTTTGTGGTTTGTTCTGCATGCTCTTCTGGGAGTTTACTGAAGTGTCTTCCTCTGTCATTTTCTTTCTTTTGTGCTTGTCTTAACATGCTCCTTTACAGCGTTGGGTGATGCAGGTGTGGTGATAAATTCAGTTTTGTTTAGCTGTATGTTTTCTGCTGTTGGGCCAGGACAGGTGTGTTGCACTGGACCTGGAAAAGGAGGAAAATGGAACATTTCTGGGTGGCAATGTGGGTATTCTTAAGATAGATGATGCCCAGGATAGATGGATGACTTGTCCAGAGGTGGCTGTCTGTTAGTTTCTCTGTCACTGGAAGTTGTCCAGATTACTGTCCCTGACTATAGCCATAAATTTCAGTGTCTGAAGACAGGTGAGGTATATCTTGCTGTATGTTGCTTTAAATCATTTCAATTTCATTTGGAAATTGTTGGTTTTGAATTATTTTTTAAAACTATACTTGGCTGGGCTGTTAATAGTGGGAAGAGAGCAAGTCACCATCCATTGCACAGCAGGGTTTTAGCTTTCATCTCAAAGGATGAGGCAATAAGAAGAGGGCCAGAGCTGAAAAATACCTCTGTTTTTCACCCGTCAGCTTTGCATCAGAATGAAGGGTGATCTCACCACTTCGTTAGTGGCAGTCTTCATGCCAGCGTGACTCTATCTGTGGCAATAGAGCTAAACTGACATAAAATTGGAGTGAAGAACCTGTCCCCACGAACTTCCCCTGGTCCAAGGGACAGAACAATTTACAATGGATGCCTCAGACATGAGGTTATAGGACCTCATTCATCTCAGCTGTTTTACACTTGGGCAGTTCTGACAGTCAAGGCAAGGGTCTGCTGGCCTCAAAGGAGCTTGGCTGCTGAAGGCACTTCAAGATCAGATCCTTCATTGTCATATGTTGTTTTGGGAAATTTTCAGGAGTGTTTGAGTTTAGCTAATAGTTGTCATCTTGTCCTCTTCATGGCACTTGCTTTTCAAAGGCTCATGCTTTTATGCAAGGAACCTTTGAAATCAGTGCTTCAGAGTCTTTGAAAGGAACATTAAAAAGAGTTCTTGCTACTGAAAAATGGGATCAATGAGATTTTTTTTCAATTTGTTTGCAGCAGAATAAGTGTTGCAAGCCTAGACAATTCTAAAGCTTTTTATACAGAAGTGAAGGGCCACAGCAAATGCATAAACAAGACACAAGGATAGCTTAGGGCTGGGCTCCAGCAGCTCTCTCTTCCCCTTTGCCAAGTACTGGTGAATCACAGGCAAGAACTAAACCAGAAAACCAAAAGCTGAATTTTAATATTTGTTCCTCAAGACCATCCTTATTTTTACAATATTTGATGCGTATGTATTATGGCTCTTACGATGCTCAGATGTACTTGTGGTATGATGTATCGCTTCAGTGAATTGAAAAAGAAGGTTTAGTGTGGGGCTACCAGGACCAGTTTACCCACGCAACTACCACCTCAGCGTTGATAGCTTTTGGTATTATAAGCCCTGTTTTCAGCCAGTGCACATCATCAACACTATGGTTTTACACTTAATTAGTCACACAGGGGTAATACGTTATACTAATAGAGTGTGCTGAGGCCCCAGAATTTGCATTGGTTTATGCTGTTGCATGTTAAGCCTGAATTTCAAGAGTTGGACAATTCAAAACCAGAATTAAGCCAAGATGTACTTGGGTGCTATTGACACTAACTTTTGCATTTAAAAAAAAATATATATATAGTGGTAAATGAATTGTTTTATATTAATATGAATCAATACTAGCTCTTGCCATTATTTTTTTTGTTTAAAATGACTAAGGATACTGCTTTCTTTCTTAGCATTTTTATATATGTCATATCTGTTAATATATTGTCCTTGTATTTTATTTTTTTATATTTGATACTTCTTAGTTGTTAATGCCACCTTTTGCGGAAGTGCTGTGCATTTTGGGAGCTGGTGTTCAGGCATATAGCCATTATGATATCTTCACAGAGCTGTTCACATTTAAAGAGGTAATGGACACATCTTAACACGATACATGTTTTTCTCTCTATTATGTTTCAGGAGCACTTATAATAAATAAAGTACAGCCAATGAAGTTGTATTGGATCTGGTTGAGATGGAGTTAAGTTTCCCCATAGCAGCCCTCGTAGTGCTCTGCTTTGTATTGGTAGCTAGAAAGGTGTTGATAACACACCAGTGTTTTGGTTACTGCTGAGCAGTGCTGGCACAGCATCAAGGCTTTCTTTCCAACATTCCCCCGTCACCAGTAGGCTGAGGGTGGGCAAGATCTTGGGAGGGGGCATAGCCAGGACAGCTGACCCAAACTGACCAAAGGGATATTCTATACCATATGATGTCTGCTCAGCAATAAAAGCTAAGAGAAAGGAGGAGGGGGGCATTTGTTATTACATTGTTTGTCTTCTGCTTTTGCTTTATTAAACTACCTTTATCTCAACCCAGAAGTTTTTCCATCTTATTTTCTCTCCCACCCCTGGCCTGCTGAGGAAGGGACTGATAGAGTGCCTTGGTGGGCACCTGGCGTGCAGCCAAGGTCAACCCACCACAAAAGTTATGGGATTAATCATATTTTGATCCTGTTTCTACAGAACCCAAGAATCCTGTGAACAGCTGTAGAATTTCTTGCTCCAATGTTGGTCTTCAAAAAAAAAAAAAGGGGGCGGGGAAGAGGTTGGAAACAAAGTCGTTTCAGATGACTTTTTCTCTCTGTCTGAGAAAATCCTGCTATGTATGCTATACTTGGATAAGCTTTCTATGACTTTTCCTTAAATATATTTATTGGAAATACTTGGATTTTATAAATACAACTCTACAAGGAGCTATTATTCTAGCATCACAGAACAGTCATTCAAATGTAGCTGCGCACACATGAAATCTAGTCATTTGTATGATGAGAACATTAAAGCAAAAAAACCCCACCTTTAGGATATGTGTAACTATCTATTGAAAACTGAAACAGTGTTATCTTTCAGCAAGGAGAAATTCTCCAAGCTAATCTGTTTGTCTTCTTTTTCCTTGAAGGTCAGGATATGGAATCGAACCAAAGAGAAAGCAGTGAAGTTTGCTAATTCAGTTAATGGTCCAGTGCAGGTCTGCTCCTCGGCTCAGGAAGCAGTTACTGGGGCTGATGTGATTATAACAGTCACTATGGCAACAACACCTATTTTATTTGGAGACTGGGTAAAACCAGGTGCCCATATCAATGGTATGCTACGTTCTCATTGTTTAAATGATACATTTAGTATCACGTTGTTTAGCATCAAAAACTGTTGAAAAGCAATACTCTCTGCTTCTCAGAATGAATGTGATTTTCTGTTTTGGCTTTTCCTCTTTAGCAAGGACCACTTTTCCCAGCCCTGTCTTCCTGTTTTTCTGGAGCCAGATCTCCTGCATATTCCAGCACTGCATGTTTGCGAGAGCGTGGAATATGCTTTTTACCCTGGTGGTGCATCATCTTTGCCACCGTGTTGCCACTTGATGCTCACCTTGCTCTCTTTTTAAATAATCCATACAAACATGTTATTTCCAAAGTGATTGCTGCTCATTGTAATATCCCCCTTTCCTTCACCCAATTTTGTTAGCTTCTCTGTTTGTTTCTTTTTGGTCTGATCACATTGATTCATTTTTTTGCTTGAGTTAAAAAGATGCAATAACTGAGGTAACAACTTAATAATTTGACCTCCAGTTATAGTGAGGTTTGGGGGCTGCCTTTTTGTTTTTTTGCCTGCCTTGTAATGATGTTGGCACACTATTGTATGGAGTATCTGGACATGCCCACGTTTGTTTCTTAATTGTGGGCCTGGTTCAGATGACCTTGTGCACTTTCCAAATAGCGTGGTAATAAGACAAAAGTGACTTGTCAAAGGGAACAAGTTAAAGAAAAGTCCCACATTCCAGCAGCATTCTACCAATTTTCAAACTCAATTTAGTCCTTTGTCATTGAATGTTGTTGTCTGTGTTATGTCACGGCATGGAAGCCAGAATTACAACCAAAATCAATTAAGGTCTACAGTCACTGAGGCGACACATACACAAAGACCCCTCTCCTTTCTTTGCCTTTTTTTTCTTTTCCCCCCTCCATTGGGGCATTTGTGCTGTTTGAAGAGGCATTCAGGCAACATGGAATTTATTATTCCATAACAGTTGGACACTTTCAAAAAATGCTTGACTACAGTATAACTGGGGCTTTTTTGTTTTTTTAGCCAATAACAAGTTCATAGCGGTCTTGCTGTATTTAAAATTAAGCTCCTTGATTTGTTTTCAGTTTCTCCAGATAAATGAAAATCCATAATCTGCTCAAATTGTACTGCTGAAAGGGTTAGAAGAAAATAATAGAAGGCTATAGGTTTAAAAATCCTAATTAGTAACACTGAACTCTGTCTGCATGTGCAAGTCTTTGTTGCACAATACTTTGGTTCTCATCTGTTCTGGATAATTGAGGGATTCTTCAAATCTTATTTTTCTCTATAGACACATAACAAACAATGTGAATCAAATAAAGGGACTGTAAAACTCAGGGAATTTGGTAATAATCTGATGAAAGACAAGGGTACAAGAGATAACAGACAATGGGAGGTGACTTTCATATGCCTCAGCTACTCAGAGTCTGCTGACAAGGATATTCTACTGACAATTCGAATGCTGAGTGTTTTAGAGGAGCTGTATTAGATGTTAGTTAACTCTGTTTAAAAAATGGAAAGCAATAAACCCCTGTTAATTCAGCAGTCACAGAAACAGGTTACTGTTTGTCTGCAGAAGAGTTGTAGTCTGTATAACCATAAGATTATCTTTGACTTGTGTCACTAAATGATCAAAGTTTAGTCTAATGGTGCATCTGTAAGCAGAAAAGAGTAATTATGTCACAAACATTTATCACTGTCCTTTTCAAAGCTGCTGGCAAAGGCTTGTTTGTAACTATGTTTAGGTAGAAAACAACATATCTTTACATGTCTTGTATAGATAGGAGTTGATGAGGGCTAAGCAGTGCTACTTCACCTTCTCTGTCAGTATTATTTGGGAGGAGCAGTTTGACTAGTGTACCAAAGAGCTGGAAACGGTGCCAGCGAAGAATCTCACTGCTGCTTCATGAAGAGCTGCAGTTTAATGCTTCAGCAGGTTGAAGTGGAAAGGCCAATTGATTCCAGTTGTTCTGGCTGTGCTTATGGGGAATATAAGATTTTTGTTGGCAGCAGCATCTGCATAACTAGAGGTCAAGGATGCTGTACATTTTAATGAGCTGTAATTTGGAGGGCTGGACACAGTGTCGTCCTTCCTTGACATCAGTGGAAATTTGGGGGTTAGCACCTTACAGAAACAGGCCATATATACATCAGAGTTACAGCTGAGGCCAGGTTGAGAGAAATCCAGGCTTTTTCCCAGTTGCTCAGGCGCATCCTTTTTTTTTTTTTTTTTTTGTTATTTTATCAATCAACATGTCTCCAGTGCTAACATCAGATTGTTTGCATACTACATTTCCACAGTAATGTCCATTGTTACTTCACACATGTCTTGGACAAAATGTGTTTTGGATTTTTTTTCAACGTTCCTCCCAAGTTCATCAGTTTTCTTGTCTTAGCTGTTGGAGCAAGCAGACCAGACTGGAGAGAACTGGATGATGAACTGATGAAGAATTCCACTTTGTTTGTGGATTCCAGAGAGGCTGCTCTTACGGAATCAGGAGATGTTATATTATCAGGGGTAAGGCTTTCTTAAATTAGCACTTCATTTTTGTGGCAATTGGCTTGTGTTTGAAATGAGTTGGTATGATGACGTGCTGCACTGAAACTTTTTAGAGCATCAAATCTAGTTGTTAACACATTCCAGGCACAGGCTGAAAGATAAACTGATTTCAGACTGAGACTTCTATATGTCTGTGCCAAAGCCATGCAACCGCTGTATCAGTCATTACATGACAACATATTACAGTAGCTTGTTTTCAGCATTGGCCTTTGCGTACAATAACAACGTATTGTTTTTGAAAGACCTACATTTCCTGCAATATTTGGTAGTTACGTTAAATATTTTTTGAATCTATTTATTAAAACCTGTAACTTTCTTCCCATAAGACTTCAGTGTGATTAACACAAATCAGGCCTCTAGAGAACGGATGACAGAAGCCAAGCAGACAGTTAGTGATGTGCAGAAATTTGACGTCAGGGACTCTTTTTAGGTTTAATGGAGTGGGGTTTTTTGTCTTTTAATGTTTTTGCAGAACAAATATGGTTTCCACTTTTGAGGTTTAACATAAGAGGTCCAGATACGGTAACGTGTGTGGAACCCCATGTGTTCTGTTGGATAACAAGCTATCCACTGTAACTTACTGACTGAGGAAGGTCTGACAGCTGTCGTTCCTCTGAAAACCATTCCACTCCTCTGTGATTTCTGTCCAGTTTCTGTCCAAGTACTGATCTGCTTCAACATGGAAAGGAATCAGTTCTGGGACAGCAGAACTGGAGGAGTTAGTTATTTTGAAGTCACTTGTGGGAAAAAAAAAAATCTGTTAATGTATGGATGGATATTATGTTTTTGTATGAATACGTGTTTGTTTTACAGGCAGAGATTTTTGCTGAGCTGGGAGAGGTAGTGAAGGGTACGAAACCAGCCCTGCCTGAGAAAACAACAGTGTTTAAGTCGCTGGGTAAGAACAACCCGTCCTGTGTACAAGTCTGACAGAAAACAATGCCTTGTTATTTACTAGGTCCCCCATGCGTGGGAAAGCTGTTGATCATCTTCAAAACTGCTGTGGTAATGCACTGTCCAGAAGAAACTAGAATGTGATTTGCATTTTCCTTTTTTATTTCCCTTTTTATTTATCTAGCAGGACTGATGTAATGAAAAGTGATGGGAAAGTGAACAAACAATAGGAAGAAGTACACTTTCACAGTTGTTCAACACATGACTGCAATGTGTGTTAATACAGCTCCAACCCAAATGCTGTGCTGTTATGCCCCTGCAGTCTGTCTGACTTACAGACAATGTGGCAGTGTACTGTGGGCTTGGAGCTGATGTCTGGGGGGGGAAAGAGGTCCAAAAGGGCCAAGTTGTGATATGAACGTGGAAAATTAGGTTCATACTACTACATTAACTTCATATAGCATACCTAACAGTTACGCGATGGCTATAAACTTTGAATGTAACACTGTAGATGTTTGGGATGAGGCATGATTCCTGTTCCTGTTCAGTTAGGTAATTTCCTGAGTCCTTCTGTTCCCTTCTGAAGCTAAATTATTTTGTACAGCAGAAGAACTGTTTGAAAGTGACTTTAATTCTTTTTCAGGGATGGCGGTTGAAGATACAGTAGCAGCAAAATTTGTTTATGACTCGTGGTCAGCTGGTAACTAAAGAGAGAAGTCTACAATGACAACAAGACCAAGAAAATTTTTTGCACTTAGTTTCCTTGGATCCCTTCTTAATAAGAAAGGCACCAATCCTATCTGAATGGGGGCCTTCTAGAACATTCAAGAATGAAAAGTAAAATTTCAGCAATAGATTAATTTCTATTAGTTTTCTCATAGCAAGTATTAGATACCTGCAGTATTATTAATAAATGCATCTCATGTAATGGCAAGTATTAGGTGTTTGAAGTGATACTAACAAGGGTATTTTTACATATTTTGATATAATTCTGGAATCAATGCCTTTCCTCCCTAATTATTTATATAGCAGAAGTCTGTTGGTAGATTTCATCTTTTTTTAGAGAGATAGTTCATACTGGTGTAAAATCCATCGGTTTGGAGAATGGACTCTGGCATCATATTTACCCGTGATAGTACTTTAAAGGCAACTGTGGATTTCAGTGCTCCACTGACAGTAACCTGGTCTTCAGTCTCCTGGGAACGCAGCCCACCTCTGACTCCTGGACATCCATTCCCTTCCAACTCAGACTGGGATCTGAAGGTCACCATCCTTACTTTTGCCCCCCACAATCCCCCTTCCCTGCCCTCAGACTCAACAGGTTTTCATTTAAGAGCATGCTCCTGAGTGGGAGTTTATATAAATAATGATGCCTCTGTACAATTAGATTTTTGTCTGTTTATGTAAAAGACCTGGCTCAGGAACACTCAGAGTGCAAAAAACATCGGAGCTAATATTATATACATCTTAACTGGGAGGAAACTATACCCAATACTTCCCTTAGTACATTCCTGGATGGCATATTGCCACTTCCATATTGCAAGGAGTCACCCAAAATGTGAGCACAAAAATGTGTTTTGATTTAACTTTTATCTGTATTCTGTGGGGAGATTTTTTATTAATCTATGTGTTTGTAAGTTCTTTTTCTAAGTTGCTTTGAAGGTTGGAACTGTGCAAACTGATTTCAGCAGGATAAACTTCAAGTATACAGGCAAATATTTTCACCTTGGCTGTGCTATGCATCAATTGGTAATTGTTCTTTTATCCCAGTGGGTATTTGCTGGGGCAGGAATTTCCATGATCCTCTTTTGGCAGAGGAACCCAGTGATGTTCTACACAAGGAAAAGTTCCAGTTTTGTGCTGTTATGCAACTGCCTTACAAAAGATGGAGCATCTGCTGAAAAATAGCTATTTCCCTGGAAACAAATTCCCATCTCAGGCTAGAGTTGTGCCTTATGAAATTTTATTTCTACTTACATATTATTTCATGCAGGCTATTAAGTGTTTCTTCACTCTGTGGAAGGATTAGATCACACGGTTGTTCTGTGTTGATGCCAGAAGAATACAGCAGAGCAACAGGAAGGAGGTTCAGAAGCAGTTAGCTGTAAAGCCCTTGACGGTGCATGAGTAAGTATAAAAGAGGTTAATGAGCATGGTGCAGGTGTGACATAAATAATACTCCAAGTTATAAGTCTTGTGTAAACTAGTTGGAAAATGTCATAATTGGTAGAGTTTGTAATTTGCAGAGTTTTAGCATGGAAGAGTACCAGACCAGTAAGTGAATAGGGCAAAAGGATGTGTTTGTGTGGACAGAAACCTAACTCCAATGACCTTGTTTATATCAGCAGAAACAAGAACAAATGTTCTCTGTAAGCTTTTGCATTTTTTAATTGTAGCAAAACTACCTTTCTATTTCTACATGCTTTTTCTTCTGTGTCATTTCTGAAGTGTGTGTGTTGACTTAGCCTGTTACTTCAGCAATGGAGAAGTCTGCTAGTGTGAGACAAACGTGACTGCCGTCGATGTTCCGTAATTCAAGAACTGTATGGAAACTTGCACTTAGGATTTACGACAATATTATCCCAGTTCTGTGCCTGTGTAAAACAAGGTTTGTAATTTGAAGTGAGACATAGTATTTGGGAAGAAGACAAATACAGCTTATTTTTCACATGTACTCTTCTACAGGCTATGCACTTTAAAAGTAGATGGAACTAGTCCAAAAACCTGGTTCTGAAAACCCACAGTGTTCTCAATGTTCATTGGCAATAGGAGGTTCTAGGAGCCTGTCTTCAGCATTGTACCTCTGAATTAATGAAGAGGATTCGATTCAATTACAATGGGAGTTGCTTGGATGCCGTGTTTAGATTTTTTTGAGGGGAAATAATAGCCTTAATTTCCATGTTTCCTTGTCTTACAAATCAGTCTCTCAAGAAATTGTGTAACTTGCATTTATTTTAAAATTAAATAGATACTGCTGGCTGTCTTTGACTTTCATTTTGTTGTCCATTACTTTTGGTTTGGGTAGTTTGTTTTTGTGTTGTGTGTGTGTTTGTTTGTTTGTTTGTTTGTTTTAAGACAAGAGGAAGAAAGTATTCAAGTTGTTATAGTGTCTACTCTCTCAGTAAATGTTATCACTGAATGTAAAGGGGAAAATAAATTGAGACTGCTCTGTTCCAGTGTGATACTCAGTTTTGCCATTATTATCCCATGCTGCACATTCCCTCCTCTTGATGTCTGTTCCAGTGCACAGTATTAAATCCTTAAGGAAGGAGAATCTTGTACTTGGCAGGACTGTGATCATGGGAGATCCCATGGCTTTATGATTTGGGTTTGGATTGGGCTGTGAGATTGCATGTGTGATACATGAAGTGTCTCCAACTGAACTGCACTGTACAAATGTTACTAAGGAGTCAGATCTGGGATTCACTAATTTAAATACTTCAAATTATAAAAGAAACAAAGGGGTTGGTGTATAAAAATTTGGAAAACAGCAAAGCACATAAGTGGAAAAAACTGAAATGTGAGTGTTACTTTTTATTTTTCCCCCCAATTGTTTCACATGGCTGCTTTATACCAGAGGCCAATTTCCAGGACTACCCTGCAAGAAAAGGACTAGTGCTATTGCCTTCTTTTTCTTTTAATTTAATATAAAAGGGTGTGTGTATATATGGGGATTGATTCAGTTGCCTAAAAATAAGTATCGTGTGGGGCACTCTGGGGCTTCTTATTCAGTGTCTAGATGCAGTTCCATTCCAGAAGGACAAGGAACTCCTTCCCGTAGATCTTGTGCTGTACCTGCTCGCTCCGCAGAGTTACTGCGGGTACCTAAGGACATACCAAAACACTCTGGATGCTTGTGACAACTGAGTCAGTTTCTGTGCAGATAGTCTGTGCCATTACCTCTGGTTGTCAGAGGTCGCAGCAGTCCGGCAGATTTACAGATGAATATGCAGAGAGGCAGATTTTCAGTGCACTTTAGAGATACTTGGGGCGCATCACAGAACTGCTGAAGCTGTTCTGTGATAATGGCAGTTATTAGACAAGTCCTCTGTAAATGACACAACTCACTGATGTTTTGATGGTGTGGTGTGGGCAGGTCATAAGCATTTGGGCAGGTAAAGAACCAGCAAATACATCAGTTATGTGACTGGGAATGATATGATTAGACCTTTCAAAATCCACTCGTGATACGCCTTCAACTATGTAAGATTCATCATTTTCTTCTTGCTTTGTTAAACGTTTGGGAATTTTTAACTAAAATGAAAACAGCCCAGCAGGTTAATAAGGCAGATTCTGGGGGGATACTGTCTGATTTAATTACTGTGCTAAGCACAGCAGTCATTTAAGGTTGCACAGACCATGACTGACGTGACTGCTTAACAGAAGAAAATACCAACCTGCTGAAGTACAGGGATCCAAGGAGGAAAGAATGCAGTATAAAGTCCAGGCAAGAAAAGGAATTATAATATGCAACAAGAAGAAGATGTGGAAAGAAGGCAGCATGAAAAAATAGATTATTAACTAGGGATAGTGTCCACAAATGCAGTTTACCCCTAAGGAAAAAATGATAGCTAACTAATGGAAAGCTATAAAAAGAGATTTAAAGATAAAAGTCCTGCTAATAATTCTGCCTCTAAGAGCTGAGATCTTAGCCAGTGCAAAACTGCTACAAACACCTTATTAGAGTCACAAAACTCAACAGGAGTGATTAATTCACATCGGATAGTGCTGTCTTCCCAAGGGAACGGGCCCAAGCGAGATGAAGGGAGCCCTGCTGTGACTGCCTCTACGTAGACTGTAAACAACAGGAGCTTCCAGAGAAGCACAGTCTCATTTTCTTTCTCTCTTCATGAGCTGGGGGGGTGTGTTACATGCAATTTTCAGGCTGAGGCTGACAACAACCAACAGAAAATGCCAGGTAATGAGAGTCCTCGTTTCTGGGACTTGACATGGCAAATGCATCCTATAGGAGCAATGCTGAGCATATACCAAAAGAGAACAAAAATGTTGAAAATAAAACCTCAGCTTCTTGCAGTTAAAAGTATTGCAGCCTTGGTACCATTTAGGACGTGGTGTGTGCTGGCAACTGGGTCCAGTCTAATGAGACAAGAGAAAAGAATGTACAACACACTGAACATCTGGCAAGATATTTCATATATTTTTAAATTAATATCAATACAGTAGCAAAACACTTTACTGACGAGAACACAAAACTTGCTGTAAATTAGTCTGGTTTACATTCATTCAGAGGCTATTAGAACGAATAAGCTATAGCTGAAATCAAGATGCAGATGCTCTGCTGACATACCATCAGTACCAGGAAGAGCAGTTTGTAGCAATCTAACAGAAGCGAAGGGAGAAAACTCAAAGCTCTCAGGCTTTGGGAATGCTCTTTGCATTGTGGTTTTGGAGAAGAAGGGAAGGGCTTTATTAAGGAATGTAGTGTGGTTGGCCTTCACTAATATTTTATGTTCTTCCAATGAGAAGAAATCCAATCCCTATAAACAGTTCAAGGAGACAGAGGTTTAAATCTACAGCTTTTGGGTTTTTACCTTCATTCTTTCTTTTTGGCAGAATATGCTTGAGTTAATATCCTGCTCACCACAGCCATCTATCCAGAGAGAAAAATCTTTGTCCTTGCTGTACTTTCTAAAACAATTGGTAACCTCTCTGCCTGTTGCTTTAGCAGATGTCTGAAAAGAATTGTGCTCTCTTTGGAAAGAGGAAAGGATAACGAATCAGTGTGCAGGTTACAGCAACCGGTATGTTAATTTATAAGTGAGTATCTACAGTCTTTCCAGGGTTCTTGAGTGCTTCTTTTCTTTTAGTCACGGCATTCAGGACTTTCTTTCTTGGCCCAAGCTCCATCTGAATGCTCTGTAGATCTTCATCAGAACATAGCATCAGGGCATCTAAATCAATTTTTTCCCTCATGAAGACTGGAAGAAACTCATCCAGCATCTGTGATGCCAGGAATACCTCAAGGGGCGTGTTCTCTGCTTCCTCGTCATCCCAAATGACTTCTTCATGCCAAGGGATATCAGCACCACTTTCAGCATCATCTTCCCTGCCATTCTCAGCATTTGCATACTGAAAGAGCTCGCTGGACATTTTAAAGCTTATGCTTTCTGTCTCAGAAGCCATAGTTCCAGGATTTACATCCGCAGCCAAATTCCTTCCAAATACAATCTTGCCAAGACCTGGCCGCTTAAAAATGGAGTGCTGACTGTCATTATCAGAAAAGTTTTTCTCTCCAAGGTCATTCAGTAATTCATCCTCCTCTTTCTCATCAAACAAATGCATCACAGTTCTCCTACCCGTACCATCCCCTTGGCCATTGCTTTGTGTTTCCCGGCTTCTTGTGCTGTCAGCTGTCTTTTTTGCTTTAAGCTTCAAGGTATCTTTCAGATTTTTGGAGAAAGGACTTGTTGCATTTGAGGCAAAGAGACTAGGCAACTTTACTCTGGAGTGTGTCCCTTGAGAAGAGTTTACTGTGCCAACCTTTTCTTTCATATAATTCCGGTTCATTTCATGCTGGTGTTTCTCTTGGCGCTTCTCGCATTCCTTAATTTGTTTCTCCACATTCCTCTGGGCCTGCGCTTTGAGTTTGGAGACCTTCTTTGGATTCAGCATGTTCTGCTCAGTGGCGGCTTTATCCAGGATTCGGACACATTCATTGCGGTCTCTGCTGGCAGCCACCTCCAGGGGAGTGCGGAGGTCATTGTCCAGAGCAAAGATATTGGCACCGAAGTTGATCAAGAAAGAAACACAGTGGATGTGACCGTTGCAAGCAGCGTGGTGGAGAGGCGTGTTCCCCCAGATGTCACATTTGTCCGGATCACCTCTGAGAAGGAAAATAGCATACGGTGAGCTGGACGTACCCAAGCATAGCTCTGCAGTGGGATTGAACAGACACTAAACGTTTAGCTCAGCTTTGCTAGGAGGAGTACAGCCCAATGAAAAGGAGTCAGCTTAGCTCCGTCCTCTAGAACGGCGCTGCACCTATTTACACAAGCACCGAGTTTGGCTGCAGGTGTGGCGTAAGCTCTAATTCCTGCCTGGCTGTGAATTAAGCAAGCTCGTTGAGGCTGACTGTGATGGCACACACGACTCCCCATAACGGAGCCAGGGTGTTTCCTTTGTGTCACCCCAGGGTCTGGCAGGGCTGCTGGCAGGGCTTGCTTTGCTCCCTGCCGGTCTCGCCTGCCTCCTGCGACAGGGCAGAAATAAGCAGCCGCCCGTGCACGGGAGAGGGGCTGCAGCTCTGACTGCTTCGCTGCTGACAGCTCGAAGTGGGCTCTGGCTTTGGCTTACGCTCATTGGAATTCATGGCAAAACTGTTTCAATAGCTTTTGAGCGCATTATTTCAAAGGCTTTTTGGTGACTCTTCCCTTTTGCATGTCAAGTGTAGGGGCAATATTAGGAGGATTCTTCACTGCCCACACTAATACATATTTAATGAGCCCATGCAGTAACTTTTTTGGTAGGTAATAGGTAAATGGCTAAGAATAAAGCCCTGATTACACGTTTGTCTCCATTGCTATTAGATTAAGCTCAGATAGATGCCATTGGTTTTCTTCAGCTCTTTTGTTCTCCTTAAGCTGCTTTTGCTTATGGGTTTTGAAAAGCAGAAGCTCATTTGAAAATGAAATACCACATCTTTTCAATTGAATTTAAAGCCAGTGAAAAGTATTGCTTTCTTTTTAACTCTTGCACTGAATTCACACCAAACTTCTGCCTGCAGACGAGATTCGTCTTGAATCTTTTATTCTGTAATTGGCAGGATCAACATTAGCAGTGGTTCAGAACAGCACTTGAATCATCTGCAACCAATAACCAAGGCAGCCACAGTAGCCCCAAAATTTAATAACTTCAGAGCCAGGGGCCAAATTCACAAGGAGAATTTCTACTCCTGGGGGTTTGAGCATTTCAGTGCCTTGGAGATCTGTTCCGTGGCAGCTGTACTAGAATGAAATGGTATATCCTATCGCAAAATCTCCTTCAGGCATTGGTCTCTGTCTTTGAGTATCTCTGAAGCAAAGCAGTAACATATTTGTTGAGGGCCAAATCTGAAAACATCCTTCAGCCTGAAATGCCACAGGCCAGAGAGAGGTCGGGGGTCCCCGCAGAGCTGAGACACAAAGCTGCTCACGCTGAGAAACAATGGCAAGCCTGAGCGTGCCAGGCTACGAGAGCACAGGCGGTTCTGCAAGGAGGTGGCGGCTGAGGATCAAAGTTTCTCCACTGAGACATATGGAAACCATGTGTACGTATTTCTGCTTTTGTGGCTCTGCCCTGGGGAGCTGCCTGACTGTGGCCGAGCGTGCCAGATTCCTTGATTCCCACATTAGCAAACAGGCTGCATTATCCTGAGCCTTGGGAGTGCCGGGTCATCCATCCTCCCCCAGGTCCCTTCACAGCTGTTTGTGGTCTCTTTTCCCCCTGGAGCCTGCCAGCCTTTGAGCCTCAAACAATTCACAAACCAGAGGGTCTGGCTCAGTGGGACTTTGGAAAAGGTTTGACATCTGCTTTGGGTTCTCATGCTCCTCTTTTCCCTGCTTTCCCAAGAAACAGGGTCACACAAAAGAGAGCAGATCTGCTACTTGGTCTCGCCTTTATTCGTGTACCTGCAAAGCAAGCAGAGAAAATGTCTCTTGATGCCTGGGAGGAGAAACTCTTTCAAGATGAAAGAGGTTTATTGTCAGTATTGCTACATTTTCCAACGGCCAAATGTGTTGCAAGCTTCAGAGTCCGAAAATCTGCAACCGCTCTAAAGAAAACCATGCTGTATCTCAGTGCCTTTGTCAGGAAAACTCTTCAAGGAAAGGATGAAATTGTTAAAAATAATTAGAATAATTTCTCACAAGAAAACATTAACTGACTGCAGAACAGATTGAACATCTTCAAAAATTCAGCTTCTCCCAAGTGAACCAGTGAGACTACAGCCATATCTCTGACAGCCCCAACCTGCTGATTGTGTCAAAAAATCTTGGATTAAAATAGAGGTGAATGCATATGTTGGAATATTTTGAGGACAATACTGTCCCAAATCTGTCCTCTACCAAGAAAAAGAGTTGGAAATATATTAAGTAACAGAGACATAGAAATTCTGATCTTTGTGTCATCTGCTGTGACTTCTGTCAGCTTATATGGTAGAAGACATATTTTTCCCTCAGTTTTTTTTTTTTAATATATTGTTATTTCTTCCTTAGCTAGTTGTTCTATCTTCTAGGTGTTCAGGGACAAACCTTTACTGATTCTAGATATTTCCTTGGAGGTGCCTTAATTATACGAGTTGAAAAACTGCCAATCTATTTTTGCTTCTCCTGAGGACACAGCAATAACCATGCAGTCCAAAGGTCTTTTTTATTGTGTTATTACTGCCACACCTAAACTCAATGAGCAAATCTATGAAAAACCTATTTTTATTCCATATTTTCAGTTTTATTTTTAATAAAAGAAAACTCAGATACATCCAAATAGTTATTCAACATTTCCCTCCAGTCTTCTTTAAACTATTATGATTGAAAATACAGGTCAACTTAATCTTTGTCTCAGCCCAGAAAGACTATTTTATTAACTGTATCTCTACACAAGAGCAGATTTTCTTTTATTAGATCTTATTATAGAATCACAGCTTAAAAGGTAGGCTCCAAGCAAGAGAGTACAGAGGGTGGGGATGCAATTACTATTTCAATAATAAATTTTAAGCATGTAGTACATTTAAATGACACCAAACAGAAATTTTACTATTAGAAAATAAACCTGTAGGAATCTTTCCTTTACTTGTTTCTTTTTTTTTTTTCCGGTCTGCAAGTACCGTACTCCAGCTTCGGCAACATTATTATAATTTTTAGCATGATGGTAGTTGCTAATACTATAAAAAGCAGAGAAATAACAACTTTAGATGTTACTTTCTCAAAACTATCATTTGTGACTTCCCTCTGGAAAACATTAAACCTTCACAGGTGTCTACTAACTGCATTTTCAAAGCAAATGGGAGAGTTTTTTTGCTAAAAATGTTTCAAACAATGCATTTCTCTAGAGCCAGTTTCAAATATATGTTATCATCAAAGGTTGTTGGCCAACTTCTCCTCCATTACAGCGAGGCGAGGTCCCAGGGCCCTGCTCCTGCTAACCACTCCCTGCAGACTCCATATACGAGATGGTCCCGCTGATGTCGATGCGGCTTCACCAACTGCACGCACAGACCTGCTCACAGGTTCTGAGCCTAAATCATTGCGAATGAAGAGAAACAATTCTTGGCAATGCATTGAAAGAAATGACCATGATTTTCAGCCTTTTGGGTTTGAGGTCATCGGGATGTTAGAAAGATGACACAGTAATTATAGTTTTAAGCCACAAGGTTTAAGCAATGGAGGCTGATTGACTTACCCCCTCCGGCATATGATTTCCAGAGCTTCTAGATATCCGTGGTATGCTGCCAGAAGGGTGGGCGTCATCCCATCTCCATCTGAAGTATTGAGGTCTTTCCTAGTGGCTTCTTTCAAGAGGTCCAAATTGCCATCAGCTGCTGCTTTGTGATACCTGCTCGACATTTTCAGTAACTTCTGGTTTCCCAGAGCAGATCTGAAAGATATCCGGACTGTACAGTCACCCTTCCATTACAAGGATAGTTCATTAATGATTACAAGTTAAGACGTCCCCGTGAGGATGGAAATGAGGAGGCAAAGTCCATCCTAGTGTCAATTTATCTGGAGCTCTGCATAGGTAATAAGGCGATGGTGTCGTGAATGCTTTCGTTTTCTGGAAGGTGGCTCTGCCGTTTACCACTTGTTGCATATTTGACTACTTAAACATAGAGGGGATTCATTCATCTTCTCTGTGTCTTTGCCTGACTGTTCTGGGAAATCTTCAAAAGGACTTTGAACTTCAAAAAAACTTCAAAAACTTTAAAAAAATCTTCAAAAGGCCATGAACATCAGTGGGACCAGATTTCACTCTAAGTAATAAAGTATCCCTGAGTTTTGATAGGATGAAATGCATAAGCAGTTACCTTTACTGGTGAAGTCCTTTGTAACCTATCATTTACTGCGTCACTGCATTTAAAAAGAGGCCTCTGCCCCGCCAAACCGGGCACATCCATGAAGCCATTTCATGTACACAGATTGATGTGTGGATGGAAATGGGCCTGTTGGGACCAGGGTGGTGTTCAGATAAAACCGCCAGCAGGTCCGTGAGTCACAGCAGGCAAAACCACAGCCTCGTGTGTGATCCTTTTAACTGCAAATTTGCATTTCATCAGAGGATCTTAAGGCACTTGGCAAATACATCTTCATCTAACAAGTACTGTAATGTCTGTTTTAGATACAAAAAATGTGCAGGATTTCCTCAGGATAGCACAGGGAATTCAAGAAATGGAAACACGATGGGCCCGCACACACTGCCCCATCCTGGGAACTGTGGTCCTTGCCCGGGAACAGATGGGTCCAGTCCCCATCTTCATGTAACCACTCCTTGCTTTAGAAATTATTTCCCCTGATTTCAGTGGCATTAAGGGGTACCTCTACAAGTAGAAGCTTATAAAGTTAGACCCTAATTCTGATTTTTAGGTTCAAAAGAATTACCAAGAGAAAACCATGTAAAAGGTCAGTTTTAAAACAGTAGCTGAGAAGAAATCAGTAAGGGACTATCCGCTGCGTAATTAAATGCTGCAGGCTATCTGTTATTCTGGTCACATTCACAACAGCTGCCAGATAAATGTTACTTTTTTGTCAAGCTGTTCTCTATGACTAACTGAATTAACCTGTAGCTTAGAGAATCTACCCATAGCAATTAGCAGTGGGGTTTTGTTGCTTATTATGCCCATGTTACAGAAGCAGTGGCAATTGCAAACCAACTCATTGTCCGGAGTTGGTGCAGTTACTGAATAAAGTGCCACCTCATTTACTTCCCATAATGCTGCCCATGTAATACACCGGAGACCTCTCCAAATGGGCTTTCTCTCTTAATTACTTTCTCAGAGAGGGATTGAAGAGCTCTTCAGGAACAAACTTGTACCAACATTTTCCTCCATGAGGACAAGGAGAGTCGGTCAGACCCTGTGACAAGCTGAATCTTGAATAAACAAGTCTAGATAGGAGTAAACTAAAGCCCTGATTTTCCTTCGTGTCATCCACAGACACAGCCATCCCCAGTGCTATTCTGCCATCTCAGGGCAGTGAGGAAGGGCTGTGCTTCACCCAGGTCGCCTCCATCCTTGCATTAGAAGACAGTTTTACCTTCAGCCCTTTTTCAAGTTGCCGCACTGCCATTAATTCTTTTCTGATAAAAAATGCATTCATTTATTTAATTTTCTATTTAGCCAGGATCAGCACCGACTTAAATTTACAGCTACCAGAAAAAATTAGCTGTTGCAGAACACAGACAGGTAATACACATATACTTTTTTATGTATGCGTTAGACTAGCTGTTTCTTCATACCATTGAATTTTACATCCTTTACTGGGTAGTGTAAGCTTTTTTACTCTCAAGAGTGTAAAATGTTCACCAAAGCGTGTACTGCATATACCACCAGTGCCTGGTAGAAGAGAGATGACAGCATTTTTCTTGTACATTGACATTTCACATTGTGAGCTACACCCATGAAAGTGAGTTGGTGGCAATCATTTTTCAAGATTGTTGATTTGTACTACAGAAGTACATTCATTTGCTTTTCTATTAATTAATTCAGCACACAAAGTGTTGATCTCAGAGTGATTTTTATCATATAACATCCGAAAATGTTGCTTTTAAAAGAAAGTTACTCTGAATGATGCTAAGTGGGAAACTATTATTTCAAGTTTTAATTAGAGGTAAAGCAAAACCCACGTCAATTGGAGAGAAGCTCCAGGACTTTGCAAGCTTTAGTATTATTTATGTCACAAAAGTGGGCATCACGAAACAGAAAGAAAAAGACCAAACAAAATCTCCATTTGTTTCTAAACTCCTGGTATTTGTTCATCTTTGTTCCATTCAAAAAGCCCAACTTAAAATGCAATAAATGATTCAACATCAAATGAGCTAAATTTCTCAGCCTGAATGGAGATTTTTCTTTTCAGACTAAAGCTCAAAATTGTGAACTTTTTAAATTCCCTGAGTAGTTAGAAAGAAGCTTTTCTTTTGGGGTTTGAAAAGAACTTCAAAACCATTCCACTTCCAATTGAAATGTCTTACCAGGCTGAGGAGAAACTCTGTTGTGATGGTACGTGGTGTTGTAAGCTAATGAATTATTTAACTAGCAGGTTTGATTTGCTACTGGATTTTGCTATGTCTCTGATTATTTCTCTATTTTTTTGAGAATTATCTTAAATAAAATATTACCAGTTAAACAAACTATTTAGACTAAAAGACTCCAGTACCATTAGTTATGTTGTTCTAGATAACTCAGAGCCTGGTCCGAACAGCGATGTTGTTGTGCCATCTGTTTTGCATGAGGTATTATCCAGCACAACATTTCCTCGTGGCAACTTTTATAACACCAAACGTGGTATGGTAAAGGCCATACGAGGGGAGGCAAGTAAGTCTCTGCTTGTCTAATGAGGTCCTTGGAACTAATGGGCTTAGAGAAGAATTAAATTAGTCACATGGAGTAATTGTGGCTACACAATTCAGAAATGACGACAACATTTAAACAACAACAAAAGCTTATTTCTTCACTACTTGGAGAGGCAAAACTGCTGTGCCCAAGGACACTGTTGCTGGGTATCCTCTTGAGCAGCCCTGTTCCCACAGTGAGGTTGAGTGTGACCCACGCCGGTGCTGCCCAAGACCCATCCTGACGTGGTCTTTGTTCAAGTGTAACTGTGCTTGGGTCGGGGGGTCCAAAGGCAGCCCTCACAGTCTGCCGACACACGACATTTCAGGAGCGGGGCCCTAATTAATAGGGAAAAATACTTAAAATTGAAAGGCAATAAAGCCAACTGTACCAAAGCCCTGTCTCTCCTCACACGCGCACCTCAATGCCTGGCCATAGTGGGCATCTAAAAGCAGATTGGGNTGCCAGCCAGCTCCAAGAGGGACCCATCGCTGGCCAAGACTGTGCCCACCAGCAATGATGGTAATGCCTCTGGGATAACATATTTAAGAAGGGGAGAAAAAACATCTGGGTGGCAGCAGTCAGAAGAGAGAAGTGAGAACTTGGGGGAGAAACAACTCTGCAGACACCAGGTCAGTGAAGAATGAGGGGAAGGAGACGCTCCAGGCACTGGAGCAGAGATTCCTCTGTAGCCTGTGGTGAAGACCATGGTGAGGCAGGCTGTCTGCTTGCAGCCCATGGAGGTTAACGGTGGAGCAGATATCTACCTGCAGCCTCTGGAGGACCCCATGCTGGAGCAGGTGGATATGCCTGAAGGAGGCTGTGACCCCATGGACAGCCTTCACTGGAGCAGGCTCCTGGCAGGATCTGTGGCCCTGTGGAGAGAGGAGCCCACGCTGGACCAGGTTTGTTGGCAGGACTTGTGACCCCATGGGGGACCCATGCTGGAGCAGTCTGTTCCTGAAGGACTGCACCCTGTGGAAGGGACCCATGCTGAAGCAGTTTGTGGAGAACTGTCTCCTGTGGGTGGGACCCCCCGCTGGAGCAGGTGAAGTGTGTGAGGAGTCCTCCCCCTGAGGAGGAAGGAGCGGCAGAAACAATGTGTGATGAACTGACCACAACACCGATTCCCTGTCCCCCTGCGCCGCTCGGGGGGAGTAAGGAGAGAAATGGAAGTGAAGTTGAGCCCGGGAAGAAGGGAGGAGTGGGGGGAAGGTGTTTTTAGATTTAGTTTTTATTTCTCATTACCCTACTCTGATGTAATAAATTAAATTCTTTTTCCCCAAGTCGAATCTGTTTTGCCTGTGACGGTAACTGCTGAGTGATTTCCCTGTCCTTATCTCGACCTGTGAGCCCTTCATTGTATTTTCTCTGCCCTGTCCAGCTGAGGGAGGGGGGTGATGGAGCGGCTTTGGTGGCCTGCTGGCAGCCAGCCGAGGTCAACCCACCACAAGGGCTACAAGCAGTGCCATTACCTGTTGTATCATAGTGACATTTGCAATAAGTGTTTTTGCTGCGAATGCTCAAAAGCAGGAGCCCTGACCTGGCATTTGGGCTCTTTGCATTGCTAAAGGCTTTTTCTTGGTTTTGGGTTTTTTTTTTATACATGGTATCATCATCAGCACTACAAACAGTCCCAAGTAAAGCCACATTGAGCTCATGGGTATCTCAAATGCTGTCCTGCTGCCAGTGTGTGAGGGACAGGGACAGCCAAAGCCCATAGGAAAGTGGATCTGTGCTGAGGCGATCTGTGCTCCCCAGAGATGGTATGCAACACCCCAGTGCTCAGGGGTGTTCAGCACCACTCTTGGGCAATGCATTATTTTCCCAAAAGGTAGAAAATAAAACAAGTAAAAGAGAAAAGCAGAGGATTGGAAGAGGAGACATTGCATTTTTTTTTGCAGCAGAAAAAAAAAAAAATGAAAGCCATGGAGATAGTTTTGTGTTTCAGGGCATGAATTAGCTGTTTACCTGTAACTCGGGCCATAGTTATTGTCACAGGCTCAACAACTTGGACAGGTGGAACTGAATTTTTTGAAAGGAGAAACGGCCGTGCTTTCTCTGTAGCTTAAGCTGCAAATTCAGACATGTTAAGTGAAGCAACAACTAACTATTTTAGCACATGCTGATGAATTACATCCTACCAACCTACATACTCAACAGTTGACATTAGGAGTTGCTGACTCGCACTGCAGGGCAAACCCAGTTGTGGTGACTGTGGCAATAGTGTTGCTCTAACTGTATAATGTTGTCTGGCCCAACATTACCTTTCGGCTACACAAGCCACAACCTGTTACAAGGCATTTGGGAGCTGGCAAACCCCTGAGTTAAATCCAGCAGGTGAGGACGGGCTGTCCTGCGAAGGGACTGTGCGTTGCCGCTGCCCAGTCCTCCACAGGGTTCCCCCACGTTCCCTGCATCACTCCGGTGTGATGCGAGATCCAGCTTTTACCAGCCCAGGGTCAGCCAGACTCCAGGAACGTGATCCAAACCTCCCTGGGACTTACAGCTTTTCCACCAACTTAATAAAGCCAGGAATCAGGGGCAGGGAAGTGACAAGTTTAATTTACGTTGGATTTGACTGCCTGAAAGTACCTCATCAGTCTAATTCTTTAAAGGATGTCTACTTGAAACACTTTTTTTCCCCCTACTGTGCTAGTTAAACCCAAGCTAAATAATAATAGATAGATAATACAATAAACTTGTGTATGGCTTCAGAGTTCGTTTAATCACTTTTCTGTATAATCATTGCTTTTGAAAACGATGAATCTGATTATAAAAAAAAAAAGAGAGAGGGAAAAAAGGGTACATGATGTATAATTGTGAATATATATAACTCTGGAAAGTTAATTTCTTGCCAAAGGTTATCTGTGTGCTAATCCTACTGATGACAAAAGCAGAAGTGCAATTTCTTTTTTTGCTAGTGACATCAGGTGCTATTTACTCTGGTGTGGTCAAGGGTCCGAGCTAATGCCTGCTTATTGCTATAAGTGGCATCGTGCACACTTGGTATCCCCACTTGCGTAATAGGTTTAACTCTGCATTTGCCATGTTCTCACAAGGATGAGAGTTAGAGATGCTTCTCAAGAATGTACATTTTAAAATTACACTATTCATCTGCTCTGCCTGTATGGATCATACTGCTTTGCTACACAGTGCGCTGATGGCAACCACACGCTCCGCAGCTACCTGTCTCCACCCCTGCTGTCGTCCCAGCCAAGTTCCCAGCACTTCAGTACCTACCAGCAGTTGATTGACAAGCTCTTTCTCACAACTCTCAGTCTTTAAGAGAAATAGGCTACTGTCACTTGGTCTGGGAAACTCTAAAACCTGCTCTAGGCACAGGTCTATAACTATAAAAAGAAATATGAATAAATATATTTTATATGAATACATGGTACATTAATACAAAATTTATTATTCCGTGAAGCCCAGTTTAACATCCCATTCCTAAATTACTATTCCATAATATTAATTTTCCTCTCTTTCTATGATCTATCTTTTTGCTTTCTCACATCTCAAGAATTCAATTACTTTTAAGAATACAAGTCTTTGGTTTCCTTACAAGACTGTCTGAATTCAAAAGCATTGGGGAAGCTGAAAGATCACATAAATCAGAGATTTTTTTCTTGCCAGGCCTCTTCCCTACCACTTTGACAATTACAGTCCAACCAAAGCCTCCAGAGACCTTCCAGTCTAAAGATCTGATCTAGGACATCTCTTCCTTAACCTGCCACTCATGTTTTCTCCTAATTAGATCTATATCAGCATTGCAGACTTGCCCATACAGGGGAACAAAATATTCTCAGTTACATACAAATCTACCTGTGGAATTGTTTTAAACTATCAGAAAATCAAAGTGGTACAAAATCCCCTTTTAAAAAAATGACTGCCCAAAGATGTGCATTTTTCTGTGTGACATCTGACAAGGGAATAAAGAAAGTAAATTATCAGAGCAAGAAAAAAATGCCTTGAAAGTAGAAGGAAACAACAACCCATGCCAAAGACTTAGTATCGCGTTAAGGTCTCCTGTGAGCCCTCCTCTTCACAGCAAGGAGAAGGCATCTCAGCGAGAGGCAGGTGCAAGCTCTCAGTCCCCCAGGCAGCAGAAAGGCTCCACCTGTGTGGAGCCTGCACCAGGTCCTATATAATCCTCCCCAGGCACTCAAGGAGTGAGCTTGTGGTGGCAGTGAGGAGATGGGGTTGTTTGTGGAGCAGAAGTGCTTGAGCACTTCAAGGATGTGGTGAGTGGGGTTTGGGGGTGGGATGGGGAGCTGGGTCCTTTCCTTGCTGCTCTCTCATTTGGTCTTGTTCTGCTTGCAGGTTGCTGCTCCTGTTTGGCTTTTTGCTGCCCTTGGTGCCTTGTGCTGGTGGCCTGGGGGATCAGGATCTCTTGGGTAATGAGGCCTCTCTGGGCTGGTAGTGGTGTGGATGTGGACTTTGTTTGCTGGAGCTGCTTCCCCCTCTGCCTTGGTGTGGAAGCGGTCCCTGAAGCAGGGCTGGCTAGCTGGGAGGCTCACAGGGTGTGTGCCTCCAGGAGGGTGAAGGTGGAGCTGACTGTGGTTTTCCCTCTGCAGAGAGTGTGACATGTCACAGGGACAGGATGGAAGCTGAGTTTTCAGGAGAGCTTGGCAACTACTCCTGGCATGTGTGTGTTGTGGGTAGGTATTGCTACTGCCCTGGCCTCTTCAATTGTAGCTTGAAAGAAGGTGCCTGCCTGTAGGGTTAACCTTTTACCTTCTCCCTAGATGTGAGTGGTGAGGAGATGGTGTCCTGCAACCACACTGTGGATTATGAGAGGCTGTTGCTCAGTGTCCCCTTTGTGAACTGCACTAGCCTGGAGGTAAAGGGGTCTCCATTCTGGGAAGGTGCTGTGATGGAGTGTGCTTTTTTTTTTTTCCTTGTTGGAACTGGGTTTAACTTTAACTGGTTTCTAGCTTTAACTTTCTGCAAGAGTAGGAATGCTTAAACTCTTCTATAAGAGCAGTTCATGCCAGAAACAGTTAAAAAAACCTAAACCTAGACTGTTATCTGAATACTTGTTCTTTCAACTGTGGATTAAACTCCCACAGACACAGCCATAAATGTTGTGTTCACCTGTAAAGGAATTGAGAGCTACTTTAACATCTCGTAGGGAAGTGGATCAGGTCCAAGAGTTTCATGGTATCACTTAATTTACACATCTATATTGATAGAGCAGTTAACAATGCATTGCTATGCATAGCTATTGAGGTAGAGTAGTAAGTGGGAGAGCAGCCCAAACTAGCCTCAGAAATAGAGGCTTCACTGGTATCTTTTAGGCATTTGAAACACCACAAGATTCTTAGTTTGGACACTCTCTAACTTGCTTCTTGAACAGCTGACTCTGGCACTACATTCTGCAAGCCCTTGAAGGCTTTCTTCCTGACTCCTGCAGTTCTCTTGGCACCTTCTGCTCTTCAACCTAGCCTTGTGACCCCATGCTTTCCTAGAGAATACATCCTTTTCCATAGGGCTTTTAAAATGGCTATTCATCTTGTACTTGCATTGGTACAAATACCTAAAGTAACTCTGAAGTTAGAGTTTAGTCTCAATGGCTTTAATTGTCCTTATGCTGCAGTGAGTACTGCTGCCTTTTTCTAATTAATGTCTCTTTTCTTTAGCATGGTCAGCACCAGCTAAGGTTGAGGCTGATGGTGAATGACACAGTGGGAGAGGAGAAGAATATAACCTACAGCACTCACTGCAATACTGTTCCTGCAGATGAAATCATTACTCCTTTCTTTGTTGGTACAACAAACTGTACAAAAGACTTCATGGCAGTAAGTAGAAGAATGGGAGTGTTATAGATCCTTTTTACAGGCTTCCAAGGTGGGATGGCTGTCTCTTAGAACTGCACGACTGGGATCTGCAGAAAGATGGGGAAAGCTTCGGGAAGGTCTGGTGGCTCCATGTCCATCTTGGCATGACCACTAGCTCTTTGAAGAGCTAATTTAAAATTGGTCACTAATGATGTACATGGTCTGGCTCCAGCCCTATTACAAGGGAAACTGAGATGCTGGTGCCAGCTCTCTGCTTTAGGACACTATAGTGGAGATTTTTCTTAGAAAGTTGTAAGGTTGTGACCACTGTCTGTTCCTGTAGTCTAACCCCTGTGCTGTGTTCCAGGTTACTTTCCCAAGCCTCATTTCGAGCTTCAGTGATGAGCATATGGTATGTGCCTGCTGTCTTGCAAAGGGAGGGTGTGATGGGAATATGTAGCTGTTGGATCTAAACTAGGTCTTGTATCTCTAAGCTGGAGTAGCTCCCTCTTCTGGGGTAATTGCATCTCGTTGGGGAGCTTCATTCTATACTGTTGCTATAGGGAGCTTGAATGTAAAACCTGCAAGGTGGCAGCCCTGCAGGGTGAAGAACTGGAATGCCTTGCTGCTTCTGTGTGGCTATGCCTTCCCTTCCTAAGGAAGGATCTCCTGCTTTGCAGGTTCCAGCAGCTCTGATGGCCTGGACTCTGTCAATTGATGATGGAACCAGAATACATCAGCTGAGCTTCGGGCAAGCCATGCAGCAAGGCTATAACTTTCTAGCTGATGGCCACAACCTAATCTTTCAGGTGGCCTTTACTGCCACTGGAGTTGTTTCCTACAAGGTAGGTGAACAAAGAATTGGCACTGAGGAGACAGTGCTGCTTTAACAAAGGCTAGGTGGCTTCCTCCGGTAGATCTGTTGAAACCTGTGAAGGGCTTAGGTCAATAAAAGGGGGAAGCACAGTGTGCACCTGAGCAGCACAACTGACAGGCATCTACGTAAGTGGGATCCTAGCTATAGCGTGTCCTGTGAACATCTGTCTGGCAGTCCCCTTTTTTAAAAAGGGTGAGATAGGAAGAAACTGCTGTTGCAACCATAAATAACAGCATTTCTGAACTAGACACAGTATATGGCCCTGCAGGGTTGGTCTTATGATGGATCATGAGCTGAGTACTCTCTAATAGACCTCTATCTTCTTTGTCAGCACAATGGTAAGGTGCTCCACACTGTGGCACTCAAGATCACATATGGCCCTCCTGAAAATAGACAGACTGTGGAGTCAAGAATGCTTTGTGCACCAGGTAATGCATGGAGAAAGCTGGAGCCTGGCCTGCCTCTGCCCTGAGGAAACCAGTGTTAAATATAACAAAGATGTTGTTGCAGGTCCGGCTACCTGTAATGCAACACACCTGACTGTTGCCATCCCAGCCTTCCCAGGAACCCTCATGGCTGTGGGCGTAGAGGATAAGACCATCCCCATGGACCAGCTTCAGGAAAATGGCATTGCTCTGGACACAAAAAGGGGGGTCAAACTGCATTTTAGCAGGGGAGTCCTGAAGTCCAGGGTGAGTGCTGATCTTCAAGTCACAGGAGTCAGTGTGATCACAACTCCTTGGTGCTTGCTCAGAACCAAAGAACAGTAGCTTTGACCTTGGAAGCACCTGTGAAGTTAGCTGTGTGCCCTGTGGCTGGCTGAGGGCAGCTGTGATTAAGATGAATGCAAACTGACTTTATACTAGATAGACATCACTCAAAGGTAATTTGGGTTCCATGAACTCTCTTGGCAAAAACAACTGGAGGTGAAAATATTCCTCTTGGAGTGGGTTGGTATTTGGTGTGCCTGGAGCAATGCAAATTAATGAATTAGCTGAGTGTGAAGAGCACCATGGCCTCAGGGCAAGTGAAACACTAACACTAGTGTGTTAAAATGAGCTCTTGCAGTTACACTCCAGAAGGGTAACTCTTGTCTTTCAGCTACATGGGGAGAGCTGCTCAGGACTTCAGTCCTACGTGTCCTCTTTGAAACTGTCGTTTCACTTCCATGGGGAGACAGTGGCAATGGTGATGCACCCAGAGTGTCCCTGTGACCAGCATGCACCAATAGGTAAGTGATTGACTTCTGCATTGGACTCAGCCCATGTGCTGCTCTGATGACAATCCTTCAGCATGGGTTGTTCCTGAACTAGTCCTTCACAGGAAATTGTATCTGTAGCCAGAACAAAGCAACAGCTCTTGACAGACTGAGCTGTTGATGGCTGGCATGACAACTTACATGAACTTCTGTTACAGCTGCTGTATGCACCCAGGATGGGTACATGGATTTTGAAATCCTTGCTGATAGTACTACACCACCACTAGACTTGGACGCACTTAGGCTCAGAGATCCTGCATGCCGGCCAGCCTTAAAGTCATCTTTGAATGACAGGGTTTGGTTTCATGTTCCACTGAATGGGTGTGGGACCAGGTATTGGGTAAGTGTGTAGCCAGGATTGATGGGGAGGGCTTCACGCATTGGGAATTCCCTCACTAATGCTGTTATTTCTCTGCAGTTTGATGGGGAGAAGATTGTTTATGAGAATGAGGTGAGGGCATTATGGGCAGACCTTCCACTGCACAGGATCTCAAGGGACAGTGAACTCAGGTGTGTCTGGAAACCTCTTGGTAATACTTAGTCCTGGATATCCTGTATATGAACATAAGACTTATCTGCTCCTTCGTTATTGCAGGCTAACAGTCCTGTGCTCCTTCAGCAATGGTGATGCCTCCCTCACTATAAGAGTGGACAACCATCCTCCTCTGGCTTCTTCAGTGAACCAAGGTCCCCTCTCCTTAGTTCTTCTAAGCTACCCAGGTAAAGCTGACACTGGGTTCAAGGAAGCAACTGAGCTTGAGGGGGAGAGGATGTAGGAGTGAATTGTTCTGGTGCATGGGCTTCTAAAGACCTGATGTGCTTCCTTCCCTCCCACCTATGCTACTTGAGGGAGATGCCTTAAATCTGTGACTCTAGGACAAACTACAGCTGGTGGACTGGCTGCTGTTGACAAGTTCTAGACCAGAATTTCTTCAGGACTCTTTGTACACTGACTTATCTAATGAGGCTTTGTTTTTTTTTTTTTTTTTTTAGAGGGCTCATACAGGCAGCCGTACCGTGATGATCAGTACCCAATAGTAAGGTACCTACGGCAGCCCATCTTCCTGGAAGTTCAGGTCCTGAACCGCAATGATCCCAACCTCCATCTGGTATTGGATGACTGTTGGGCAACAGCTTCACGAGATCCAAGTTCACTTCCCCAGTGGAATATTGTTGTTGATGGGTGAGTGCCCTGCCACAGAAATGGAAGCACTTTTAGTGGTGGGTGGGAGGACTGCCTGTTTCTCCTGTCCCTCCCCAGCCCTGGTTCCAACCTTCTTTTCCTAAAAGAGCTCCAGGTACAAATGCCTCATTTTGAGGTGACCTATGTACTGCCCTGGTATGCTGGAACTTGTAGGAGGATCTCTACCTCGAACTCTAGCCTGCTGCTTAAACCCCCCCCCAAAAACCAGCCCAAACCTTCCCTGCTGTTCTGACTTGCTTCTTGCCTATTGGTAGGTGTGAGTATGACCTGGACAGCTACAGGACTGTGTTTCATCCCGTGGGGCACAGTGTCAGCTATGCTAACTATCGCCAAAGACTGGAAGTGAAGACTTTTGCATTTGTCTCCGGTGATAAAGCCCTCCCTGGCCTAGTAGGTGACATTCTCCTTCTACTTAGAGCAGTAAGTAGGAGCAGTTATTGTCTCAAAATGAATGGACCTCTTATTCTCTGTCCTAGGTATACTTCCATTGCAGTGTTCTGATTTGTGACCGTTTTCAACCAGACTCTCCTTTGTGTATGACAAGCTGCCCTAGGCCATCTAGAAGCAAACGAGGTAACATCTAAGCAATATTAGGTTGTAATGGTCCAAGATGACCCACTGTGCTATGGGGTTCACCTCTACTACATTACTGTTGTAGAGAGCGGGATGCCAGGTGTGAACTCTGCAGTGGTGAGCTTGTGGGGTCCTGTCCTCCTTGTCCCAGAAGGATGGCCTACAATCCAAGGTACTAAGCCACTGTGGTGCTAATGTATGTTGCTTAGGTTTAGCAAAGAGCTGTCTCTGCAAACTGCTTTTCTGCTTGCTTTGTAGGGAGCACTCCCTTGAGCAAGGAGGCGTGGGCTGGCATTACAATGACTGCTGTTGGTATTCTCTCGCTGGTGGCCACAACGCTACTATTTCTGGCTCTTCTTAAATGCCTGAAGAGAAGAGCATCCATGGTAAATGTGGTATGTTAGTGTATCTCTTCCAAATAAACTTGGAGTAGAAATGTGACTGAAATTCTTCTGGATGAGTTGTGTGGCTCTGGAGTTGTTGCTGTATAACATTGAAGGAACCAGACTGGACAAAGATGGATGTTTGTCACTGAGAGCAGTGGCACTGCTCAGCAAGTCTTTGGTTAGAGTGCTCCAGCTGAAACTAGACCTGATGCTTTTAAAAGCTCAGGCTTTGTGGGTAATAATCAAGTGACATTAGCAGCTTCCCCTATACTGAATAGTTTCTTCACCTCCTTAGTTCACATTATGGGGGTGATGGATGGGTACTAATTTCTTGTTATAAGAAGCCAGTTCTCACAGTATTGGAAGATTCCATAGAGTTCTCCTGTCCTTTCCTAGGCTTGTAGAAGAGGATTTAAGTGAAGAAAAATATCAGTTTAGGGCAAAGCAGTAGTCCTTAGCAACTGTGCAGTTAACTTGCAGTGTTTAGGCCTAATGTTGGTAACTCAGTGTCTAGACTCATTACAGCAGTAACTAAATACTCAGTGTAAATTCACTACTAGTAATAGCTAGGCTATTTCGTATAGCTGAGGCTATATGAAAACAAGCAGTGTTCTATGACACCAACTCTGCAGAATCAAAGCCCAGATGTGAATTGCTCTTCATGCTAGTCATCTAGACTACAAAAATCTCCAGATTCAATCTTGGGTGAACATAAGGCTTTAATAGGGACGTATAGCTGCTGCTCAGTGAATGTTTTGTGGTACTTAAATAGAAGTACCCTGGGAGATGTGTTCGAGGTAGTAGCTTCACTCTAATTGCTAGAGATTAGTCTGTGCAGTAGTACTCAATGCCATGTTGCTATTTAAAGTAAAAGTAAAGTCATAATTTCACTTGGTTCTGGCTTGTCATAATCAACTCTCTGCATTGCAGGGGTGGGGAGGGCAAGGTGTAGGCTATAGCCTGTAACCAGCCTTGACTCTACTGATAGTAAAGGTGGAATTGATCCAACTAGCTGTAAAAGACAAGCAAGTCTCTTCTTGAGACTTTTAAAGACCAAGACAGCTGTCGCACTGAGTGATGCATGTCAGGGTGCATGGTTCTGCTGCTGCTCTTCAGCTTAAAATGTGTTCAGGAAGTGCCTATGGAGGCTTGGAGACCTTTAGTTGACTGAAACTCAAGCTCAGTTTCAATGTAAAAAATCAAGTTCCACATAAGAGAAACTTGAGGTCAACGTTGAGGTGGTTACAGAGGACTTGGGTGATAGAGATGAGAAATATGTTATCTGTATAGCTTTAGGTATGCTCTTTTTAACAATAGCAAAACGCTTTAAAGTAGTGATTTTTCTTATTTTTTTTTAATTTAGCTTCATGCCTCACTGCTACAGGCAGGGAGGACTAAATGTGGCAGAAAAGCTGTCCTAGAATAACTTAATTTCGTATACTTGTATCTCTAGGACTAGAAAGTGACCATATAAACATAGCCCCTTATTCTGCCTGTGTTGTGCTTCAAACTGGTTGCAGTGCACTAACTCTGTTCCTGAGGAGCTAAAGACTGTAACACAGCTTTCAAGTTCACTGGCTTATCTTTAACTATGCTTGAGTCAAAGATCACAAGCTTCTTGAGGCTGAATGAAGCTGAGCAGTGGTATGTTAAATCTCTGCCTGTTTAGATGTGGTCTGGGGCTGCCCTTTTGTAGCTTTGGATTAAAAGCCCTGTTCTTCTTTGCTCTGGCATCAGTGTGCTGCTCTTGAGCACAGCTGCACTGCCTACTGGCCATGTTTGCCTTGTGTTGAACTGCTGTGGCTAATCAGTTATCCCTTATGCGGCCAACAGCCCACCTGTGGCATGGGGACATGGGCACCCAAAGGAGGTGGACCTGTGGCTAGTGATAGCCTGGTCCAGTCCTCTTGTACTGAACAACTCAAACCAGGACACCTAATCATCTCACTAACCAGCAGGTGCTTGGTATCTGCTTCTAATTGGTACTAAGGTCTTGGAAGAAATTATCTTATGATGCAAATGTGTGAGCTGATTGTTACCTTCTGTTCTGTTGCATTTAGCAGTGGTTTCTGTTGTTTGGCCATCTCTACCTTTGTAGGTCTGGGCCTCATTTTCAGATATTTCTGTCAGTAATATATCTTACCAGGCTTTTCTAATGCCTTATTTTCTTGTTTAATTTCCTCTAGACCAATTAATGGCTTGTTTTAGAGATTCCAGCGGTTGATAACAAAACCAAGGACACTTCTCTGAAGTAGGAAAATCTCATCCTCACCAGAACAGGTCTTGTGCTCTGCTGTCACTTAAACAGTTTATAGATGAGGCATCTGTATTGTAACTGCCTGGGTAACAGACAGGTTTTCCCAAAGGGAGCAAGAACTGTCCCCAGTATTGCCTTGTTCTCTGACAGCCTCAGAACTTCCCTATAAGAAAGGAAATAGTTACCAGTGTTTCTGGGCAAATGGGGAGCCTGATCTTGATAAGCAAATAAATGCAGTGTTATGCTTGGAGTTTGGAGGTTAAAATTCAGATTTCTTGAGCCCTTATCTAACGCTTTTCATTCTGTTAGATTATATTGTATTGCAGTGGTGGTCAGCCAGGGATAACAAGGTGTTTTGAAAAACAATGGTTTACAACCAAGGCTCTACCTTGTTGTTTGTTTGTTTCTCATTACTAACAAATTATTTCTGGTTCTACTACTCCTAGCCTCTCTGTCATCTTGCATGATAAATACTTCAGGCCAATCATGGATTGCAGAAAAATGTTTCTCTGTTTCCTGGATCCATTTCAGGTTTGCCTTTTACTTTTCTTGTGGTTTTCCACTACCTGTCAGGGTAGAGAGCATTCCATGAAGCATGCTTACTCTATTAATTATTTGTCTGCCATGTATTCCCTCTCCTGCATTTATTTACAAAGCTGAATACTGCTAGTCCTCTTAATACCTCATCAGGGAAGATTTGGCTGTAATGATTATAACACTGAATTTCCTGGCTCTTTGTTCTGAAATCTCCCATTGCTGTGTTACATTCCTGTTGGACTCTGCAGCCAATTTCCCTTTTGAAATGCTTATTAAATGCTTTTGGTCACAATTGCGTTTCCATTCAATTGTCTTATTTCAAAAAATTGATGTTGTGTCAATAGCTCTTCCAGCTAGCTGCTCTTGTAACTGTGAGCTCTGTGCTGAAGCTAGGGAATAAAACCTGGCTTTTTAAAAATCTGTTAGCAACACCCAGCACTTGTTTTGTTTGTGGTTTTTTTTTTTACAGTAGTGTTTTAAAACGCAAACTTTCTCCTCACTATGATTCAGAAAAATACAAGAGGTCTTTGGAGGAGTATTTATGGCAAAGCTGGAGCCTGTCTTTTCTGAACACAGCAGGCTGAAAGGATACTAGGAAAACCCCCTCAAAGTGGAACAGACTCTTCTTGCTGCCAGGGCTGATGTTCTAGAGGCTGGAAGCTCTATGGCCATTTAATAGGAGCAGCAGGAATATGTAGTTTTGGGGTCTCTGAAAACTGAGGGAGGAAAAAAGGGTGTTTCTTGAAAAGAAAAAAAAGAGTTGAGTAACAGATAAAGCTGTTATGCCTGCAATACATCCTGAAGCAAAATAGAGTTGTGCTGATGCTTAGAAGAGAAGCTACTCATTAGACCTGTTGTTTTGTCTTCCCCCCTGCCTTTCTGAAGAGGCAGTTAGATTATAAAGAAAGAGGTGTATAGCAATAAATCGCTTTCTAATTTTTCTTTACATGTAAACCTTCTGAATCTGTACAAAAACTGGAACAATTTTCCAGTTTATTGTGCCAGAAGATGCTATGAAGACTTACCATGTCACTTTCTGGTGTTGCTTGTGCTACTGACACTCTTTCCTATCAAAAAGTCAAACTCTGGGTTTGCTATGTTGCCCTTCCTTTCTCTAAAGAATGTTTTCCAAATTCAAGTAAGCCTGGAGGGACTTGCCATGTAACCATATGAACTAAACACTTAGAGTGCAGGCAGCCAGCCAGGGTTTAACAGTATGTTTAGCCTGCAGGCAGAGAGATTGGAGAGTATTAATGCTGCCTCTGCATTAATACCTCTTTTGAAGACTGGTTGTATGACGCTAACTTCATTAGATTGCATTTGACCTGTGGGTTTGTTATGTTCTGCTAGGTTACAACAACTGATCTCCACTCCTCTAGGACTTGATAATTGGGACAGCTCTGTTAACTGAATGTTACTTTGCTACACCATTGCCTACTTCTGCTGCCATCACCAGTATTGGAGTTTTTGTGCTTAGTGCCTTCACTTGTATGGTATAGTTTCCTTTGCTTTTGTACCAAAATGCTAGTTTTCAGGGGAAACTCCCCTTTTGCAGCCATATGTGAATAATATGACTTGTATTAGCAGTTACTCTTCTGCACTGAATCAAATAATGCCAGAGCTCTGAAGTGCTGGGATTAGCAAGGTTCAGCTGTACTTCCCTTTGAAATGCACAAGTGTTTAATATATTTGCTTTGGATGCAATTCTAAACTCTCCATCCAAAAAGCAAAGCGAAAGCATTGAGTCACTAAAGATATACTGTGCACAAACATTAGATCTTTGGTTTTACTGTCCCCTAAATGGAACCTAAGTCTTTTCTTTATCGGGGTTTAACACCAGCTGGCAGCTAGGACCACACAGCCACTTGTGCAGTTCTCCCCCTTCCCTACAGAAGGGTAGGGGTGAAAGNCTATCACAACCATGAACTTGAGGGTTGAGATAAAGACAGTTTAATAGAACAAGGTCAAAAGAAGAAAAGGGTGAGAGTGACTTGTGTCATTATTATTGTTACTATCTGGTAAACTGGTGAATTTGCACCCTCCTGAGCACTGATTGTGAATTTGTGTCCCCTAGGCAACCTCCACTTATACCCTGAGTATGATGTCCATGGTACAGAATATAGCATTGGCCATTCTGTTGTTCTGTCTATGCTCCTTCTCAGCTTCTATGGGAAGCTGAAAAAAGTCCTTGAAAAGTATGTTGTTGCTAAGCAATGCTTATGCATTATTGACATTCCTTTCACAAAAATAACTAGAAAGAGAAATAAACCTTTCCTAGCTGAAACCAGGACATTTCTGTAACCTGGCATGAAAGATGGTTGCACTTGGAACTTCAGCAGGGCAAGAAATACAGGAATGAGTGTATGTTTTTAAAATGTCTATACTGAAAGCTGCAATAAACAACTGCAGGGACAAGGACAGCAATATCTGTAGATGTAGAAGAGTCCATTTGAAGTGAGGCAGTTTGTCATGCAACTATGCTTTTTGCTTTGTATTCTGTACACCTTGCCTTGCAGGCTCAAGGAAACGAGGCATAAAAATACAATTGCATGTGACAATGAAAAGGGATGAAAGTGCTCTGTTGCGCTATGGGTGTAAGAGCCTTAGGTTAAACATTGGCTAGCAACTTTGTGTAAACAGAGGGATCATCACAAGTCCACCTCTGTGTTCTCTGAGCATGCAGGACTTCATCGAAGTCAGTGGACAGGCTCTACTAAATTGTCAAGTATGCTGTGCATAAGTAGCACGGGGCTGAGGGCCTGTCTGCCACAGCCCCTACTTCACGTAAGTATTACTGATGAGCTGTTTTTCATACAACAGATTTCAGGGTACCTTTTCTAAATACTAATGTAGATTCCTTCTGTAAAGAGAACACAGAGTGCTGAACATGATCATTAGGAAGGCTTTATGCTGCTGTTAATCACAGTTAAAGTGTCAATAGAAGTATGGTGGAACTGTGGATTTCACATTGGAGCCACTTATTTGTAAGTAGCTTTTGCCATCTGCTATCAGCCTGATAGGGATTAGGGTTGAAATGATTACTTAGGCTCCTGCCCAGCTAACCACCTACTAGACTGAAGTCCCGTTGACTTAGCACTTTGCTAGAATATGAAGTATTTCTGCAAAAGCTGGGAAGGTGGTGTTTGATAAGAGAGGGTTTATGTACTTGACAATGCATTGTACTTAACTGCATGGGCTTTTGGCTTTTCTGAGCCAAACAAGGTGCCTCTCCGTCTTTCTTCTCATTCCTAAGTGCAAGAAAAGATTGGTGCGTGTTCAGGCAGAGAAGTGTTTCCCTGTTTCTCATTATTGGATGGAGTTTGGAACGGTTGGAAGGCACTAAATAACACTACACTGGCTGTCATGTGAATGCTCTGTAAAAGAGAAATGCTAGGCAACATCCCCATAAATTAAAATATTTCTCAGGTATCACACATAAGAATCTGGAAATTTGCACTAGTGAGGGTATTTAAAATACCTCACTTATTTTTAGTAAGGGCGTAGGTAAGAGCTTGACTTCTTTTGTACTATTCTCACTAGCAGGGGATGTGAGACAAGGAGGGTGTATGCAGTGGTGCTCATCCAGGTCAAAGGGAAGGTTGTTCTTGCCTGGTTCCTGTCCCTGCCTAATACTGTCTGCTGTAGGGAAAAACTGTCAGACGTGGCACATAGGAGGGAGAAGTATGAATGACTGTGCAGCAAGAGGAGGTATAAGAAAAGAGTCAACGAACCATGTGGGGTCAGCACTGGGGGCTGTGCGGCTTGAGCTCAAGCAGCTGCTTCAGGAACCATAATAAAGTTGGTTACTTCAAACCTTCTTGAAAGGTCTCAGGTTGTTTGCGGGTCCCCCAGGATGTGGGGATTAGGGCCACAAGGGTGGCTACCCATTGAGGCATGGTTTGGTTTGTTTGTGTGTTTTTGTTTTTTGTGTTGTGTTTTTTTTTTTCTGAAATAGGGCCAGTGAACCAGGTCCTTGTGGCTGGGCAGGCTGAGGACCCAGTTGCAAATGCTGCCATCAGGGTGGGAAAAGCTCCTGCTGTTTCCCTGCTGGGCTGGTGGTGCTCTGCAGGAAGACAAGAGTGGCTGAGAAAGCAGAGCCTTGGCACCATCTCCCCAGCCTCTCCTGCTAAAGACTTCTCAGCTCTGCTGCAGCATTTAATAACTAAAAAACCAAACCAAAAAAAAAACCAACAACAAAAAAACCCTCTGAAATCACCAACCTACATGCTCATTTGAGGGAGAGCTTTACTGTCTCCAGTAAAAACATCTGGTCTATGCTTACCTAATTTTATGTCTTCAGCATATCCCTGTCAAAAACTATGCTAATGTGGTGATGGCACAGCACTGGAAGTGGTCCTTATTAAAAAGGTATTGTAAGGAGCTTTGAAATG
The DNA here is from genome assembly GCA_013398815.1 of Ibidorhyncha struthersii. Taxonomy (NCBI): domain Eukaryota; kingdom Metazoa; phylum Chordata; class Aves; order Charadriiformes; family Charadriidae; genus Ibidorhyncha; species Ibidorhyncha struthersii. Next base: position 821,804 of record VZSZ01006382.1, read on the forward strand.
ACAGTGACTGATAAACATGCAAAGGTCAGGGCAGCAGGAGTGAAACTGCTCTGTGTTTATCTGCTGGTAATTGAGAATTCACAGCTTTAGCTCCTGGTAAGTGCTGATGAGAGAATGAATTACATAATGAAAAATCAATTTAAAATGCAGAAGGAAATGGTTCACAGGAGGCCAGATGCTGAGCTGGAGTAAATTCACTTGCTTCAGTGTCTGCTGAGCTTATTAAGCACTACCTGCTCCCTTCAGCAAAGGGTGAGGGTATAAAGGAAATTCGGGGGAATGATTAGATCCCTTCAGCTGCCTGTCTGTATATGAGCTGTGGTCTAAAGCTTTGAGTGTTCTCACTTGAGAGAGGTGTAAGGGTTTTATTGCTGTCTTTGGAAGTACCTCCTGAAGCTATTGGAGACAGCCTTGCATAAGAGATTGCTGGCTATGTGGGTTTGTAATAGTTGTTTGCTGAATTAAGATGCCATTAAAATAAATGGTTTCTGAAAATCTAGAGTTGGAGATAAGGATGCTTCTGGCTACAGGGTGCATATAAATAGCTACAGGTACACTTTTTTTGCAGTGTTGATGTTTGGTTACTTTGTAGGAGCAGGAATCAATCAAGGTAGTGATGAAGTTTGTAATTTTTAATTTATTAAAACATAAGTAGGTTGTGCGTTCTAGCAATTAGGTATTTCTGGTAAAGAATTCAATGTGGTCTTCGTGATCTTTTGAAATACAACAGCACTTTTTAAGCAGCTTTAATTGATCTACCATAAAGAGGCAAATGTTCCTTTAAAACTCAAGTGTGTAGAACTAAAGGTTTTGCTCATTTTTCTGGATGTAGGTGCCTGCTATTAGTAGAATAACAGCACTTTGAAATTGAAGCCCAGTGATTTTTTTGATTGGCACATGCAGCAAAGGGATTTGGTTATCAGAGAACGGATGCTCTATGGTTTCTACTGCCAAGTCTTTTCAAAATGGCTCAAGGTGGTACGTGAAAACTGAGCCACCTATGATTGTGTGGAAAACCTGAGCAATACACTTCAAGATGTGTGTTTACTTAAAGTCTTGCTGCCAGCTGAGGAAATACTGCTATATACGCATGTACACGTGGTACACTGCCAATGGTAAGAAACTATTCTCCCTTTTTTTATTAAATGTAGATAGAATCTAATCATTACTTTCTGCTGCAAAGTAACTTGGTGACTTAGTGACAGCTGCTGTTTAACTTGGATCGCTGTTGTCCCCTAACAAGATGGTACAGAGCTGTCTCTCAGAGTGATTGTGAATAGATCAATCTGGTTACTTTTAAATATATTTGACAATATTTATTGGACTTCTTGACCATTGCTGATTCTAGAAAATGGGTAGTTTTGCTGACTTTAAAGTGATAGAAAATGGTTGATGTCTTGCTGTTGTGGTTTAACTCCAGCTGGCAACTAGGTCCATGCAGCTGTTCACTCACTCCTCCCCTCCCGCTGCCCCCCCTGCCTCAGTAGGGTAGGGGGGAAAAGGGGGGAAAAAAACCTGTGGGTTGAGATAAAGGCAGTTTAATATAATGGTAATGGAAGAGAAGATGATGACAATGGTAAAAGAATATACAAAACTGTGATGTAATACAATTGCTCACAACCTGATGATCGGTTGTCCAGCCCCTTCTGAGCAGTGATTGTGGATTTCCGACCCACCCCGCCACCCTGTTTATATACTGAGCGTGATGTCTATGGTATGGAATATTCCTTTGGCCAGCTTGTCCTGACTGTGCTCCCTCTCAGCTTCTAGGGGAAAGCTGAAAAAGGCCTTGACTAATGTAAACATTACTTAGCAACAACTAAAACTAGATGTGTTATCAACATTATTCTCATGCTAAATCCAAAACACAGCAGCTGCTAGGAAGAAAATTAACTCAATCCCAGCTGAAACCAGGACACTCGCCCACTGTTAAAGATGTCATGGAGATGGTGTGCTAGAAAGGAGATGAAAACATGATTGTCCTATTGTTTAAAATAGTGTGTTATGCTCCTGAACCATATTTCAGGGCGGGGGAAATGATCCAGAACAGTCCAAATTCCTTCTTTTCTGCTTAAAGCAAGAAATGAACTTGAAACTCCCCAAGTTTCAAGTGGTGGCAGTGTCTCAGCCCTGGGCTGCTGCTTGTCTGGGGTTTTGCACTAAAATAGTGTTAGTACGTAGGTTAATCTAATAAAATATCTGAAAGCTTTTCATCTTCTGGGAGAACAGAACTCATAGGCGTCAGGGAAGGCGTAAATGAGAACACAAGGCCAAATAAAGCTTTTGCCCAAATGTTGCCACTACTTTGTCTCCAGGCCAGGTAAAGATCCACTCCATAGGAGATGTGGTGCTCACCTGCCTGCCCCTGCCTGTGTGTTGGGTTGGGAAAGGAGAGTGGCTGGCTTGTGGGGCATACCTGAAGTACTGCGGGTCTTGCTACCTGCCAGAGACAGACACCAAATGCAGCAGCAGCCGCCCTAACCCAATTGTATCCTCCTGAATGCTTTTGCTCCCACGTGGGGAAGCCTGCCCTGCAGCTGCTGGCTTTACAGGGACCCCAAGCTGCCTCTGGAAATTTTGGCCCAGCAAGATGTAGATGAGGGGGTTCAGACAACTGTTGGCATAACCCAGGCTGATAGCCACATTGTAGGCATAGTAGAAAGGCAGGGTGGGGCAGTCATGGCAAGCTGGGCCACTTGCAGGATGTGGAAAGGTGCCCAGCAAATGAAGAAGGCCACACAAATAGCAGTTGCTGTACGGGTCAGGTTTTTTGTTTGTGTCCTGGTGCTTCTTTGTCTATCAGCACTTCTGAGGACCTGGCCATCTTGAGCAGGATCCTCCTGTAGGCCACTGTGATGAGGACAAAAGGGATGGCAAATACCAGGAAGAACTGGTAGAGAGTGCACCAATAAATGTCCCTCTGTGGGTCTGGTGGATGAATCCCACAGCCTAGTAGACCTCCAGGCAAAGGGATGAGCTGAGCATGCATCTACACAGGTGTAATGCTGAGGAAGGAAAGGGCCCATAGTGCACAGATGACAAGGATCGCCACAGGGGGCTTCCTGAAGCAAGTGGAGGTGAAGGGGTAGACAGTGGCCAGGTAGCGGTTGATGAACATAGCAGTGAGGATGGTGCTGCTGGTGAACTGGCTGTTGGCATCCAGGGCAGTGATGATTGTGCATATTGTCTCCCCAGAGCGCCAGGCTCTGTTCCCCAGCAGCTGGTGGATGAGGAAGGGCATGCCCAGGACGAAGAGCAGGTCCACCATGGAGAAGCTGATGATGAAGATATCTGGGACACTACTGCCAGATTTCTTTAAAACTGTATAGATAACCAGGTTGTTACCGATAACGCCAAACAGGGTGGGCATGATGAAGCTGCCATAGCTCAATCCGCTGGGGTCGCCTGCAGAGACAAATGTAGGCAGGAAAAAGTCAGCTGTGCCAGGACTAGCGGTGAGGACCTGTCTTGAGGATGTTCTGGCTTCTAACAGACGAGTGCTCTGAACAAAAACAACAACAGACTTCTTAACCACATGTAAAGTAAGGAAGTGCTTTGTGCGTGTAGTTGTGCCTAACTATACACAGGCACTTTCTCAGCAGCTTTCACAAATGCATACATTAAATGTTTAATCAAATGTGCATACATCCACTCTTTGTATATGAATGCACATATTAGCAATGGAATGAAACAGCACCAGTGTTTATCATTCCTGGTATGTGCATTTAGACCCTTTCAAATGCATACAGATATAATGAATATACTTCAGTACATATATTCATATCTCTGATACATATGTTGCTCAACTGTATGGATATTAATATCCATATTCAGGCTTTCTTCAAAACTATTTCACATAAGTGATTTTTTTCTCCCCCACCTACACCTATTATATTTTGTATACTAATGTTTATTTTCACTTACCTGTTTATTGCACTTACAAGGCAGAGAAAAGTTTTGAACAGCCTTGGAGCTGTTGGGGATGCAGCTGTTCAAGCTCTCAGTGTGATTTGTTTTAAAATCCATCCTTCAAGAAAAATTGGTCCCCATCAGCAGCTTGAAGATGTTAGCATTTCACGTGGAAAGAATAAAGGTTGCCGATTCCTTGGCTATCTGTGGGGCTGCTCAGAAAGCCACTGCTCTAAGTATAAGCAGAAGCTGTTAGTGCAGGTTAAAAAGCAGCTCCTCTGCTCCCTGCACCACCACCAGGCAAAAGTGACACCAGGATGTAAGGAAGCAGCGCCTGTCACCAGGCTGGCAGCAGAGTGCTGGAAACACACTTGCAGGGAGAGCAGAATTTCATTTTAGTGCTGAAGGCAGTGATCAGGACCTGCTGATGGACTAAACAATGAACGTGTGCTCTGGGGAGGCAAATGGGGCCCTGGAAGTAAATAAAAGCCTCTAAATAAAATGATGGGTAACCATCACTGTGAGCACACTTTGCTTTTAGGGTCTAATTGACTATAAATACCTCAATATAATTCTGCAAAGAACTGTATTAATCTGAAGTCAAGTTTGCGGCAATATTTTCAAGTATAGGTTGTGATTAATCTCTTTAGATTCTGAAGCAAGATCATCCTAGAAGTGAAAAGGTACAAGCTCTGTGAGCAAGCATGCAGAAAGCTAGTATTTTTCTAGCTGTGCCTGGTAAGTTGCAACACAGGTGATAAGCAGCATCATTATTTCCCTCCTGAGAAATGCTTTCTCCATCTCAATTCATTTTGAGGTCTGAAGCACAGTAATGAAGAGTTATGTATGTTTCATGTTATGCAGATTGATAGAAGGGAATAGGAGAGAAACATGAGATTTATTTTCAAGGTGTATTTGAAATTACAGCAGTTTGGCATGTAAGAGGCAAAACACTGGAAGTGTTAAATAAACGAGGTGGTAACCGTGTTATAATTGTCACGCTAATCCCTGCCTTATTTCCCTTGTAGGCATTAGTCTGTTCTTTGCAGCCAGTAAACTCCTAGAGTGAAGGCATTAATGTCTTGAAAAAGTAAGATTTGGAAAGCAAGACTAGATCAAACTGTATCCTGATGATGGGGGCCATTAGTCTGGTGAAAGGCAGGAAGGATTCTCTAACAACTAGAATGCTATTCCAAGGCTCACTTTTTGCTAGGCTAGCAAGGATTCCTAACACTTGGATTCTGTACTTCATAGCTCTTAAAAGCAGGCACTAGTCCATCTGCACATGGGATAACATATTCCATTTCCCAGCCAGTGCAAAGTGCCTCCTTCACCTCAATGCCTCCAATATACTACCTCTAGTTGGAGTCTTTTCATTTGCACACATCAGTATCTTTCCTTGTAAACAGCATCACAGCACTAGCTTTTCTTACAAGGAAAGTAGAGAAAGTACTTTTCCTGTTTCTTTTTTCTTTTCCTTCCTATCACTTGTATGCTACTATCAGCTGGAAGTTAAAAGAAAATAAATAATCTGGTTGGGATAAAGTTTTGAAGCACCTCAAAAAAAAAACCTACTTAGTAAATTATGAAATAAATCTCCTGTTATGGTCTCCATTCTGTAAATCCTTCACATTTAACTGGAATTTAGTAAATGCTAGAGCCCTTGATGAACCAGCATGAGGTCCTGTCTGTCTCCTCCAGACAGTAACACAGAGTAGGGCTAAGGCTACTGCTGAAGTGTGGGGCCAGCTTATCACCACAGCTGAAATCGTTACTACTAATACAATGTAGAACACATTATGGCTCAGATAAACTTTGACTCTGTGTTGGTTCATTCAAAACTGCAGTATTACTTTAATTTAGTCCTTAAGATTCTGCATTCCCTTTACAGGCACAAGAATGGGAGTAATCTGCGGTTTGTGGCTCAGCAATATTGGCCAACCAAAATACTTTAACCGAGGAGAAAAATTCAACTCTAAATGTAGCCTTCCTAGAAACAGATCTGGAAAAGTTGTTTTTACTGTAGAACAAACAGACTAATAAGACAACCTGGTTAAACAAACAGCACTTTATTAAACTAATATAGTTAGGTACTTTCTTAATGCTTAAAAATATTATAGCATTTGCAAAAATGAAAAAGTTTAAATAACGTACAAGAAGTTACAACTGAGAAGCAAAACAGGCAATTTAAATACCTAAACAAACTGACAAAAAGCAAGACCTAACTGCATACTGTTGATGCGATGAGGCAATGAGAACAAGGAAGACATCCCTTCAGAATAATGCAACATCTAAAGGTATGTGAAAGCTTATACCATGACTTAATATATGATAAACCCCAATTTTCCTCATATAATAAATATAAAGCATTATCATGGTGTGCTCATACTATTTTAACAAAGGCTGTTAAGGCTTAAAAATATTTTTAAACAGTCAAAACACATTTCTGGTGTTCTGAGCTTTGACATTTGTGTATCAAAATGACCAGCTGCTGCAAACAAATTTCAAAAGATAGTCCGTCCAGAACTCCATTAATGAGTGGGAACTCAAATACCTACCTACTCTCTCTTTCACCTAATTGTTACTGACTTATCAGGACCTGTCATTATTACATCCCTTTACCAAATTCTGTGGAACATTCCATCATGCATGTAGACTTAGTATTGCAATGCACTGCTGCTTAATGGTTATTCTTAATATTAGTTTTACAGTGAAAATGTTAAGACGCATATTGATTTTTTCAGTTCCCATAAGAAGTGCAAAAAGGCTGAATGCTCAATGAGTAAACAATTACATTGCAAAGGTCAGAATAGTACAGTTAAGTGCCTATGAAGGATGTGGGGAGAAACCCACTTATTCGTTTTTTCCATTACTGGCAGAAACATCCACAACAGAAGAACTCTTCTGTGGCAAACTTCCATTAACTTCTTGCTTCCTTATCTGATCCCTGTACACATGAGAAAAGAATGGGTTTACAGTTTGTTCTTCTGTAAGATTATTGTCTTTTAACTTTCAAAAAGGCTGAGCGCCGAGAGAGAGACATAAGCCTGTCTGAGACTCCTGAAAAGTCCACTGCCGCTCTACCAGAGCTTCTCTCAAAACACACAGAACATAAGAAAGGCATACGTTATCTGTCTTAACATCAAAGCTGTAAGTCATTATGACTGGTCTGTAGGTTGGGTTGTGTATTCGGATATGCTATGGAAAAAAATTAGTCTTTTCTGGAATTGGTGGGCAACGTTATGGATCTGGCAGCATGCCCTGGAGGAGTGGTACGGAGCCCTGGAACAAATACAGGCACACTGGGCCTTGCACCACGGTCTTGTCAACCTGGCAATATCACGGGGTCCACAGTTTTGTGTCTCCTCCAGAGCTGTCCAAGAAGCACAGCTGTCACAAACAGGCAAACCAAGAAAGTCTAGGAGGGAGCAGTTGTAATTTTTCTTCTTGTTCTTCCCTGTGCTTAGGAAGTGATTATAATTATTCATTCCCTAGTAGATATTTAAGCAGGCAATAGGTGGCACTCCAGCACAACCTGCTATTGCCTCTTACTCCTAGCCAGATGCTTGGGAAAAGCATGGTTAAGGCAACGCTGACTGCAATAGGCATCCAAGCCTGAAGTACCGGGAGACACGACTGGCAAACAGCACGTGTGCAGTATCCAGCAAAACCTCTAATTTCTATTTTGGCCACACTGTCCCTTTTAAGTACCTCTCTGCCTACCCCAAATCTACAACTAGTTTTGGTCCATTACTCTACAAATGCAGGTAAGCAGCAATGGCCGGGTCATCATGCAGAAGTAACTGCAAAAGGTTCATCCTCTAGACCAAGTCCAATTTGGAAATATGTTTTAATGACACTTAAAGCAATAAATACTCTGATTGAGACGAAGTTGTATTTTACTGCTTGATGTCAGCACATGCACATTTAAAGACTTTACATTTCCTCTTTCCTAAGTGGGAAAGAGGGCATGTATTAACTCTAATTAAAATATATATTTATGACTAAACATTTATATGCCACACATTAAGTCCCCAGGGTAGCCAAAGATGCTCTAGCATTCAAGCAACTTCTGTTAAACTAAGCAACAGTGGCCCACTTAAAATAAATGAGGTAAGCAATGCAAAGGTACAGTTGCAAAGTTTCAAAAATCCAAGAATTTCAAAAATCTAGGCATGGATAAAGACAGTAATACTTACCTTGAAGCACACCAGTAGTTGACCAGAGTTGAAAGAACGACATAACAAATACTCAATACTCCAGAAACTCCCAGTGAAAGTGCACCCAGGCCACACAGCACACAAAGGAGGGATATGCCACCTATGGCTATTATAACACCTAGTAAAAGAAATCAGTTTGTTATTCCAACAAGTTTATATGCAAGTAAATTAGAAGAGCTGACATTCTACTGCAACCCCAAATTCAAACCACTTGGGAAAACACTCTTCTGCAATCAACTAGCTAGCCACTATAAAAGCTATGCATGGTCAAGATAACTGGTTTAGCCATATCCTGGTGGCAGAGATTAGAAAGGGAAATTAACGACAGTTAATCAGATTACTGTTCTTGTATTAAGACTTTCACTACTGCTAAGAGCTGAGGACTACATACAGAAATCCTCAATTGCTTGGGAACTCCAGAAGGAAGAAGCAAAAAGGGAAAAGACATCATGCCTTAAAAAGGAATAAGTAAATATATACATGCATGCACACAATACCTTCCATGACTATCACACCAATACAGGCCATTATGGCAGTTATAACAATAAAAATCAGGAAAAACGCAACGGGAATAGTAGACACTGCAATGAACATCAGGAGTGATAAGGCAATGAAAGGATGGTCATCTAAGTATTGGCCAACACGAGAGTTCATAAATGCAACAACCTGTGGATTAAAGAAAAACATTTTAGATTTTATGTTTCTCTCTTGTCACAGATAACTTTTAAAGGTCAACTCTGCAACTTGAACAGAGAGCAGCTGTTGCCTCGGCATTTCAAAAGCACGAGGACTTACTGTAAATTTAGATAACTGCATAGTCTACCAACAACAGACGTGTTTCTCTTGGACTTCCCAGTTCCATTCTTGCACAAATTAAAAAAAAATGCCACCAACAAAACCCACCCCACACCCCCCTCCCCAAAAACAAGTAAAAAACCCAAATCACAGTTTAGCTGCACAGATTTCAGTGGGGTCTCAACAGCTATGATTTTGATCTGAAGAACTGTCTTTGTGAAAAAAAAAAAAAAAACCCAAAAAAAACCCAACCACATTTAGAAATGATGATGACTTTTCTTTTTTCCCTGTATAGTGCAGGCATGTCTGTATCACGAAGTTGTTATGAATTTAATTATAATGTTACTGGTAGAAAAAAATCCTTTTTACAGAGGCAGTGATACCTATAACACTGGAATTTTACTGTAGTAGAGATATTTCCTTTCCCTTAAGGAAATATGTATTGTAGTTTTAGTTCTTTTTATAGCAGCACAACCATTTCACTAAAATGCCACTCTGCTATCTCAAATGGTTATACCCGTCAGACACAGAAAGCAGGAGGGTGTGGGAGAACAGTCGTTCCCATATGCTCCCCAGTGTTCACTTAAAAAAGGCAGTGCCCATTTTCTCAAGAAAAAAAAAGTTTTGAAATTGCATTTAAATAAGTTGTGGTGTGATATTCCAAGAGTTACGAAAGGAGTATCTTTATAAATATATTATATACAATTATAATCCAGACCCACATTTGAGTTGCTGTGCATGGACCGCACTATGGAGTGCCATTGCTTCTGCAGCTCTTGCATTTCTTTAGACGTGTTGTAATTCTCAGCAGCGATCGTGGAACTTCTGAACATCCAGTTCTCCCTCAGCCATCCAATTTCCTTTAAAATGAAGATATAATTAGTAACAGCCTCACACAGATGTTTTGTGAAAATAAAGTATTTATTTTGCGAAGACAGAGGACACAGATTTGAGATGTTATGTGATCCAGAGTCTAAAACATTGCTTTTCCAAAAGTAAATCAAACATAGGGTGCTTGTCCCTGAAAGGTTTTCCTAAACTCCCAAAGCCAATTATCAAGACACAAGGTGACTCTCACCTTCCTTCTTTATAACATGAACCCTGTATTGAACAGCAAGAGCACTGAATTACCAGTAAAAAGGTCAATTCTAACTATCCACACGGACAATTTCTGGCTACTGGACCTCAAAACCTGTAACACACTAATGGGATTTGGTTTTTTGAGTAGCTTCATGTTCAGAATTGAAACCACACCCTGTAGAGCTTCAAAACTCTGCGTATAAAGGCAAAATGCTTTCAAACGCTCTGAATATTGTGACAGTTTAAAGGCCACATCACCTCAAAAATCTCCCTTCCTTCACGGAAATTTAATCCGCTGTTGCTAGGGAGACCCTTACCAGGGGAAGATTAAAAGAGGCACTTTCCCGCTTGTAGATCTAAATACTCACCGTGTCAATACTACTATTTTATACTCTGCTTACACACACGGTCCCTCCCTTCGCCTGCACGCTGTTTTCACCCAGCAGCGTCCGGCGCCCCGCTGGCCTGCAGGCTGACGGCGGCAGCTCCCGCCTGCCCGCCCGCCCTCCAACGCTCGCTCCGGGCCGGGCAGGGCCCCAGCCCCAAGCGTTACCTTTACCGCCACCACACCGCCGCCTCCGCCGGACACTTAAAATCGAGGTCAGGAGCCGATTAATCACACCCGCTCGTGCCGCCGCCGAGACGCGCTGCCGCTGCCCTTAGAGCGGGTTCCCGGGCAGCAGCCGCTCAAAGGCGGCGGTCAGGCCGCGGCCTCCCCGACCTGTAGCGCCGGG
>VZSZ01006382.1:832989-916059 GCA_013398815.1 Ibidorhyncha struthersii
GCTGAAGAGGGGAGAGGGGCCGGGGCAGGGCCACCTGTAACGTGGCACGGGCAGCGCAGTGGGGTTTTTAGCGAGGAAGGCACTAGGAGGACTTCCACAGACCTCCCAGGGTTTTAGGGGCTTTTATTTATTTTCTTCTTGTACCCTTTCATGTCTCTCTTCCTGTCCCGCCTTTCACGCCCCACCACCGCGGGCACTGCCTCAGCCGCTCAGGTCTGGGTGCCCTCGGGGTTTTGTGCAGCTTGAGGACGCGCAGCCTTCAGCTTTTCCTAAGTAAGAGTAGAAAAAATGAGTATATCTGTGATAGCCGCGCAGAGGCACGCCCAGCCCTGAGAGACCGGGGGTGCCGCTGGCTGGGTGCTGCTCACCCCACTCGGGACAGCCCCTCATGGCTCCCTGTGCCAGGCCGTGCTCAGGCCCGTACCTGTAACCCCACTGGGCCCAGCAAGAGGGTCTGTTGCCGCGGGAGCGGGATGCCGCAGAGGCAGCTCTGAGTGAATTGTGGCTGTTGCAGTGTGGTGTAGTGGGACGGCAGCTGTGAAACACTTCACCTGGCATAGACCACCTTCCCCTGCCTCTGGTTACTTGTTCCCACCCTGTCCTGCTGCCTCCATGGGTGTTTGGGCGGCCACGTGGCAAACCTGTCTGGGGAGGTGCTCCATGTGGAGAATAATTACTTTTAAGGTTCAGCTGGCTTTTCAGCACGATCATTGCGTCCTATGGTGTCCCAGCATTTGGATGGGGCTGTCCATCTCAGAAGTGATGCTCAGTGAGGTGCGTGGCGCAGTGGTTTGGCCTGGCTGCTTTCTGGAGCTGTCATGGTGGTGTTACATGCAAGTGTGAAACGTCAATGAATTCCCAGCTTTTGCTATATTTTTTTCATGCTGTAAATTTGTTATGGTTTGAGAAACCCACAACAATTTATTGTCGTTTAGACAATTGTTGTATCACCCAATAACCCCTCCCCACCCAGGAAGAGGAATCGGGGAAAAAAACAAGGAAACATGAGGATTGAAATGTAGATAGATTTAATAGGCTAAGACTAGATAATTAACATTAATAATACTAAAGAACCAGTATTTATTCCAGTACCAGTATACAATATTCAAGGATTATACTCAGCCAATTCTTATCAGTAGGAAGCTGTGCACTCCCAGCAGCATCAGCAAATGTTGGACACTGCGTGTGCTGTGGTTTGGGAAGGAAGGGAAGGCTTCAGGGGTCTGGCAGTGGGGCAAGAAGTTCTCTGGACCGCTGCCATCAAGGGAGAGAGAGCACTTTGCAGCAAACTTTCTAATTTATATTGAATGTGACGTACATGGTATGAAAAAATCCTGTTAGCCTGCTTAGGTCGAGTGCCCAGGCCTCGCACCTCCTCATCCCTGCACCTGGCAAGCTCAAAAATACTGAGACCTTGAAACCCACATACCATAGCTGGTTATGAAGTAAATATTTTCACAAATTCAGACACTAGAGTCTTCTAAAAGTGCAGTTTTCCCAGGCATTAGAAGAGAAATTAGTCCTGTGTTGCTCAAACCAGGATAAAATTATGGTCAGAAATTAGTAAAATATACATGTTTCTCATGACTGGTTTAATCACTCATTCTGATTGGTGCCACCCATGAGGGTATTGCAAAACTGAACGTTAATGGTTTTATGGTTATTTTTAAAAGCAACAAAATAAATAGCATGTTTGATTTGGAGTGTGCTGGTCTTATAATACAAAGATGTTTTATAATGCATGGGGTTTTTAACCTATCAGACTGTCTGAGCTCTGCGTCTTTGAGGCGCTGATTTCAATGAAGTCTGCAGATACAAGGATCTTTGTAGACAGAGGAAGTAAAAGAGAGATTTGCATATTAATGCAAATTTGGACCATGGGCTCTAAAAGCCCAACATAAGATACCTGCAAGAAGAGGATGGTGAGGGCAATTTATTTTGCTTGAGCTGTTGAAGTGTTTATATCTCATATTATTGAAGTGCATAGTGTGTTGATATTCCTAGTAGACTATTGTATATGAAATTAAATTTCAATTTGTTGATTTCACATAATTTTTTTTAAGTGAGCACAGGGAAAAACTAACTGGTAGAATTATAGTGTGACATAATCCAGTGCTAATGGCACTATAATGGCTCCACTGAGTTTAGAAGTATGTTGGAGATTTTAAATTTCTGGCTATTCTCAAAACATGCCGTAGCTGCGGTTTTGAAGATAGTCTTGTAGATCTTAGTAAATTATTTTCCTGCTATGCATAATTATTTCTTCTGCTAAAAATTCACATATAATCTTTTTCTATATGAAATAACTTTTTTCCATGTTTCCCAAGCAGCACAAGTTTTAATTTAACTTCAAAGGGCGTGCATATATAAGCATCTGAGTTGTTGTGCGCAGAGGCACAGTAGTTACTATAACTGTTGCTTAATTGAGCTTGTCTTCATGCCAATGTCAGCTTGAATTAGCAGGAAAATACTCATGTTGCAAACCAGCACTGAAATATTTGGAGAGTTACCGCACGTGCTAGCCAAGAAATTGCCAGCTCCAGCGTTAGCAGTGCTCGTTCTGTACCCCATGCTGATGGCTTATGTTTAAAGAACAACTTAGTTTATGGTAGGAACTTTCACGTGTGGTCAGGCAGGAACAATGTTCCACTTGTCATTGGAATTAGGTCAAAATATAAGGAAAACAGTGCTGTTAACTCAGGGATATCAGCCATTCTCACAGTTTACAGGAAATAGGATGAAAAATAGCATCCAAAGATGCTGGGAAAAAGTTTAAGTTAAAATGGAAGTCTCGCTGTGTTGGCAGAACATGTGCAAGGCCTCTCTTGAGGGTTGGTATAAGGAGACCATGCTAGGTTTCATGTTGGATGGTAATAATTCCCATTTGTGAATAAATGTGGTGGAGGACTCTTTCAGGACATAGTGATGACTGTGAGTGGGAGGCAAATGCATACAAGCAGACTTAGAGGAACTGGAAGTACAAGTATCCCACTTGCTGTCTTCCGATCTTCAGGGATTTTGATTCTGAATGGTGGAAAAGTGGTGGAGATGTTTGGGTTCAAGATTTTGAGTCTTTAATATTATATATTTTTTTAGTTCTTTCTAAGAAAATTTGGGGTTATATGGTCTTTATTGCTCTGGAAGTTCCCTTGCCGTGTGCAGTGTTTTCATACAAATGTCAGAATATCTCAGATGTCTCAGGACTTCATTTCTAGTAGCTTTCAGAGGGAAAATGAACCTGTACAGTTGCTCATTGGTTCCACAGCTGAATCTCCCTGACCACAGCTTGGCTAACATTGTTGAAAGGGGCTGCTTTCTCTCAGCTCAGGGAAGAGAGGGAGGAGGGAATTCCTGTCTCCAAGCACCAGCTATGCTGTAACTGGGGCAACGAAGCTGAGGACTGAAAGAGTGTCAGAGAAGTTCACCAAGCTGGAACAGGCAGAGGGACTGGTAACAAGGGCGCCTGCAGGTAGTGCCTGCTCTTATCCTGCTTGCTCATGCACTCTATGGATGTGTTAGGCATGCTGGGCATCTCTGTCTTTTCCCGTTCCTTTTGACGGGTGCTTATTTCTCATGGCACTGTGTGGCTCCGTCTGCTGTAAACAACAATTAGGGGCCCAGAGTCCCCGGGACATTAGAAGAGAACAGGCAGCAGGGAGGAAACTGGTTTTGGAGAAAGTGGAAAGAGCAGGGTCAAAAAAATCTTGCTTAAAAGGTGCCTGGAGAGAGTTAGAAAGATTAAAGTGAAAAGTGAGCTTGAAGAGGAATGGGGAAAAAGAGAGCGTGTGGTTTGGAGGGGAAGAAAGCTTAGTGTTGTAAACAAGGAAGGGGAGAGCTGGGATTTTTCTTCTTCCTGGCGGTTGGGATAGGAACCTGATTGTTTTGACACTTTGTGTGGTACCTGAAATGAGTCTTTAATTTTTTTCCAGTGCGTGTAGTGAAAAGGATGCTTATATTGAGGGGGAGGACAAAAAACTTCTAAGCAAACAAAAAAAACCAAAGCAAAATGAAGCCAACACAGAGCCCAAGGCTCCTAAGGGTAAGTTCTTTCTGCAGTGACTGTGAAAGATTGGTAACTTTTTTAAAACCTCAGATGAAATTGTCCATTACTGGTGCCTAGTGGTTTGACATTGGCAGAACTCTTATTTGAAGACACTCGGTCTTGTTGAATATTCTTTGGATCTAAGCCTTTATAATATACTTCTTATTAAGAATTCCTTTGCTCAAGTATTTAACTTTTTGAAAGGTTAGGCGACCTATAAACCAAGAGTTGCTTTAGAATGAACAATGGCTTTCTTAATAACTCTTGTACCTTTAAGAATGAACAAATCTCCTAATAAACTGCATGGCTTATTCATTTTTAAAGTACCCTAAGGCCCAATCCTTTAGTCATTAATCAAGAGCAATTCATGTTGTCTTTAGTGAAATATGCCTGGTAGTGACAATGTCCTGATTTTTGTGTGTCTGTGTGCAGGCACGCTGGGGAATACCAAAGAGGTAAATCAGATCAGTCTTTTCTCAAATTTTATTTTTAAGTGGGCTCTACTTTGATATTCAGGAGGGCACAATTTTGTCTGCTGGAAAACTAGGTTTGAGCAGCCTAATTTTCCAGTCATATATTAGAAAGCAATAACCACGTGCTCAAAATGTATTAAATATTATGTAAAAAATGATTATATGTTATTCATACATAATTGTATTGGGTAAGAACTTCCTCTTTCATGGTGATTTAATTCACTGGCATTCAGCTACCACATACTTCCACCTCCTTTTTCTGATAATATCACTATGTATTTGGGAATTTATTCCTCATGAATCTCCTAAACAAATTTGATTTAGGAAACTCGGAGCAAACTGGGGGTGAGGTTTTTGCCTACACTAAGGAAAGTTGCCATTCAAAACCATCTTAAAGCACTGTAAGGCTAAATAATTCTAAGAAAACATCCTTAGAAAACTCCTTATATAGAGTCCTGGAAGGCCACCTCAAAGTATTGTCAACTTGAGGAAACGGAACATAGTCCGAAGACATATTAGGTATTCTGTCATTTGTATTAAAACACTTTGCAGAGTCCTTGACAGCAATCTGTTCTTCCAGTGGCATCCTGGCAATATAGCTTTTTCTGGAACTGGGTTGTTATATACATGAAAAAAAGCCAGTGTTTTTTTTCTCCCCAGTAACACAGTTCACACAGCTTGGACAGTTTCACTGTCAATTTGGCAGTCTGGTAGTATTTTAATATCCATTGTTTATACCATTACAAACTCCCCACAATATGTGGAGGTTTTAGTATAACAAAATATTTAAAGCAATTTGAATTGTTTTCAGTGACACAAAAACATTGTGGTTTTTTTAATCTGACATTAATTGGTGATTTATCAAATCACCAAATCATTTTTTCAAATTAGTGCAAAGAACAGTGCAATCTGAAAACCTGTTTTTCTCTCTGTTTCCTTAAAATTAGAAAAGTTGCAATGTGTCATTCTCAGTGAAAACTGAAAGTTTCTGTTCTTTCTGAATGAATCTTTTTTCAAAACAGTGTATTTCATAAATGTCTTTGAAGTTGTTTTTCATTTCTCTCTAGTCACAAAAAAATTCTGTGTATAACATGAGTCATGCAAGACAGTTACCGGAATTACCGCCCCTACATGCTTCTGCTTCAACTGCGCCTTCAGAATTGTATCAGGTGTGTGCTCTTTCCCCTTCTGTCAGGGTATACAATAAATTAGGTGTGCTGACATGATTTTAGTCATCATATATTACCCAGCCTTAGGCAGATGAAGTAGATAGGAAAAACTACTTAAATTACTAAGTTAAAGTACTAAGCAGATTGTCAGATACTTCATTAGAGTGGCTCTTATTTAGAAAAGTGTTGTTATAACTTCTGTTATGATTTGCATAATAAACCGTGGCAGTTTAAATCTGTTCTTTAAATTTATAGTTAATTATTTGCTGTTAAATTTTGGATTAAATATTTTGAGTTTAAGTTTCTGGGGAAGAGAGCAAATAGCAGAAATATTTTTCTAGCAAACAAATTGTGATTCTCCCCCCGCCTCCCATACTTTATGGCAGAGCACAAAACCCCCTGAGTTAGACTGCTGTTCTAAAACCAGCTGAGAGCTTGACAGGAGCAGCATTGATCAGAATAGATAGCTTGTACAGCTGCACGACTACAGCCTCTGCTGTGTGAGACAAATAAAAATTACGCATGACAACGCTTAAGGGGAGGAAGAAGAGAGAGCTGGCTTTCCCCACCATAAGTGCCTCACAGTTGCTCATTTGGCTGATTTGTGTCAGCACTTCAGTTCATCTGAGATGTCTTTCTTTAGAAAGATATTGTTTGTGAAGAAATTGAGGTAGTTTCTGATGGAAAATTGGTTATTTTGGCCTTTGTTTGCAAATAGGAAATTTTAAGTGAAATATATACTTTAAAACAATCATAAAAAGTGAAAATTATTCATTGAAGATTTACATAAAAAAAAATTATTTTAATCCAAAAATCAGTCAGGCTTCTGGGGATGTTTTATGGGTTTATATAAGACGTGGGAACTGATTTAGCCAGTCCTGAAATTTTTGTGTTGCACAAGCAGTAGATTTTTGCCAGGTGACTTTCTTCTTCTCCAGAAACGGCTGTTCCTCTCTGACCAACTTTTTGCCCAAGGGGTTCCCATGGGTATCATGGCAAGGTGCCAGCCCTGCACCCAGAAAGTTATTCTACCTCATGGGGAAGAAAGAACATAGTTTACAAAGCAGGCCTAATTAAGAGAGGAGATGAGATGAGAATTCAGAGTTTATGGTGACTTCAGCAGTTCCTAAAGATACACAGTGACTTTGTGGGGAAAATCTCCAAATCTCTCAATTATTTTCAATTCTTGTATCAATTTGTCCCCCAAAACTATAATTCAGGGACCTACCCACGGGTCTAGTGTGTGCAGTGGAATAAATTGAATTGAAAAGATTCTATGAACTTTCAGAAGCTAATTTAAGGAGTATGGTTGCAGTAGTGTGAATGATTTTTTTTCTTTGCCAGTAAGATTAGCCCTATCAGCAGAAGAAAAAAATGCAAGGCAGAGGTTATAATCTTGCCTTCGCTCATATTTCAGATTGACAAACTGTGTTGTTGTTCTCACTAAAGCTCATGATACACTAAAAAAAAAAATAATTTCATAGCTGCATCTATAGGTTAAATGAAAAGAAGCTGGTTTATTCTTTAGTATGCTGTCCTCTCAGAGGCCATGAAATGCTGAGAAGATGAGCTTAACTGCAGCTCCTATGGGAAAGGCAAGAGAAATGAGGGAACCAAAGATGGGATGTCATGAATGTATTTAGAAGCTTTTTTTAAGAATGATCTAAAACTGATGATGGTAATGCCGCATTGTAAAGAGGATGAAATGGGTAATAGGGATATAGTTGTGTTACTCCAATGAAGTTAAAAATCATTAAACAAGATGTAATAAAGAAACAAGCTAAATATGAATTTAGATTAAGAACTTCAGGAACCATGGTATGAAGTACATGCATGATTCTGTCTTACGTATGTTTTCTCTGTGAGGGTTTCTTGATAAGAAACATACTTCTCGTTCCTTCATCCCTTATGCCTGTGAGCTGTCTCATTAAAGTTTAGACGTCAGGACTGATGACAAGCCAGTCAATAAGTACCAAGTCACCTGAGAAAACATGGAATAAGCAGACAGAAGAAATCTATCACAAATCCTGTATTGATGTGGAGGAGAGAGAAAGACGAAAGCGGAATTTATTAACCTGTATTATTGCTCAGCTATTACAAGGATTGAGTGTTAAAAGTAGACAGGTCATTAAGAAAGGCTTGAGGAATAAGGATTTTCTAAATTCAAACAAATGTAAGGAGAAGAAGAAAAGAAGCAAGATGGAGATGTGAGGGAGTAGAGAGTACTAGATAATGTACTAATAGCTTCTCTTATTTATAAAAAAGACCTTGATTATGCAAAAAAATGCACAAGTACTCCTACTGAAATGTGTAAAATTCTTCTTATGCATGTGTAGAACATCAAAATCTAAAAATAGATCTGCGGTCAAATGACTCTAATTCAGACTTACGTATTTGCTTTTTATACTAATTGATCCTTAACCCTGTTCTAGCTCTTAAGAAGACTCTTTCAGTTACTGTGCTGTGTAAAACTATTGATTGTTTTCTTTTCCAATTTCAGCTTTTCCTTAAGAGCAGCTGTTATCCTCCTTTGATGCAACCAGCATCGTGGCCTTCAGCAGCTCCATTCAAAGAGCAGAGTTACTACCGAAGCCCAAGTGACTCCATAGCTAATAATTATACCCTTACTGCACGGGATTTAAAATTGAAAAATGTGCACAAATTAAAGTTGTCTTCAGTGACAGGGACATCACTGGGTTCAGCAGAGCGGAGAACAGCCTCACTGTGTATCCATATTTGAATGTGTTTATAAGTTTAGCCTTGCTTGTTCTATACATTTTTATCTCTAATTGCTTACCTGTTAAAGCATTGTCCCTGGAAAAAATCACTTATCCCTAGTAAACACCTACAAGCTTATCAACTCAGGGTCTGTATAGACAAATTTCCAAAAGCATGCATAACTTTATTAAAGGTAAAGCCAGTTTCTGATTAATTAGTTATGTTCATCCGTCCAGGTAATCACGTACAATTATTTGGAGGGAATTGTTTGCCTCAGTAGAAATGTGAGAAGAAAAATGTGAGAATGTAGAAATGCCTCAGTAGAAATCTGAGTAGAACAAGACAGTAGAAGATGAACAAAATACAAGTTAGCTCTTATTATTACTAGAAGTAAAAGTTAGTACCAACAGAAAAAAAGAGAAACAAATTCAATGTGCGCCCCTCCTCTGCTCATATTCATGAGTCTTGGATAGCAAAACCAGAGGGGGACAGGGATTAAAGTGTTTACCTGAGCTTCAAATCCAAGAAATGTTGCTTAATACTGTTTACGTCTAAACCACATAATTGATGTATTTGTTAGCAAACTGTGCATGAATGTGTAAGTCCTACAATATGAGATATTATATGCTATTGATTCAACATGACATTGTGATATAAAGCAAATAAGGTTGAGTTGTAATAGTCTTGCTGTTTAAGTATACCAATATGTATATATCCAACATTTTACAAAACCAGCTTGTTTAGGATTTAAGTATCTTACTAATTACAGGTGTCAAATTAACTCCATTACTTAGTCTGAAAATTCCAAAGTAAGTTATTAATGAGCTTTATTTCCTAATTATCTATATAAATGCCTTCTGTATCAAGGGTAAGACATTCATAAACCATAGTTTTCTACATACTGCCAGTCAGTCTGTGAATATACTCATCCTGTATTGTTGCTTTGCTTCTCTGAAGTGTTAGAAATTGTTTCGTTTCCCTGGGATATATGAGATGTAATAGCTTCAATATCTGCTTAGTCCCCCTGTACGCTATTTAAGAAGGGTTTGGTTTTGTTCATTGGGTCTCTTTAACAGTTTCTTTATCATACATCTGATTCTTCTACTCCATGTACTTCTCTAGTACATGGGTGGGGTGTTGGAAGGTCATGGTACCTTTCTTGGTGAAATGGCATGATGTATTGATTTTGTTGACGGGACTGTTTATATGTACTCTGAAAAGCACGTGGTAATAGTTTGTAGTTCTCAGTTTTTTCATGTGCAGTATATTTGGTGGAACTAGTCTTCTTGTAAGAGTGCTTTTATATTCAAAATAGAAAGTCCCAGTGCAGAAAATGTGGTTTGTGCAGGGAGGTAAGTAAGCACTGAAGTCATGAAGCATCAGCTGAGTGCTTTCCTGAAGCTAGTTTGTACTCCCAGAATCAGCAAGATCATTTAACACATGATTTTAATGTCTTGCTAAATGCTAAGTCAAAACTAAAGGCTTCTTTGTGACATTGTATTTTTCTGTTATTTATCTGATTAATTTACTTGCCTCTGTTTTTCACCAATCTGAAATAATGTCTTATTTGAAAAATACTCCTGTATGTGATTTTCTTAACTGGTTCTTAAAGCTTCAACAGAATTCGATCCTTCTGGGAAAAAGCTCAAACTTACACAAAGAAGTCAATGGAATTCTGATAGGTAATGTACTGTCATGTTATAAAGATGCAGATTATGATGATCAGTCTAGAGATCTGAGTTGTGATTTTATATTTCTTTTTACTTGGATGCTGTGTTAAGCAGCCAAGCATGAGACATTAAGTGTCTACAAAAAAATGTATGTGCATCAAGACTGAAATACCATGCTAAGTGTGCGTGTTAAGCAAGCACATTTAACTGCAGCTTTGTGGCAGGACAAATTTCAGTCTTAGGCATGCTAAAGGAGAGGTCTTTCATGATTACTGACTTGAGAACCCAGAGTTTAGTTAATGGGGGTGCAGATTGTAGAAATGAAGTCTCTCGGGTTTGCTGTGAGTGTTTAAATGCTCTGTAATGCTCACAGAGTTGTGTTGAATTGGGTGCTCTGCTGTAGTGAATATTTCTTTTTATCGTCTTGTGCTTGTGTTCTTTGTCTGTAAAACAAAGAAATAGTCCTCTTTGGAAGTGCTATGACAGTAACTTTCTTACTCCTTGTTCAGGTAACGTGGTGATGTGTACCATAAAAAAGACAAAAGGCATATTTAAATTCTCTTCAGCAAAGGACTTGATAATGTAAAGTAAATCAAGTATGGAGAAACAGCTTGTTGGATGAGTATTGCTCATACTGAGCAGTGTGGACAAAGGCCCTATGGAAAACAGCATATAATTGTTATAAAGATGTCTGTAGTGTAATCTTTATGCAAATGAGCCAATGTGAACTTTTGGCTCAGATTGTTAAGATTCTGGTAAGATAATCACCTGAAAATAGGTGGAGATCTTGGACAACCTAAATAATAGTGGTGATAGGGCTGGGTCTGATAGAATTGCTTATAAGATACTCCCTGTCTGCGTGATACTGTGCAGTGTAAGGTTTACATGATTGTATTGCTTCTGTTAAAGTAGTATGCTATGTTATACAATTTTACTGAAGTTTTTTTATGAGTAATTGAAGTACTTCAAAGGTCATACTTGTCCTCAGTGCAGTGTAAATGGTTTATATAATGCCTGTCATTTGTCCGTATTGATTTAAGAATCCATTACTGCTTCTTTATTCACTAAATTTGTATTATTTTTTTTTTTCCAGAGGTATACCAACTTTGTTAAACAATTTGGATCCCATTTCACTGCATGCACCTGCTCATAAGCCAGAGTTACATGTTGTACATTATACAGACAACCAGCCATTGACCCCAGAAGAACAATTTGTTATCATGCACTTACATGAGAAGGAGATGAGTAAGCGAGAGAAGTCACCTTCAAGAAATGATATAGAGGTATTTATATAATTTCTTTTAAAGATAAAAGTAGCAGCAGTAATCATCTGCAATATATGTCTGTAAAATGTTTACTTAGTTGAGAAAAGACAGTACATAAAATTTAGAAGATGTAAATATTCAGTATAGCAAACTGCTGTTAAATATTGTCAGCTCCTTTCCTATTTGTTTCTCTTTGTAGCTACTCAGTCTGATTTTTATTCTAATGGGTTTGCAAGTAGAAGTATCTTCCCAAATTTTTAACCTCTTGTGTTGTTGGCTAGTACTTCAGAGATCAATAATTTATTATGCTGCACTCAGTTCTATTGGTATATACACTTACATAAAAGCAGATAGAAGTATTGTAAAAATGTCAGGCATTTGCAGTGCTTTAAAAAGAACCAAGAGCTAGATAACCAAAATCCATTATATTCAAGCATGTTTCAATTGCGGAAAAGGTTCAAGTGATAGGAAAGGTGAAAATATTTTGTAGTAATTCATTATCTGTCAGAAAATTTATACAATAAGCATAATATTTTTAACATTTTTTAGCGGTACTGTTACTACATATATAATGGAGTGCAGGAAGACATGCTGGCACCTCAGGATAAGGAAGTGATGAATATGATATTAAAGCATATTCCAACTCACATTCTTGCTAACACAGACCTGGAGAATTTACTTGCAAGTTTAAAAGAAGAGATTAAGGGAGACTATCGTATCAGCCTCATGAAAGCCATTGGTAAGACTCAAAATCTCTTAGCAATTCAGAGTATGTAGACATTTATTGCACTTTGAAAGCAAGTCTGCATTCTATTCTTAGCACCCATGGAGAATTCCTTTGGGGTCAGTAGATAGTGCAGTGTCTACTGCAGATACCTACTGCAGTAGATATCTGAGAGAGTATAATCTGCGGTCAACTATATAACATTCCAGTTTCAACAAATATCTATTTACTAAACCCTACATCCCATTACTTAAATAGAGTAATTTCCAAGGTCAGTAGTTCTGAGTGCATGGAATCATTTTGTCCATGCTTACGCGGTTTCCCATTCCTAATTAAAATCCAAATCACATTCAAAATGCATGATTCTGCATCATCTCATCAGATATGTAAAGAGAGGACTGATCAGATGATGGTGGGCAAGGAGTAATCATCTTCATTTGTAGCAAAAGAAATTAGGTAAGAAAGCAGAAAGACATGGTTACTATAAAGACAGTGAAGCACTGCAGCAGATTATTCATTGATGGAGGCTTTGAAGTGCATGATAGACAAGTATTTGTCAATAGCAGTCTACGTATATTTGATCCTGATGTGGGGAGAGTGTAAACTAGGCTATATTAATAGATACTTCCCAG
The DNA here is from genome assembly GCA_013398815.1 of Ibidorhyncha struthersii. Classification (NCBI taxonomy): domain Eukaryota; kingdom Metazoa; phylum Chordata; class Aves; order Charadriiformes; family Charadriidae; genus Ibidorhyncha; species Ibidorhyncha struthersii. The sequence goes on from VZSZ01006382.1 coordinate 845,683, forward strand.
ACTAACATTTTTGTTATTCTGCAGTAAGTGAGTGATACCCATTAACAGACAAATTCAGATGTCTCATAACTCCAGTGAAGTCAGATGTTACATGGGGATTATATCACAAGTTCAAAGAATTTCATTTAAAACATTACAGGATTAAGGAAATTAGATGATACATTAATCTGCATGATTACACTGCTCATGTTCAATAAATAGTTCATCGCATATACATAAATACAAAAGAATGTAATAATCCTTGAAAATAGGTAGTGCCCATCTGAAAATGAATGTGAAATAGAGTTCTGTAGAACATGAGGTTTTTTTATTTGCTTTCCAGTAGTCTTACAGTTTTCTTGGGTTTTCCACAGGTTAAATAATTTCTTTCCATTTTCTTAAATATGTGGACCATTAAGTAGGTGTGGCCTAGTTAATTATTCATGACAGCATAAAAAGAAGAGATTGCACAGTTTTCACTCTGCCTTCTGTAGTCTCTGATATCTTTCTAAGTACCCTTTAGTTTGCCTTTTATCAATGTCACAATTTTAGTGTTTGTAGTCCCTTTTTGTGGTAATGCAAACATCAACAAGGGGTAGTGAGTCTGCTTCCCAGCTTTTGTTAACCTCCGATGTAATGGGTCACTGGTCAGAACTGGTAGCACATGCGTTTTGGCATTCAGCAGATCATAGATCAGTCCTTTGAATGTTATATCCTTTCTAGATGGAACAGATGATTCATAACGTTCCTGTGTTTCACAAACATTTAAGAGGCCTTCTAAAAATCATCTCTGAAAGAGATATTTCCACCCCTGGTTTATGGATGAGGAATTGAGGCACAAAATAAATATGCTTCCACTGGAAAGACAGAAGAAAAAGACATTTCTCCTGCCTCCTATTTTTAGAACCATGACCAAGTCTTGCTTTCTTTTTCTAAAATAATGTTATAGTCAAATTGGTAATTTGATTATTGTGCCGTATTTCATCCTAAAACCATGCAAGTAACTATATGACAGTGTATGAGTTTTAAATGTGCAGAATTCTACGACTTCCCGAACTATGGAGATACTGTGTTTTCATGTGCAGGTTTTGACTGTACATGCAATCTCACCATGACATATATGATTTATTCTAGTTGATTACGTCTTGATGGATCCAGCTGAGAGAGAGAGACTGGTTATTGGAAGTACCCCACGCCCTTTTCCCCAGAGAGTTGTCCGTGCACCAGTCCCATGGCACAGCTCTTACGAAGAAGTGAAAAGCTGGAATGAAAGGAATCTATTCATAGTGAATCCATTGATGCCCACTTTGCAACAGCTCTGGCTTTCTGAGTAAGAGGTCTTGTTCATAGAATCTTAGTTAAATTCAGAATGTTTTTATTTTATGGCTTGGTTAGAGAGTGCCTCTGCTGACTTCTCTACATATGCCACGGAGATCCTGGGAGAGCCAGTAGAGAGAAAGTGGGAAAATCTGTTCTGTTTTGTAGAGAATTTTTTTTTCTGAGCCCGTAAGAATTTCAACCAAAAATGGTTGTTTTCTGCAGACTGCAAGCATGAACATGTTTTACATGCCCACAGTGAAGAATGGGTAACTTTTTGATACAAAAAGATCATCCCCTTTGTTAAAAGATGTTATACCTAAATTAAGATTCAGTGCTCAAGTAAATAGTGGTTTGGAATTCTCATCTTGATTCCTGAAGTTAACAAAATTAACTCTTAAAATTGAGTCTCTTTCAAATGTCTGTAGTTGGAAGTTGTTCTGGGGACTTTGAGAATTGAGTGTTTTCTTATGAAGTTAAATATGGTAGTGAGTAATCCTGAGAACTGTTTTTGCATTTAAGTAGCATTTGTAGGAATTTAAGCTCTTGTATGTTACAGACTGTGATATATGCCATGCTGATGAAATTTTTATTTTTTTTTCCCCTCAGAGTAGCCAGGATAGGTACTTATTAATATGGAATAGAACTAGTAGGTGTCATTCAGTCTGATCTTTAATGCCTGGATACACTAATGAATCTAGGAAAAGGACAATAAATTATTCTGACCATTTTAGCAAAAATTTAATACAATTTTAAATCTAACAAGTACAAAACAAAATTTGTGAAGCCTTTTATGTTTGCCAATAGCAAAAAAAACCATTAGAAGTGCACTTGGTGGACAGCTTATCAATGAAGTGATATGCATCAATGAAATTGTATTATTAGTGTTTATAAATACATGTGAGACCTTCCTGACTATATTTCATGTTTTTTTTAAACAGAATTCCATAAAATAGCTACTATTTGTTTTACTTCCATAGGTATAGTCATCTAAGGTTTGTTCGCACTGAAGAAATGCTTTGTAGAGACCTGCCACTGTTGCCCACTGAATTTGAGGAGGTCATTCGAAGACACTGTGTGGAAGCTCACGATATTCTTCAGAACAAGTCAGTGCAAAATGTAGTAACAGTAGATAAATAGAGTGTCTTACGATCTGATTTACATGAAGCTCCATTTTTTAAAACAGATCTTTGACTGAGATGACACTAGTCCCAAACACAAGGCTGCCAAAACAAAGGGGAAAATAGCAAAGAGGGGTAAACATCTGGATGCTTAAAAGAGCTATTGAAACCGCAAGGGAGCTTGCACAAGACCAAATGGGAATAAACTGGATATGAATAAATGTAGACTGGAAATTAGAAGGTTTCTAACCATGAGAGGATTGGAGTCTAAATCTATAAAAATGGCTACAGAAAACCTAACTTTTTAATTATGGAAATTGATCAATGTAGGAAAGAGATTAAAAGAGGTAATAGCCCATGATATTAGGTGACTGCATTCTGCCACCTGAATCTCTTCCAGACTAAAAGTTCCCGTTTAATGCTAATAATTTAATATTGTCACTAGGATTTTGTCTATTAATATTAATTTAAACTAATAGTAGGGTCTCATTGTAACAAGAATCCTTAGCTTAAGTACTCAGCTTTCCTCTAAGTCCTGGTAGGTGCAGTTTTGTTTGACGTGTAATTAACAATTCTCTCCTAGCCCTTTGGATTTTGCTCATTCTTTGGGTAATTTCTGAGCTTAGATTTCATCACAAGGAGCAAAGTAAGACTAATACGCTTTTAAAAACTTTGTCTCCATATTATTTCATTGTAGGTGGATCCCAACTTGTGCATCCATTTTCCGTGATCAAAAAAGGAAATGGCTTCATTTTGCTCCTGAAAATGACTGTGATTCCTCTCAGCGAGTTGAAAGTTATTTTCATTCAGTGGCAACTCTGATGTCATTACAATTACGTGAGATGGTTGTTAACTCCTTAGAAGATCTTCTTGCGTTTTTTATGATCCACAAGGTATACGCTGTGCAGTATATCTGTAGTTTTCAATGTTACATAGAGATAATAGTTCACATAGCCATAAAATGTAATGCTATTTGAAGGCTAAAATATCCCAGATAGCTCTTGCCTTTATAAAAAATGGCTGGATCCTTCAAAGAGTTGTGCATACTCAGTGAAATTTTCTTTGCATTGTCATGAACTGCTCACTTGAATAATAATTTTGCAGGCTTAGGGTTACAACTAGCAGTTTATAGGAGTTTTCAACTCTGTCTTGGGGGTGTGTGTTGGGATTTGTGTTTTGTTTTTTTTTAAAAAAATTTTATTTTTCTTAGCCTTAACCAGGAGAAACACTTAAACATGTTTTTCTGAAAGCACATGAATAATCCCCTTTAAAGTCAAAAGTGTGCATAGTCATGCACATAATTCTTTGCAGAGGTAATTTATGTATGTGGTGTCTCTGTGTATATCAACTGAGTGCCCTGTAATATTGCAAGCAATGCACATAATTATAATAAACACTGCACCGTGGGAGTTTTTACCACTGTTTTAGCTACAATAAAGTTGCCTTTTAGTGTAAAAAAGTTATTTAAATATCAGCTCACCCACTATCTGCCATGATAAGACAAAATGAAATAAACAGAATAAATGTGGCAGATTAAATACTGCATTGCAGCCAGCGGATAGAGGGTAACTCTTAATACAATATGCTGTCAAACTTATGCTAAGCCTTGCCTCTGGGCAATGATGGTGTTGCTGATGGTTGGGTTTTTTTTTAGGTTTGTTTATTCTTGTCAGTTGGTTTGTCTTTTGTTGTCTATTTTTTTGGTGGTTGTTTTTTGTGTGTGGGTTTGTTTTGTTTTTTTTTCTTTAAATTGTTATAGTATCTACATTATGAGTCCGTGGATTAGGACTCCACTACTGTAAAGGCAATTTAGGGGTAGGGCAATTCTTACTAACCATGCAAGGCAATTAAAAAAACGGGATCTTGTATTTGTTTCTAGATTTTATTTCTAATAGGCATTATGGCTATTTTTTTTTGAGCTTTTGTTCTGTATAGTAATTAGTGCTTTACTTCTGTTACTTAAGGGAACATCAAAGCAATTAAATCCAGTTTGCTAATTCCAATTTTTACATTCATTTGGAGTTGGCACCTTGTGTACTGGGGCATCGATGTCTTAAATAAAAACTGGGGATGAAGATTCCATTGGTGCTGTGTAGTTAAGAGATTTGGGGGAGCTGACACGCCTGAGGAAAGGGATGCCATCCAGAGGGACCTGGACAGGCTTGAGAAGTGGGCCTGTATGAACCTCATGAGGTTCAACGAGGCCAAGTGCAGGGTCCTGCACCAGATTCAGGGAAACCTCCGTTATCAATATGGGCTGGGGGATGAAGGGATTGAGAGCAGCCCTGTGAAGAAGGAGTTGGGGGTACTGGTGGATGAAAAGCTGAATGTGAGCTGGCAATGTGTGCTCGCAGGCCAGAAAGCCAACTGTATCCTGGGCTGTGTCAAAAGCAGCGTGGCCAACAGGTCGAGGGAGGTCATTCTGCTCCTCTGCTCTGGTGAGACCCCACCTGGAGTACTGCGTCCAGCTCTGGAGCCCTCAGCACAGGAAAGACATGGACCTGTTAGAGCAGGTCCAGAGGAGGACCACAAAAATTAGAGGGCTGTAGCACCTCTCCTATGAGAACAGGCTGAGAGAGTTGGGGTTGTTCAGCCTGGAGAAGAGAAGGCTCCAGGGAGACCTTATTGTGGCCTTTCAGTACTTATTAAAGGAGCCTAGAGGAAAGATGGGGGCAAACTTTTTAGCAGGGCCTGTTGTGATAGGACAAGGGGTAATGGCTTTAAACTAAAAGAGGGAAGATTTAGACTAGATATAAGGTAAATTTTTTTATGATAAGGGTGGTGAAACACTGGCACAGTTTGCCCAGAGAGGTGGTAGATGCCCTATCCCTGGAAACATTCAAGGTCAGGTTGGACAGGTCTCTGAGCAACCTGATCAGGTTGAAGATGTCCCTGCTTGTTGCAGGGGATGTTGGACTACATGACATTTACAGGTCCCTTCCAACCCAAACTATTCTGTGATTCTATGAGTCTTTTAAAAATTATTATAGTTATGGTTGATTTCTTTGTCATGTAGAATTTTCATTCTTTTCCTTAAGGATGGAAGTGATTTTACAGAACCATATCAAGAAATGCAGTTCTTCTTACCTCAGATACTGACAGTGAAACTCAGTGTGCGAGAACCCAAGATTGTCTTCGAGCCACCTTTGAAAGAATGTTGGGATTTAATCAGTCATTGCTTCAGGGAGATCCTGCACAATGCTGAGAAACTTCCAAAGGTACCGGATAAGTTATAGCTGCATACAAAATACAATATGAATGAAAACTGTCTATGATATAAAAAGTTATAAATGAGGCAGAAAACTGACAAATAGAAGATAAAGATGAGGGTTGTGTATCACGAACTGTGTGAACTTTTGTGATTATAGAAGATAGCATAGGAACTGTTCCTTTTCAGATTCAAGTTATACTAAAGCCCTGGTTTGATTTTCATGTAGTTTTTGCAAGCAAACTATGTGTGTAACCAAGTGTTAATTATGAATTAGACCCTTTTCACACTGCAGTGTTTTTAACAAATAATACATTTTTTTGAAGTGGTGGGTGAATGGATATAGAATACCATATTTCCTCTATTGTATGTTATTAAAATATTTGCAATGGTTTCCTTTAGGTAGAAAGATTTCTATTTCCAGAATTGAAAAGAGATGATCTCACTCTCAGTACAGTCAAACCAGATGAATCATTGTTTTCAGAGTACGTGAACAAACTTGAAAAGATCTTTGAGAGCAACATACTTGGTCCACAGAAGTAAGTTTTGGATGTTAATTCTTTTGCCCATCCAAACCCTCAGATTAATAACACTATCCATTTGACTCAAACAAACAGTTTGAGTTAATTTGTTTCTTATTATAGAGAATCTTCACATTGGAATCTTACTTTTTTTTCGTGATCTTCTGTGTTTAAGGTATTTAAATGCGTACAGGAAATACAGCAATCTTTTGAACAACAATGCACAGCAAGATGTCACAGATTTCTTGAAAGAAGGTCATTCTTTAGAAGCTCTAACAGAGGTAGTATGTAACTGACAAATGCTAGATGTTTATACGGCAGCTAACATGTCACATGACTTTCCATTATACTGCCTAAAGATCTCCTGTTTGGATAACTTGTTTTATCCTTGGGAATACTAGGGAAGCCATCTTAATTTACATAGCCCCTTACTGTAGGGCGGCTGTGCAAATGTAGAGGGAGGTTTCTTTATGGCCACTTTCTGTGGGTTTTGTAGGATCTTAGAACTCCAGTGGAAGCCTGCCCAGAGTATTTGGTGAATCTGCAGCTTGCTGGTCTTTTGACTGTCTTGTCCTTAGTCAGCCCTGTCTACTTTTCTCTCTGCATTCCTGAGTTAGCCTATAGCTAAATACTTCTCTACGCAACTTCTGGTGTTCCTTAATATGGCATATTACTGTGCAAACCTTACAGCCCTGGAGTCTGTGGATAGGAGCTGAGCTCTGGAAAGATAAAAAATAGTTGTTTCTAGTATATTTGGAACATATTATCCATTTTCTGGAACTAATTATCATTGTTGTTTAGCATTTTTCATCTATGGACTTCAAGGAAAAATAACAAATTTGTTGTTTTCCATTTGTAGAAGATTGACAGTTTAACAAAACTGAAAAGAGAGATTGCTTCTATGCATGTCACTGTCCCTTTGGCCATGTTCTGTCTGGATGCTGTACAACTGAATGAGGAACTCTGCAATCGGACCCAAAATCTTAAAGATAGATTGATTGAATTTGAAGTGATGGAAAACAGAGATTTAAATAAAAGGTACATGTTGTTAGCATGCATGATTCTTGCTGACTGTGTGGACTGATGCTGAATAACTGTGGATGAGAACTTCATTCATCTACTGGGTTTTCTAGTGCCTACCAGACATGTGCAAGGACACCAAAGTGGGTATTTAAAATTAACAGGAACAGAAATACTTGTAAATAAATATCTAACCTAGTCTGTATATGGTGTACACAGAGATTAGACTGGAAATACGCCAGTATTCTTTCCTCCTTTACTGACCTGCTAGGATTTGGGCTGAGGTCCTTGCTTCCCTTGTTAGTGTCCAGCTAAAGCAACGTGAAGGATGTATTACGCAGCTCTGTGTTTGTCTTGTCCCTGACTTTTTTTTTTTTTTCTTAGGGAAGTAATTGTCCTGATTACACATCTTGCAAGTTTAAAGGGGGAAAAAAAAAGACCTTGAAAATATAATTTGACTCCACTGTAATGGGATAATCCTGGTTCTGTGAATTAAAAACACACCCACCTCAACCCCCCCAAACATCCCCAACAAAAACCCCCAACACTCTGGCAATTAAAGAATACTTCCACAGTAAATGGAGAGAGACACCGCAAAGAAATTTTTCAACCCACTTATCTAAAAAGCATCTCTAGGTGGAGATGAACCACAGTCTAGAGGGGCCTCTCTGCCTCTGCTCACTGTGGAGGGGATCTAGACAGTCAGTGAGCTTATGACAATGACCTTACGCCGAACACCTAACACTTGGAAGGCTTGAGTTGGTTTAAATAAAACTATCCTTTGTGTATGGCTGCTGTTTGCATGCATGCTGTCTGTATAGCTATTTGTAGTACTGAACTGGAATCCGGAACAAGAAAATGTATCACTATGAAGAAGGAAAATAACAGCATTTTTTTCCTTTCTGTATTTCCTGTTCCTGCATACAATATAAAATAAATGTGATTGTTTAATAATTTTTTTCTTTATAACTTCGTTTCATACCATGCACTTGATTTTAATTTTGTGGGGTAATTAAGTGAGCTCTTGCTTATTACATCCAAACATTTCTTTCTGAAGCAGATTGGGTCTTGAAAAGGAAATTCTAAGCCTGTATGAAGGAAACTGTTAGTGTGCTGTTAACTGTAATTTGGAACCAATTTAGCAATCATTCTATTATATATCAATTCCTGTAAACATAGTAGGACAACAGAACTGATTGTACTGAGTAAAATGGCATCCTTAATAAATGCTTGTCTGCTATCTGTATTCACTCTGAATACTTAATTTATGAAGAAATGTAGTATTCTTGTTTAAAAGACAAACTTCATTAACAAGATCTTGCATCTCTCTTCACTACAGTTGCAGTGATATGTCTCTTTTCTTTTTGTTGTAGAATTTGTGATGAATATAACTTCATTGCAAAGAGGGTAAGTGAGGTGCCTCTGAACACTGAAGAGCTAGTGGAATTTGGTGCATACTTAAAGAAATCCAGTGAAGTTACTGCTTGTAAACTGAGACAGGAGGTCGCTGAAGCAGCACACAGACTGGAATTCCTCATGGACTATGCTGATCTTTCTTGTATGTGTCAATTACAGAATATTAAAGTCTCCGTATGAAAATACTTGTAAATAGATATTGGGCTCTGCATGTATAAATGTTACATCTTCTGGAATGCTAATGGAAAGCTCCAAAAGAGATCAAAAGGAAATAAAAATAATTTAGTAGAGGCCAAAATGTACCGATGCAGGAAGGAGTGGTTAGGAAAATGTCATATAGCACAGAGAGTGCTTTTTACTGTGTTTTAGAGAATGTCTTAGGCATTATCAGATCAATTGCATGTAATTTGGCCAAATAATTTTACACTTCTATGCTATTCAATAAAAAGCCTACAGTGAAAAACCACCTAAAAAGCAATGTCTCAAAGGCTCTATGACACCTTTTGGAAAGTGTGAGAACTTGCATCTCTGCAGATAAATATTATATCAGTGGAAGGTTTTTGCCGTTTTGCTGTTCTTAAATATAAAGGCTGTTCTCCAAGATGGAAGAAACATCTGTACAAGTTGCTTTTAGTTTGCACTTCTATTTAAAGCAAAAAATGTGCTATTCACAGATGCTGTATGTTATTTGCTGCACATAAAAACAAAGAGCAGTTGAATGCATACCCATTTTAGTGGCAGGATGATCCTTTCTCCTTAGAGCAGAATACACTCTCCGATCAGACAGTGATAGAAATAACTAGGATATGCCATGGTTATTAGCATTTATGTCTAATAAAAATGAGGATGCCTATTCTAATAAAAATGAGGATGCCTATGGAAGCCAGGACATTTTTCTGTTACATTTTGGACTGGAGTGTTTGTATGTGCAGAATTTTGTAATTACATACTCTTTGTAGCTAGGTTTATAAGCATGTGTTCTGCAGTTACTTATAATGAGCTAAGCGCACTGAACAAATAGACAAATATGAAGATGGAGATGTCTGCTCATTGTAGTTACTATGCTCTAGCTTTTGTGAATAATTCAGTATTTACAAATTGTGGACTAAAAGTGGTTTAAACTTTACTTTTATCCACCTTATGTAGGTATGTTATATATATTTAGTTAGGAGTGGTCTGTCTCTTTGTGTAGTTGAATGGAGTTTATATTTTGGAATAGCTGTTCTTACTAATTTTCTCTGCCTAACTAAGGTCTTATTCAGAGAATTTCACATTCTTAACTTGATTTTAGAGTTTTGCTATCAATTTAACTTGGCTTAGAAACCAGTTCTCTTTGCAGTGAAGATAATTCACCCAGCAGCTTAAAATACATAGCTGCTTAGACAGCTTATTCCTAGATGTAGTTTTAGCTATTTTGCTTACTCTTCACAACAGCCATTCTATTAGATCACTTGTTAAAAGGTATTTTCATAAAGATCTCTCTATGTTTTTTGTTTCAGGTGATGACATAAGCCTGAATAGCACAGTTTTCCATTGGCCTGCTCAGATTGAGATAATCTTTGAAAAGAGTAGAGATCAGTTATACAACAGCAGGAATCATGCAGAGATGGTTTTGCTTGAAAGGTATGGTGTTAAGACATTTTCTTTCACTGAGTATTTTCAAAAAAAAGAAGAATCTCGTTATCATTAAGAGGGAGTTAATGTCAAAAAAGGAAAACTTGGAAAGGAGCTGAGGAAGAATCCTGGTTTGTTATTATGGAGATTTCAGAAAAGTACTGTTGATGAGGGTGGGTTAGAATATTCCATTGCTTAAACAGGTCTGAAAGGAGGAATGAAGGATGTTGCTAGAATATTCATAATTTTATCTTGTTATGTTGCTTAGTACAGCATTACACATAATTTTTTTACATTGTTTTTGCTCTTCCTTTCTTTCCTCCAGGTAGTAAAGGTAGCAAACGTAAGTGAACTAAATCAATTGTGAGGTTTGAAAATGAACCTTGAATTCTAATCCTGTGAACTGCATAGTATTGATATAACTGATTAATGGCTTTTCACTGGCATCTTTTACACTAGTATTGAGATCAGATTTCATTTGATAGTGGCAGTTAAAACTAATAAAATAATTGAAACCTGAAAAGGAATGAAACAGAACATCATATTACCTTAGCTATCTTTACCTCAGGTGTTCTCAGTTTGAGGAAACTCTTGAAGGTTATAACAGAGAAGTAGAAAGCTACAAAAAGCGGGATGTCATGACCATAGAAGAAATGAAGAACAACGCTGAGAAATTTAAGGAGTTAAATAAGAATCTGGATAATGCACTAACAGAATTGGAGGTTAGTATTTATCAGTCAAGTATGGAGTGTGTTGCAATGTGCTGGATATGCAAAAGTTTGGTTCCTGTCCCTGTTTTTTTTTCAGGGTTCTGGCCATATATTGTCAAGATGGCTTTAAAATTTCCAAATTCACCAACATGTACCAAATGTCGTCTTGTCCCTGTATGCTGACTTGTCCCTACTGCTGACTTGAAGAGCGTATTTTTTTCGGGGAAAAAAGGTCTAGGGAGTTTTTCAAAGTGAAATACTGAATTTTAATGTTTCCAAGCAGTTAGTAGTAGCAGAATGCTATCCACAGAAAACAGAATTCTTCTGCCAGCGTTGGCAGGAGCAGAACATTAGGGAGGTGCCATTTCCCCTCAACCGTGGTTTCTGCTCCTGGAGCTGTGTTTTCAGTTCCTCTGCTTGTCCTGTAATTAAAACCAAATGTTTTTCAGCTCTTTGTATCATTTCCAGAAGTTGCCTATAGGCATTAAATATGTGTTGTATCACAGAAAGGGAAGTTTCAGATGCTAGAAGGAAACTGAAGACCAAGATTCCTAGATTCTATATAGGGCTCTCCGTCCAGTGTGCTGTGTGGTTCTAAGTTGAATAGTTTGTCTTCACTGTGCCTCTGCTGGGAAATGAAAATGGTTACTTTGGAGAGATCTCACAGGCATTGTGAGGCTTAATTAATCTTCTAAATCACAGTCAGACCATCAGATTTCTGCATATATGGAGCCTTAAGGATCAAGATTTTAATTAAGTCCCACTCAAAAGAGAAAATTGAACCAATTAAATGAGTTTAGGATTTAGATAAATTGCTAGTCCTACATATAAACGCTCTTAATCTGATTTAAAGGCATCTGCTATATTTAATTAGCGTGAGTTAACAGCTCCAATATGTTGTTATGGGTAGATCAGAACAAGTAATTAAGTTTAAGTTTCTTAATGCCTGATCACAATAAGGGGTGTATGCACAATTTAAATTACATGACAATCAGCTTAGTGAATACATGAAGTTTAAAATTATCTTGGAATGTGGATCTTTAAGTTTCTCTGCCTGCACCTCACATTGAATGTTTAAAAGTTTTATGAAAGGTCTGTTGGCATTGCAAATGCACAGACTTGGGACACAGTCTGAGTTCAGTGTCTGCGTTTCAGACAGCATTTCTTTGTGCTTCACTTCCCTAACTGTAAAATGAAGAAGGTAATACTTTTTTTTAATCTAAATGTTTGCACAGGGATTTATACAGTAAGGTCTTTCGGACAAAGACAATATCTTGCCATGAAAAATCACAGCAATTAATATCTGTTTTCATTGGAACTCCCAGATGTTTCTGTAATAGAAAAAAATAATGACAAGCCAAAGAAAAGTCCTATAAGCCTGTGTGACTGAGGAGCTTAGATCCAGGTTTCAAAGTGGGTTGGTAACTTGTGAGCTTTGGTTTCACTGAATGCCATGGTGCATTATCTACTTCTAAAATAGATATAGAATTTTAAAATTATTTGAGTAGTAAATGTTACCAACAAATGACTAGGGGAATTTTCAAGAACACAGTTACCTTATTTACCTAAAATCCATAGGCCCAAATCTACAAATCTGGCTGACTTTGACATGTAAAAAAAATTGTATTCATTATTACCTATTTAAAAGTTTAAACAGCAGTAGGAATTTTTGATGGAAATAAGATTTATTTTTTATTATTTTTTATTTCCTTAAAGGCTATTAATAAAGAAGAGGAGTTACTTGAGCGGGAGAAGAGTCAATTTCCTCTACTGCAAACTATAATTGCAAACAAAGAGCCCTTTGAGCAGCTTTGGATAACAGCATATAATTTCCATACCAAATCTGAGGAATGGATGAGTGGTGAGGCTTTGGTGTTCATCTGATGAAACATGTCATTTTCAGTTAGTTAAGCAGAAGCTGAAAGGGTTGATTAGTTGTGAGAAAACAATTTTAAAGAAATAAATGCTGCTAAGCAGTGTGAAGTACAGTTGTTGACTTGGATTTTGTGTTAAGATAACTTTTTGTAACACAACTGATTTCCAGTTAAAGAAGAATTATTATAAATATGTGTAAATAAACTACCCTGGTAATCTCCTTGTGCTGATGTGCCTATGTGCCTGCTGTGTTTTTTTTTTTTTTTAATACTGTTGTATTCATGTATTCAGGATCTCTCCAGAAGTTAAATGCTGATGAAATTAGTGAAGAAATTGGAAATATGTGGAGGACTATGTACAAGCTCAGTAGGAGTTTTCCAGATTTGGCTGGGCCTAGACGCTTAGCAGAAACTATGAAATATAAGCTTGATAAATTTAAACAGCATCTTCCTGTTCTGTTGATTGCCTGCAATCGTGGAATGAAGGAGAGACATTGGGAGCAGGTACTTTAAACTCTGCTTTAACTGTGGGAGTATTCTACCACAGAAACTGTCAGTTGAACGTACTACTCCATGTATTTCATACTGTGAAATACAGTAATAGTTCTATATTTCACAATAAGAAGATCCTTTATCCTGTCACATGACAGATCCAGTTTTGAAATTTGTAATGGTACAGGCAGGAGCTTCTTTGAATTAATAATTTATGGCGGAAAAGCAAATTAGGGGTTGCATTAATACTTCTTAAGCATTTATTTCTTGCTGTTTGAAAAGTCTGTTACAAACATGCATCTCCATAATAGATTTTATTTCTTACTTTATTTTTAGATTAGTGAAATTGTAGGATGTGAGATCAGACCTGATGAAACTACTACTCTTAAAAACATATTGGAATTTGGACTCTCAAAATATATTGATCAGTAAGAAGCTTAGTCTATTCTCTTTTTTTAGACAATCACTGTATTTCATATGTCAGATACCAAATATTAGTTTGTTTGGGGTTTTTGTGTGCTGTAGACCCTGCTGTAAAATCAGCTGGGTTTTATCAAGCTATGGATGGAACTGTCAGTTGTTCTTGTAGCACAAAGGCACCAAAACCCAGTCATATTCCTAAAGCACTTAATTTGCACATTCAGAACTTTCTGTCTGCATTTATCTCCAAATTAACATTAATATCTCTAACTTGGTGAGCCTGAAATTGCAATAGTATTCCCTGAAATAAGAGTCTATGATATTATTAACAAATCTGTATGAAAGGTAGCCTGATATGCAACTCTACCTACAATTGCTTTTTTTTTTACTCTTCGGCTATGTTGCCAAAACATTTCAAAGATATGTTTTATTTCAATTTAGACTGGAACCTATTGGAGCAGCTGCAAGTAAGGAGTATTCCTTAGAGAAATCAATAGAGAAAATGAAATCAGAGTGGGTCAACATGCAGTTCAGTCTGGTGAAATACAGGGATACTGTGAGTAAACACCAAATCAATATATATATTGTTGAAAAGAATTACTTTGATGCTGAATACTAGTTGAGAAATATTAGAGGGAGGTTACTGCTGTTTCACTGTGGCATGATGGAAAGTGGTATCACATCCCAGAGCCTGGGCAAATGTCTCCATTACTATGTATCCTTATATTTGGACCTTAGTATCTGGATAACTTGTGACCTCAACATATTCATCCTAACAAACCTGTGAGCCTGAGAGCCTCTTCAGTGTTGTAGGGAAAGCTGGACAGTAGTGCAATTTTAACTTGCCCAGAAGATACAGGAAATCACATGCAGTCCAAAAGACTGAGTTAGAAGTCACTAGCATCCCTGTCTAGCTTCCCATTCACAAGCCAGTCTGTCTCTTGACCTCTGAAACAGAGATGTACAGTGGAGATTATCTTCAAACATGTTGCAGACTTTCTCAATGCCTTGCTACTTTCTTACCTTCAACCATCACAGAGAAGGGGGAAACAGGAATCTGAATGAGGGCTAGGTTGAAGCGCAGTGAAATAAAGCAACTTCTATTTTCCTTATCCAAATATGATGTATTTACAGAACACCAGCATCCTGTCAGCAATTGATGACATCCAGCTTTTGCTGGATGATCACATTGTTAAAACTCAGACAATGTGTGGCTCTCCCTTCATCAAACCAATAGAAGCTGAATGCCAGGTAAGGAAAACCTGGTTTGGTTGAGCTTGCGTGTCTCATGGTATGCTTTCCCTAAGTGCTTTAAAGTATTTTGGCATGACAAGAAGTTATATAGTTTTTAACTGTTTATAAGAACATACATTCATATTTTTATTCAAGAGCTTTGAACTAATGATTTCCAGGGAAAGGTATGCAAAGCTTGTTTTCCAGCTAAATAAATTGTAATTGCATTGCTAATCTAGTCATTATAAGCATGGGGTTTTAGTTGAATGTCTTGGGAGCATGTCAGTTGATTTAAACAAATCCTGCTGCATTGTGTAAAAAGATATGGGTGTGTCAGTTATGAGAGATAATTTATTTGTAATCTGGTATTGGCATGATCCATAAGGGTTTCAAAGTCTTTTTTGTTAGCTGTCCTACTATTTTGTAAAGATGATGAATTTCTAATAGGAATATTATGTGGAACGCAGAGACTTCTTTCCCATCAGTATTTAACATCACTTTTTCTGGCCTAATAGTGATGATTGGTAAGCAATGCTAAGACCTAAATTCTATCCATTCCTATGGACTTTAGCCAAATCGTAGGTAAAGCTGAGTTTTGCTTTCCAGTAGAGCTGGTGAAATGAAAGGGAATGATTAATACAGAGCTATCTTAACAATCTCCATGTAACTCTTGCAGAGTAATGAACAATACAGGCTGACTGTTTTCTCACTGCAGTACATTCCCTTGCACTGTAGACTATCAAAGTAGCAAAAGTAATGCTGTCTGAAATTCTTTATTCAAAAAGAATCTCTCTCTGGTTTTAAAACCAATTTGTACTGCTAGAGTTGCATGAAATAGCTTTTTTGGGGAAGCCAAAGATTGAACCCAGTTTGTGTAGGGCCTGTGAACTGACATTTACTCAGTCTGATGGATACTTTGTTAAGCTTTTATCCTTTCATTGATGATGAGATAAAAAGTACACAAGTAGAATTAAAAGAAGAGATTCTTGGTTGCCATGCTAGTGGTCTCTGCACTTCTTAAGCAGTTCTCTCACAAATGCTGTAAAAAGTGCTAGTGAAAGAATATGTCTATCGTTTATAAGAAATATTCAGATGTTTATTAGTGTTTGTTTTCTAAAAGAAAGTTTCTCCCTCTTTTAAAATTGTTCGATTTGTGTTTCTTTCATATTTTTTTTTCTTTGAAGCCAAGAAACTCATGCTCTTTGATTCCTCAGTGTAGATTAATTCTTGATAAAATTTTGCTTAAATATTAAATGTTGTTTTCATTACAGGCTTGGGAAGATAAGCTGTGTTTAATGCAAGATATTCTAGATAGCTGGTTAAAATGTCAGGCAACATGGTTGTATTTGGAACCAATTTTTAGTTCAGAAGACATTATAGCTCAAATGCCTGAAGAGGGCAGAAGGTTTGGCGTTGTGGATACATACTGGAAGGACATTATGGCACAAGTAGTAAGTGCTTGCATTTAATAAATCATGGATTTTTATGCATATCTGCTGACATGATTATTACTATCATGAAGGTATACTAGCTTTTCTGGAGTTAGAAATTTATATCTAAGTCACAAGAAGGTATATGGAGTGGAAAATCGTTTACTGAAAGGATTTTAGTCTTGCAGTAGAAGTGGTAGATTATATCATTATTCTTTGAGATTTCTGTAAAGGCTGGAATTTGCAGGATGAATTAGAGCTCAGTTAACATTTTAATTCTAAATTTTCTGCCTTTTGTATGGTTAAATGATCAAAATTAGGTAGAAAGAGGAATGACTTGTGCTTTCAGGATCTGCTTCAGAGTTCAGTGACAATCTGTACAAAATCTTCTCTGGATACAATTAGATTTTGCATTAGGCTTTTAAAGCATACACATTATTAGAGCAACTAAATGGATTTTTTTGCATATGATTGGTCACTACTATGTGGTGGCATGGTTATTCAAAACTTTGGTGAATACATACCAAGATGGTAGTGTGTCAGGATAAGATAATGGGGATAGTGAGTGCAATTGGGTATCCTGTTCAGTTCCTTATAACTAAGAAGTTGGGTAAGAGGCCACATACTTAGTGGTAGTGTAAGCTGAGATGTTTGTCAAAAACGTTGGGAGTGTGTGATTGTGTGATAAAGATGTTGAAATAATCAGTATAACAAAGTAGTAAGTTGAGACCTGTCTAACAGCTCAGACTCTGTGAATGACGAAGCCTCTTCTGAAATGTGTATCCTTTCAAGTTAAGAGGAGTTTTATCAGAAAGAAAAAATGTGACCTAGATGGCAAGAACAGAGAATAATTGCATGTACTGTGGCTCTGTTAGGCAGGACTTGTGAATGGAAAAAAATGTAGCAAGCTCAAGACACAGGAGTAAGTGCTGAAGATTTTAATTCCCATGGATATTTCTGTGTTGCGTTATTATCTGTAGAGTTCAACCTGGTAAAACTGACAGTCTGAGAAGAAAAACTATCAAATAATGCATACATATTTAATAACATGAAGGCACGCTACAGAGAATATGCAGCTATTTAGCCTCCTGCAACTTACGTGATTTGATGATAACAATTTTAATGTACAAACTTATTGCAACTTTTGCAGTTTCTGCTGTGTATTTGTTTTTACAAAGGTGAAAGACACAAAGGTACTTGTAGCAACAGAACAACCCATGATGTTAGACAGACTTCAGGAAGCAAATACTGTCTTAGAAGACATTCAAAAGGGGTTGAATACTTACTTGGAGAAGAAAAGATTATTTTTCCCAAGGTAAATTAATTGAACAGGCCTAAGTTAGAGACAAAAAGCCATAAGCTCTTTCAAACCATTTCTACTGAACTGAAAAGTCTCATTTTATAAACACATGGGGACACAGTCCCATGCAACAAAAAATGAAAACCTGTTCTTTTCTCCAGACATCATTCGTTTTCCTCAGCTCCAGTTAAATTTGCAATGCCAGGGACAGGCAGAGGTGGGGAGGCAAAATCTGTCTAGCACAGTGTAAACTTATGATCAGCAAGATATTCTCAATTACAGGGCATTTTTGAAGGAACTTGCTACCTTCCCATGGCTGATTTGCAGTTACGTCTCTGCCCTACCGTCTTTAGTTGTGCAGAGGTGTGTGATTCATAGGAGTTATATATGATCATGAGGAATAGGATTCTGTGTTTTTACAAGGTACTTACTGGCTGCATAGATATATCTGGTCTTTCCTGCGTGAGTTTGAGAATGCTTCTTTCTTCCTCTGCATAAAAGGATGGTCATATTGAAATTCTGAAAAACCAAGTGCGATGAGTTTTATAATGTTAAAAATTGCTTAAGAAAAGGGATTTGAGATAATAGTTTCCTCTCTGTTATACTGGTGTCCTAAACAACAATAAAACCAATTCCATCTATCTTGCATTAATAGATTATTAATGATGATTTTCATGATTGGAAAGTGCGTGTTCATTAACTGTATTTTTCTTACAGATTCTTTTTCCTGTCTAATGATGAGCTGCTCGAAATACTGTCTGAAACAAAGGATCCCCTTAGAGTACAACCACATTTAAAGAAGTGTTTTGAAGGAATTTCTAAACTGGAGTTCACAGAAGATCTGGAAATTGTAGGCATGATCAGTTCAGAGAAAGAAATTGTTCCTTTCATAGATAAAATCTGTCCAGCGAATGCAAAAGTAATTTTTTATTCTTTTTTACTATATGGGATTACATTAATACTTTGCCTGTGTATGTTTTTGGGGGAATGAGGTTTAAAACATTTAGGATCAGATCATGAAATGTGTTTAGGAAGTGAGAGTACAGACTGGTACTCTAAGACAAAAAGGATTTTATACAAAAAGGAGTAAGACGTACAAATTTTGGGGTAAATTTCTCTAGGCACTTTTCTGCAGCTTTACACTCCTACTACTTTTAAGATGTAGATGGACAGATATCAACCAAGCTCTCTATATACCTGTGTATGTAACATTGCACAGCATGGCTGAAGCAGAAAGGAATAGGGGAAATAATGAACAGCTGGCAGTGAAGAATCAGAGCATTAGTTCAAAAGGGATCTGGGTAGAAATAGTAGCATCATAAGTTTTGAAAAGTATCTCAATTCCAGCTTTTTCTGCTATACTCAACGTGAAGGTATGGAGCTGAATTGCTGTATGGTAACCAAGAAGCAATGAAAGGCAGGGCATATTGTGAGATACAGACACCCTTTTTCCCTTAATCCTCCAGGGACAAAACATGCCCTGGGTTAAAATGACTAAGCCTGACTGACCATGCAAGCTGTGATCTGCACTTTTTGTTTGTGCTTATATGAAATATATCCAGCTGTATCTTCAGCTGTGTTGTCTTCAGGGTTAGCTTGATTTACCTGTCTTCAGACAGTGTTAAACTGTAGTATTGCTTGTCAGAATTTGGAAGAGTTCTACCTTTCTTCCTCCTGTATACCACACCCAGATCAGAAGAAAGCATATTTAAGCCTAATACATTTCAAAGAATGTCCTTTAAGAAGAGTATAATCAGGAAATGTGTATTGACTCTTAACTGTTTTTCAATTTTGAAGGGCATGGTAGAAAAATGGCTTTTGCAAGTAGAGGAAATGATGCTGGCCAGTGTAAGGCAAGTTCTTAAAGATGGCATGAGAGGATATATCAAGGTAATTATTCCTGAATTATAGTATAAAATAGATTTCACAAGCAACTGTACGTGAACAGCTTGCTCAAATTCTTAACCAGAGAAACACGTTTGAAGTGGAATCCAGCTCTCCTTGTTCAGTAGCACCAGTCTGAAGTTTTAACTCTGAATTTCTTGAAGAAAAAGTATCAAAGCTTTCCATGCTGATTCTCATTTATTTACAGCATGAGACAAAAGAAATTTGGGGAAAGTAATTGTTTTGAGTGCCATAATCTAATCTGTTTATATGACTTTATGTGTTTGGAATGGATCTTTTTGTTTAAGGTTCCTCGAAAAACATGGGTACTTCAGTGGCCTGGACAGGTGGTTATTTGCGTTTCATCCATTTACTGGACAGAAGAAGTGTCTGAGGCTATAAGGAAAGGAACTTTACTAGTAAGATTTTCTTCTACCTTTCTATTTCTAAGCACTAAACTCTGATTAATTAATAAAAAGCTCCTTCTAGCAAAGAAGATCCTCAGTCAACAACATATTACAATTTACTCGTGCACTGTGCTTTATTTTCTATTTCATTTTTTCTTGTATCTTAGCAGGAGCTTGTTCCCTCCCAGTGAAGGAAATGGTATTATTTTTTTTTTTAAGTGATACTGTTGTGAAAGAAAGTGCCAAACAAAAAGTTTGCTTGGTTGTTAAACGCTATTTTTGTTTATAACTTCTGTCTTTGCATTGTGAAGCCCCAGGGAAACGTGCAGGCAGCAATCTCTCCTTACAGAACGGCGCAGTTATTTGTCTGGTTATTGCTAGATTCTCCTGGTGATAAAGGTGCAGCAGCCAAGTTTGTTATTTCATACAGGAAATTTTTCTTATGTGTTTGTAGTGCCTCTGTGCCACAATGGTTTTAAGTGTCACTTCATCGAGGCTAGTCAAATGCATGCTCAAGTAATGGAAATAATTTGTGATTAATTCAGTGGTCTGAATTAATTAGTCTGATCCTAATTGAGCTAGGTGGATGAAGATGTATTTGGGGAATAATTCTGTCAACAGAGTGTTTGAGCTGCTTTTTAAATGTGTATATAGTAAAGTTTTAATAAACTTTACACCAAATACTACATTTTAGTATTAGCTCTTTGTTTCTGTATCCTGAATATCTTAGGTTTAATTTGCCTGTGTTATTTAATACCAGTTGAAGATCTTATTCCACATACCCATTCAGAACAGTCAGAACTGAAATATGTATTGCTTTCAAAGAAAATATCCTGAACAATCCGTAGGTTAAGAAAAAGAGAAGGAATTGCAGAACAGTGAATCACAGAATATAAGGGACTTCTGGACAGCACGTAGTCCAACCCCTGTTTAAAGCAGGGCCAACTAAACCAGGTTGCTAATGGACTTGTTCCAGTATGCCCACGCTTGTCTTCTATGGGGGAGCCGAAAACTGACACAGCACTCCAGATGTGGTGTTAGCAGTGCTGACTAGAGGGGAAGGATCACCTCCCCTGCTCGTAATGTTCTTCCTAATGCAGCCAAGGATGCTGTTGCTCTTCTTTGCCTCAAGGGCACATTGGTGGCTTATGTTTGACTTGGTGTCCACCAACATCCAGGTTCTGTTCTGTAGAACTGCTTTCCAGCTGATTGGTCACCAGCATGGACTGGCACATGGGTTTATCCTTTCCCAGATACAGGACTTTCCCCTTTGTTGAACTTCACGAGGTTCCTGTCTGCCTCTTTCTCCAGTCTTTTGAGGTCCCTCTGAATGGCAGCACACCATGGAGTGGTCTATCAAACATGCCTCCCAGTTTTGTATCATCTGCAGACTTGCTCAGGGTGCATGCTCTCTTGTTGTCTAGGTCATTAATGAAAGCTTCATTAATCTTTCATTTCATTAATCTTCCTCATTTAATAATGAGGAAATAATTTTAAATGTTTATAGTAAAGTTAAGAGAATCTTAGATTTCTAGTAATTTTATTAATTTACAATTCACTGCTAATTTACAGAAGAAATTTAATCCAAATTTACCCAACTGAGAGAATCTGCTTATCTCCTAGCATAGAATTTTGTCATTTCTGTTAGGAAGAAAGGTAAGTGGACTTCTGCTTACACTATTTTCAGTCTATAAAGCTTTTTGTAGTGTCCATAGTAAAATAAAATGCTACTATATGAAAGAGAATTTTAAATGTTTGTGAAGTGCCAGGACTTCTATTATTATGTTTTGTTGGAAGGGCTGTCTCCAATGCGTGTACCCATGGGAGCTTAGGAACTGCTAGCTACAGCATTATGTTAATGCCTGTTCTGTTTCTGTGGCAGGATTTCTTGGAGAAGAGTAATCTACAAATAAGGGACATTGTTGAGTTAGTGAGAGGAAAGCTGTCCAGTGGAGCCCGGCTGACACTTGGAGCTCTTACTGTCATTGATGTGCATGGTAAATGTTCAGTTGCTGGTACTCTTGTTACATCTGGGGCAGTGCTGCTATCATTAGTTGGGTGAACTATTTTAAAGAGGCAGCTAAAATGGCTTCTCTAAATTTAAACAACTTTTACAGAGTTATTGCACAGTGTCTTTGGGCAAATGGAGATTGCTCAATCCTGCACAACTATCTCCCATCTGCTTAGAACAGAGAATGGAATCTAGATCAAATTAAGCTCATTCCCTATGCAAAACAGATCCAGATTCCTTTCTGACATGAAAGCTGGCCTACTACTCTAAATGTTGATTTACTCTTACATAGCTATGAGTAAGTGTTAGTTTACTTACACATTGTGTTAAGTAAACTAACATAGAAGTGTTTAGATCTTTTCAAATAATCTGTCTCTTACCCTGCAGCTCGTGATGTGGTTGCAAAATTGGTTGAAGACAAAATCACTGATCTGAATGACTTCCAGTGGATTTCTCAGCTGAGATACTACTGGGAAGAGAAGGATGTAATAGTGCGAATGATTACAACAGAAGCCAAATACGGTTATGAGTATCTGGGCAATTCTCTACGTCTGGTTATAACCCCACTAACAGATCGATGTTATAGGTAAAGCCATGTTAACTTTTTCATTTTCTGGATTGATTTATATTTACTTTCATTTGTTATAGTTAATAATAACAGCAACCTCAGCAGCTAAGATTTTCCTGTAGATTTTGGAGGCAAATTTTATATGTCTTCTTTGCCCAAATATGGTAAAATATTTACAGTGTATAGGTTTCTACACCAGTAGAGTAGTAGTCTTTGTTGTATCCAAGAATGTGCTTCTGAAAAAAGTTGGCAGCTCAGAGTGCTATAACTGTAAAGAACTTTACAGTAGCACTGGTCAATTAATTTATTTGAAATAAGACATGCAGGTAGGGTATAAGATAGATGAGGTAATTATAGAGCCCTTCATGGATGTTTGAATGCAGTTAGCTTCCTGCTCCTCTGCTTGCTTGCAAGAGATTGAAATGGAAATACTTCATCCCCATGGTTGAAGTATTCAAGGACATTTGGTATTTCACTTCTGGTGAGCCCTGAAGACACAGGTCATCTCAGCAGGTAATTTTAGGTCTAAGGTTTAAAGACCTTTCTCTATAGTATCTCCAGGCAAATATATGGTGAGACTATAAAGATCTTCAGCACTGAGCTGTGAACTCACCATTGTGTAGAAGGCACTTGCAGTACAGTGCCTATGTTAATGCCTGTGCTGTCAAATGCTTAATCTTTTGGCATTCACACTGGTGTTGAAAGAGCCATGTGGCTGGTGCAACAGCTGTAAACCGGAGTTGTTGTCACTGGTATTATCTCAATCTAAACTAAGACTCTGCAGTCAGCTGTGCCAGATGTAGTTTCAGTGCAAGCAATGAGCATGCAGACTCTCTTCAGCACAAGTTAACAACTGCTTTTGGTGGCAAAGCCTTTGAATGAGGCTTTTGTGAAATAAGCAGATCACTCCAGTGTTAAAAGGGATCTCATTTTTAGTATGAAAATCACTTGGAGAGCAATGGGATGCCCAGGTTTATGAAACAACCTTTATGCTTTCTCGACCATTTCTAAAGATTGACTTTATAAACATATATAATGCTAGCTTCAAATTCTTATAATGAGGAGTGCCACTTGATGGAAATGTGCGTTTTTGCGAACTCTGCCATTTTGCTTATGGCACTGCACATTTGCTTGTGTAATTGAGGATATATAGGGTGGATGCGTGTAGTAAAAAACCTTGATATTCCACGTAGGCCAAGTGGGTGAAGTTGAACTTCCACAATTGGCAATCAGTTATAAGACAATACTGTTTGTTTTAGGGCAAGCTGTAAAGTCAGTAGGGAATAAGTAAATTGTTTCCAGGGGAGCCTGTAGAGAAAAATACTCATCCATGCCTTCAGAAACAGTCTGCCGTTAGGCATTAGAAACAGTAATATTTGTTTTGCTGTTTATGTAGGACATTAATGGGTGCCTTGAAATTAAATCTTGGTGGTGCTCCAGAAGGACCCGCTGGGACTGGCAAAACGGAAACAACAAAAGATCTAGCAAAAGCACTAGCTAAGCAGGTACCAAAATACAAACCTTTTTTCTTTGCATTGTTTATGTTTGGATATGTAGATATTTCTTGAAATGCCATTCCTAAGCAAGTACTGTTTGTTCTGTACCTATTCTTTATTCACAGAAATAGTTGGTAAGAGGCGCACATTTAGGACTGTGTCTATATGGCATGCTAGTGTTGTAATCCAAAATTAGCAATAATAATCCATTTTAGATGCTAAGAATTTTATAATGGACTTTGTATAAATACTGAGAGATGTTCTCTGTGTTTTTTTTATTATAGTGTGTGGTCTTTAATTGCTCCGATGGTCTAGATTACAAGGCAATGGGCAAGTTCTTTAAGGGGCTGGCACAATCTGGTGCATGGTCCTGCTTTGATGAGTTCAACAGAATTGAGGTAATGTTTTAACTCGGGCAAATAAAATGATAAAGATTTAATTTAAGACACAAGAAGTTTTAGATTTAGACATGACAGCATTATTGCCAATTTTCTACTTTTATTTGTGGTATAGCCTCTTTGTTTCGATAATCACTGACACAGAAACAGGTACTCAGCTGCCTGCTGTAGGAGCACATGCCTACCTGTGCTGTGTTGTGGAAGTCTTGTGTTCTGGGTTATTTTAGCTGACAAAATCGTTCCTGTGCAATATCCTGTTTTGCACGTAACACTGATTTGTTGGGAAAGAACTGTCCTTCTCTTCTCTTTGAGAAATCAACCTGCAGCTGTGTGGCTGTGTTTATCTATGTTCAGCACAAGACAGACAAATCCCGGTGGAGGGATTCCTGTGATGACTAGCTGAGTGTCACTAGCTGAGTGGCCTGGTTAACTAGCTGTGTAACCAGACACATCTAATCCCCTCCTTGGTCTTACTCTGATTTTTTTTTTTTTTTTAATTTGGTCACTAATGACTTTGGGTAAGTTTTATTGTTATTTTGATGGAGTTACTTTTAAGTAAATACTAGTAAATGTGGAAATTCCATGAAGTTCCATTTTGTATGTTTTAGTATCCTTAACAACTTAATTTCTCCATTTGTCTGCTGTAACTTGTTTTTTAATGAATTTAAGTGTTAGCATTCTTGTTTTCCAATATTCTGTTACCTTGATACTTTAAAGCACTGAGGTTTGGTGCTAGGCTGCCTTACCCACTTTTACATTTACTCTCAATTGGGGGCATTGAGTGAATCAGTCTGTCTGAAGAGAAAGAAAGGAAAGTGCTCTTGGAGGCCTCCAGAGGGAGTTCCTGTCTACCTAATTTAGATGTCTACGTTCAGGCACATGGTATTTCCCGGTGGAGGCTTTTAGAAGCCTCTGTTCATCTGTCTACGTTGGTTGAGTAGGGAATCACCATTCCCTATCACGCACTAACTTTCAGAGGATTGCTTCAATAGGCAGATAATATTTAGGCTCAGTTAGGGTGATTATCACCTGGAGGAATGCAAATATAGTTATCAAAATATATAAACAAAAACATTTTATATTGTCTCCAACTGTCTTATGTCTTCCAACCTGTTCTGTCTGTATTAGGTTGAAGTATTATCTGTAGTTGCCCAGCAAATACTTAGCATCCAGCAAGCTATTATTCGCAAGCTCAAAACATTCATCTTTGAAGGGACAGAGATCGCTCTTAATCCTGCATGTGCTGTATTTATCACAATGAATCCTGGGTATGCTGGACGGGCAGAGCTGCCTGATAATCTGAAGGTAAATCTGGAATCCTGATTTCTTGTAGAACAGAATTTGCAGCTTCTGGTCTATTGTAATAAGAAAAGGAAGGCAGCAATCGAATAATACACTGATAACCTATTCAAGTGTATTCTGCTGTGCTTTTCACTAAGCTTTAATAAGCGTTTAGGATTGTACAAAATACACAGATGAAAGATCTCAGTCTAATCATATTGATAGCAGTTCACAGCTTTAACTGTTCCCTCTCTAAGTGGAAATTCTCCTGGTTTACAATGGCTTAGTGATCAAAATCCCAATTTAAATTTATTATAACTTTGCAAGTGGCTGAAACACTGCAGAGACTGGTACGGTCCTAGTTCTTCTAGCTTTGCCACAATTTTTTCATGACCTTTTACAAGACGTTAATCACATAATGAGCTGGTTTGTCTATTATGAAAGTGAGATGAATGACGCCTCCCTCTTCCTCTGTTAATAGTTCTTTAGGATTGTGACTCTTTCTAAACATTTGTTCCTGTAGTTTCTAGCACAGACCTATTGAACCTCTTGATAAGATCATAATAGAATAGAATTCTAATGCAATCTCATAGATTTCAGATGATTCCTGAATTCTAGAAGTTCATGAATTTATGGAGAGATGCTATTCTTACTAAACAGGCACAAGTTATTACCATTTTCCATAGTCTAAGCTTATATCTTACTTTTTTTCTTTCAGGCACTGTTCCGAACAGTTGCCATGATGGTTCCAGATTATGCTTTGATTGGAGAAATTTCACTTTATTCAATGGGATTTCTGGACTCTCGGAGGTAAGACATGCTGAATTTTCTACCTCAGTTGAGTCTAATATACCTCATTCCTCTTCAAGGATGTGTGTTTGAGGCATATAATTCTGGAATGCTGTCAGTGTTCTGTTTCTTCAGAAAGGACTCTTCAATCTCCTGCATTATCATCAATTCTTATGATCCATCTCATGTAGATGGATATGTGCCTCTACACAGGATCATTTGGAAAATGTATCATAATATCAAACAGAATTTGTAAATGGCGCACACATTCTCTGGCATGGCATGATCTACAGTTTTACTTCCCTAGGTGTTCTGGGTCATCTTGTCAGCTGATATGTCTGATAATCACTGCAGTTACTTTGTGTATATAGGTACTTAAGTTATTTTCCTCGCATGGTGAGATATTTTCATTCTTCATGTGATATTTTAATATCCACAGTCTTGCCCAGAAGATTGTTGCCACTTACCGTTTGTGCTCTGAGCAGCTGTCATCTCAGCATCACTATGATTATGGAATGCGTGCTGTTAAATCTGTCCTGACAGCAGCAGGAAACTTAAAACTGAAGTACCCAACTGAAAATGAAAGCGTATTGTTACTTCGGGCTTTACTGGATGTTAACTTGGCCAAATTCTTGTCACAGGATGTGCCATTGTTTCAGGTAAGCTATCAGGCCTGTGTGTTTAAGTTTTGTGATGATGAGGTCCATTATAAGAACCTACAGAAACAGGTCATTATCTTAATTAAAAACAGTTTGATCTAGATGGTACCATGTTAGTGTAGAGCTATTTCAGTCCAATGATCTGGATGCACTCTGGTTCTGTTAGGGTTGTATTGAAAAACAAAGTTTCAGTGTTGCCTTTTAAGTTATTCTATAAAATGTTTTATAAGATATCTTGCTGAAAGTCACTTTGTGCTGTTTCATTCATGGAAACCATTCTTTGAAGTTTGCATTCTGGCTTTGTGCTGCAAAAGAGATGTGGACAACTAAATTAAGGTCAATTAGAAATTTGAAGTCAGAATGAAAATGATGAGGTTTCTGTTTGTGTGCTGCTTGAATAGAAAATCAAAACCGTGTTAAGCTAGAAAGCAATCAGTATTAAAGACCTAAAAGCTAGGGTACAAGCACACACAGAGTCATCACTCTGAAATTTCAGGACACATGCCCTTCTATTTAGTCACTGAAATTCTTTCAACCACTTTCATGTGCTTTCCTGTAATACTTTTTGGGGCAAATTTGCAGAAGGTTAAGCTTCCTTTTACAATACCAGTGTGTGCAGGCACCTGTTTCTGTCTTACACATACAGAATACTTTCATGGCTACAGTTTGCTGAGAAGTTAGTTTTGTCCAGCTGCGGACATTTCCTCTTAAGCTCCTGTTATCTGTATGAATATTGTTTTACTTGTAGATTTTAATGCTTTGGGAATTTTTGCTTTTTATAATCTTGTCCTGGTTTGCCCAAACCATGACAAATCCATGTTTAAATAGTGTTCTATTCTGTCTTTCCTTAACAGGGCATCATATCTGACCTGTTTCCTGGAGTGGTTCTTCCTACACCAGACTATGACCTGTTTGTCAAGGCACTAACTGAAAATATTAAAAAAATGGATCTTCAACCAGTTCCATGGTTCATTGGAAAAATTATTCAGGTTTATTTTCACATAATTGTGGGGAAGAAAAGTGCAAGAGCAGGAACACTCTTCATTCACTGTCTGTGTAATGAATGAATAGCTAATAGTTTCCATGATCAATTAATAGAATATTACAAACACTGTATTTTTAGTGAGAAAAAAATCACGAAGTAAAAGCCTGCTTTGCTCGTAGCCATTTTTTAATTCAGCCAGCCTGTGGAGGAGCTAACATGTGAGGCCACATCATAGGTGTGGGAGAAGGGAAGGGTGTCTGGGGACAATGACTTCTTAAATTCTGTGAGTGAGAATTGCCACAATAATATGACTGCCTTCTGATTTGGGTTAATGCTTCAGTTAGCCTTAATAGAGTGCAGGTATTTGGCTGATATTTTGTCCTGTTGCATCTGAGTGCAGGAGAGACCCCTCTAGTTTCATACACATAATACTTGCTTTTGTGCTATGTTAGCATCATCTCTTGTCACTGATACAGATATATGAAATGATGCTGGTGCGCCATGGTTTCATGATTGTTGGAGATCCTTTGAGTGGGAAGACTTGCGCGTACAGAGTGCTAGCTGGAGCCCTTGGTGATTTGTGCGCAGGTAACATTGTTCAGCCACAACCTTCTCAGTAAATGAAGTTAATTCTATGACTAATGTGTTCCCTTTGAAGAGATATGGTCAGATTGTTAATTGTCCTATAATCTGCTTTCTTGACTGGAAAGTTTCTATTTATTGAACTATTTTTGTCTGGTATGTTTGTCTGGAAGTACTTTTGTCTGTATTTACTGGAATAGTAAAACATACTAATGTGTTTATGCTTTTGTGAATTTTGTTAAGCATTGTATTTGTAAATAATACTCTTGAAAAAACTAACTCTGATAGGGAGATTGTAAGTGGCTCCCATAAACATATAAAATCTATTCTGCTCTGCTTGTTCTTTTTTTTTTAATATGCTTTTGCATGTAGGACTTTGTACTTGCCTTGTACAAGTAACGGAATTTCTTATTTCCTGCTGTCTAGCTGCCAAATGTCTGTTTTTTTTTGCCTTGGGCAGCCAAAGTAGAATCCTCAGGAATCTTCTTGTTCTGTACTTAAGCTGTTGGATGAAATTAACCTATCAAATTCTCAAGCTCATTTATTTGTCTTTTACACAGCAAAATCCATGGATGAATTTGCTGTTGAATACAAAGTTATCAATCCCAAAGCAATTACCATGGGACAGCTGTATGGCAGTTTTGATCCTGTAAGCCATGAGTGGACAGATGGAGTTCTTGCAAATGCCTTCAGGGAACAAGCATCTTCTACCACAGATGATCGGAAGTGGATTATTTTTGATGGCCCAGTGGATGCAGTTTGGATAGAGAATATGAACACTGTGCTGGATGATAATAAAAAGGTAGCCTAATTTTTGCCAGTAAGCTCATCCTTCAATACACATACTTTATTTTAGTAGTAGCAATATTGTTACGATGTTAGTCAAAGGAGGTATGAGACTCAGGAAATGCTGATGTGCTTAAAAGCATTGCTTTTTTCCCCAATTACATGAGTGGGTTTAGTAGATGACATTAAGCTGTTACTTCTTCCTAGAAGCCTTGGCTTGCTCCTACTTTATTGAAATGAGGTTGCTCACTGAGGCTTTTTTATTGACCCTTTTAGGAAACTGAAATACATAAACTCAGTTTTGTCACTGAAAACTAAACTTGTTTAAATTACTTAGAGAATAAATTAATTTTAAAAAGCTGCAGGTCATAACTGCTTTTCCTTGCAAAGTTATTGAAAGATAGAGCATTGTTCTCTCTGTCTCTGCAAGCCATTACAGTAACACCTGGAAAAGTTGAGACAAGGTCAGAAAATGTCATGTGTTGTGAGAATACGAATGAGTGAATGAGGAGTGACACTAAGTAGAATGTTCAGTGATTTTATGACAGGCATTGCTTTGACTGAATGATCAGCATTGACATGACTAGATCTTGTTTATGTGATGCTCTTCTTCTAGCTATGCTTAATGAGTGGTGAAATAATTCAGATGAATTCAAAAATGAGTTTAATTTTTGAGCCAGCAGACTTAGAGGAGGCATCTCCAGCAACTGTCAGCAGGTAATGTGAAAGCATTTAAACTTGAACTGTCCCACCTTGCATATCTATTCCTTTACCATGGTTGTTTGTTCTTCCTAGGTGTGGTATGATCTATATGGACCCACAACAGTTAGGTTGGAAGACACTGAAGGATTCCTACATGAAAACACTGCCTCCAAACCTGCAGGAAGAACACCGAGAGCTGGTGCGAGACTTAATTTTTACATAGGTATAATTTAGAAAAATAACTTTAAGGTGATGTTCTCAGTTTGCTCACTTGAAGGCAGTCATGCAGAATCAAAACTTTTTGAAGTACTTTCATGATTTAGAGGGTCCCAGATCTCCTAGAGGCTGTTGTAAATTATTTGTGGTGATGCATGTCAAATGTTGTTGCAAGCAAGTGCCTGAGAGCTGGAGATGCCACGAGTATTAGAAATGCAATGTGTGAAAAACTGGAAGACTCAAAATGTTTTGAACACATCCTTCTTCTGTCTAAGACATCTACAGTTTAGCTTCAGAAATGCTTATAATAATGTTGTTATCATTAGCAGCTTGATCTTCAAAGCCTTAGTCACCTCATGAATCCTTGCTAAACAGTCTTTTGTGTACTGGATTGCTTGCATGAGTGAGTGCTCTTTGTGTTGTGTGTTGTAGTATATCTTCAGCGTAGATGCAAATAAAAGTAGGTATTGGTGGGAATCAGCTTTTAATCTTCTCAAAATTAAAATTCCCTTTTATTGGGCATTAAAATCTAGTAAAAGATCAGAATAAGATCTGTCCACAATAGGATTGGAGCTGGAGCAAACTTTGATTTCTGTGATTTGTCAAATCCAAGACCCCCTTTGAGTTTTTGCAGGAAATGGAGACCAAACTCAAAAGAAGTACCAAGACTAGAAGAGCTCTTTATTGACAGTTTTCTTAGTTCATTAAAGCAAAATAGTTATTCCTTAACCAGCAGATTGCTTGACTCTTTAGTGCATCTTCTTGAGTACTAGTCCCTGTGAAAAAGGCTAGGTCATGATTCTCTCCTGTTTTCTTGCTTGGGTTCGTGGAGCAGATACCACCAGCCATGGTCATTATCTACCTGCATGCTGTGGCACTCCCGCAGGTACTAGGCAGTTCCAGCTTCCTGGAATTTCTGCGGTGGCACAGTGTCTGTGCTGGGCCCTCAAAGGGGCCTGTCCTCGTTAAGGGAGGATGAAGCCTTTATCTTTGTTTCTGCTGGAATAGTTTTGTTGTTGCCTACGCAAAGCAGCGGTCTCCCTGGGCTGAGCTGCTCCTCAGCTGTCTGGATTAGTAACTGGGTAACAAATTCTTGCTGAAAACTTCTCTGTGGTAGAAGCAACTTGTTTTCACCATCAGATAACGATGGTGTGACTTTGTGATAACTTAAATACTGCCTCACACATTTCCTTTCCTGATCTTCCCTCTGCCAACTTGGAGAATTTCTGATGCCTTTTGTTTTATTGAGAGAGAACTGAGGGACAGTGGGAAATGTGGCAACTTCTGCATTGTTTTAAAGCCATTTCCTTTTCTTCTGGTAGGTCAACAACATGTTTATGTGGCTAGTCCAGCCCTGTTTAGAGTTTATTCACCTTCATTGCAAAGCCATTGTACAAACATCCTCTATTCATCTGAGTTATAGCTTGATGAAACTCTATACTTGTCTGCTTGGTAAGTACTCTAAGCCTTATTCTTTT
Source organism: Ibidorhyncha struthersii (assembly GCA_013398815.1). Lineage (NCBI taxonomy): Eukaryota > Metazoa > Chordata > Aves > Charadriiformes > Charadriidae > Ibidorhyncha > Ibidorhyncha struthersii. Next base: position 877,580 of record VZSZ01006382.1, read on the forward strand.
TATTTCTTTTTTTTTTTTTTTCCTGCTGTGTTCCATGACAAGGTGCAGGTTGTCGGATGCAAGGAAATACCAAAGGAATGCCTTGCTGTTGAGATCATAGAACACAAGTCCTTTCTTCTCACTGATCAGTATTAATAGTAGTTCTTCAGCATACAGAGCTTTCACATTTGGACACTGGTGTCATTACAAAACTGAATGTGATCTTGTGAGTGTATTCCATATGTTTTGCTTGCTGTTTGCTAGCATCTGAAGAAAAGAATTAGGACCCCTTGTAAATATTTTTTCCTCTCGTTTATTTTTATTTGTAAACAGTATTTTACACAGACAAGATCCTCACTCTGTAGATTGGCTTTGTTCCTCTGAAGACACTGCTCTAAGTTTGTCTCAGAATACTTTTGCAAATATGCATTTTGAATTGGGATTTAAGATTGTTACTGGCATTTAACTAAAATTCAAAATATGTGTTTTAGATGAAATAAAGCAATCCAAAGAAGAAGAGAAGGAAAGCATGTCTAGTCAGCAGATCATCTTGTGGCTGCAGGGGCTCTTCCTTTTTGCTTTGGTTTGGACAGTTGGTGGGATCATCGATGCAGACAGCAGAAAGAAATTTGATTTGTTTTACCGCAACTTGCTAATGGGAATGAATGATGAAAACCCGCGCCCTAAAAGTGTGAAGCTTACCAGAAGCAATATCTTCCCAGAAAAAGGTGCTTCTTAATAACTGTGTTTGCCTGGCCTTTTATGAAGCAATAAGAACTTGACACTTTGAGGGAGAATAGAGTGCCTGGCAGATGTTAAGTTTGCAGCAGAGCCGCCATCTGCCAAGCCTTGAGCTGCACAGTTGGGTGCTCTTTCCTGGCTCTTTTAACCAGGAGTAGCATATGCCTTGTGTTGTCCTCAAACAATGTAGCTGAATCTGACCTAAAATAATTTGGTGATGATAGTGGGAGTGTGGGGGGGAAGGGTATCTCATGTACTAGAAAGCCTTCATTGTCTCAGTGTTGGATGTCTCACACTAAAATGATTCAAGTTTATTTTTATTCTTTAATCAGTGGGTTTTCCTATGTTGTGTTTTTCAATTAACAGGGAGTGTTTATGACTTCTATTTCTACAAGCATGGTAGTGGGCAGTGGAACACGTGGACAGAGTACATCACAAAAGAAGAGCAGGTTATCTCCCCGGAGGCTAAGGTTCTCATTGATATCTTTCATTATAGAAAATAATTATTTGACTAAATGATTTAGTGGTATAAATCAACTAGCTTAGCTAGCTCTGATTCTACTATGTTAGGCTGTTCAATATTTGATCTGCAACATTCCATTAATCTCTGTAGGCTCCTTTTCATGCCTATGTTTTAATTCTGGTACCATCAATATTGAACATTCAGTACTGCAGGTGAACATGGAGCCCAGAGGTTGGCTGGTAGTTAAAATTTTTAGTTCTGCTTTAATCTCTGTAATAGCATCTATGTTGGGGAAATCATGGCCAAAGCCTGAATTTCCGTTCTTTAATTTTTTGTTTTCTGTGGTTGATATCATGGTATTACAGTATGAGTTAATCACAGAGAGCAAGCAAAGGGCAATATGAAGAGCAGTATTGAGAGTCGTGGATCCCCTCCATTTCCAAATAGGGGTACTCACATTTTGATGGCAGCTGTGAACTCAAGGGAGGTGTAGCATAGCAGAGATCTGCAAAAAGTACCTATTCTGCAGATGAAATTTCAAGAGAACTTAACCGATGTTTGTTCAGCTTTTCATTCCTTTGTAGTTGCAACTGTCTTGTCTATTAAATATATGAGAGATTTAAGATGACATTTAATTCTGCTGTCTAAAATATTTTCCTGATATCTAGTGCACAGCTGCTAATGATAAGTAGAAGATGAGGAAGAGAAAAAAATTTCCATAGCACTGTTCCTTTCGCTTTGTACAGTAGGGGAACGGAATTAAGCCATACTTAACTCTACAGTTTTCCTTCTGTGCTTTATATAGTGTCTATGAACCATAATATAGATAGTGCTAGTTGTGCTATTTACTGTATAAACACTGAACAAGAAGTGGGCCCATACTATCTACCAGAATCTTTTTATAGGCTAGGTTTTCAGAGAAAAAAAAAATTAAAAAAGTGCATTTGTGCTGCAGGCTTCTGTAGTTGCTTGCAAATATTCATGTTGATTAAGGTATTAGATGTTTTATTTTCATGTGCTATTTTACTTTCCTGTGTAACAGGTATCTGAGCTGATCATTCCGACAATGGAAACAGCCAGACAAATGTTTTTCCTTAAAACATATGTGGAGCATAATATCCCTTTGCTTTTTGTGGGTCCCACTGGCACTGGAAAATCAGCTATAACAAATAATTTTCTACTACAACTTCCCAAGCAAAAATACATCCCAAGCTTCATCAACTTCTCTGCAAGAACCTCTGCTAACCAAACCCAGGATATTATTATGTCCAAGCTGGACAGAAGAAGAAAGGGATTATTTGGACCTCCTTTGGGGAAAAAGGCTATAATATTTGTGGGTAAGACATTTTTTCAGTGTTTTTATATCATTTTAATTCTGGCTTTAGGGAAAGGAAGTGATTCACTGAGGCTAGTAATTTTGGATTGCCTCAGTGCTCTTCGGCTTTTCTCACACATCCGAAGAAGGATTAGCACCGCCCCCTGCCGAAAGGTTTTTACCTGTTTAAGTGGTGGTTGTCTTCAGAATAGTTCATGGTGTTGTAATGTGACACAAAATAAAACAAAACAAAATCACTAACCACACTAAATTAAACCATCACCCCTAAGTATGCCCACAAAATATGATGTCATTTGATTATGGTTAGTTTAATCAGAAGCAAGAATAACAGGACACAATCTTTTTCTACCTTTAGTTCAGTTTTTTTTTTTCTTAGCTTCAAAAGAAAACTATGATTCCTAAACACTGAGGCTTTTTTATTCGATGTCTATGTTCTCTGTAGACGACCTAAATATGCCTGCAAAGGAAGCATATGGAGCCCAGCCACCTATTGAGCTTCTCAGACAATGGGTTGATCATGGTCATTGGTATGACAAGAAAGATACATCCAAGATTAATATCATAGATGTGCTGCTTGTTTCTGCTATGGGTGCACCTGGGGGAGGCAGGAATGATATTACAGGTAGGAAATATATTACTATGGCAAGTAGTTATCTAACTGGCTGAAGTTAAGAGGCAGGTTCAGTTTTGCTGGTGGCAAATTCTACATTTCTCTATTACTTGTAAACGTACAGGTACTTTCACTGGCTGGGTCATTCCAAAGAGAAGTCTGTATGTTCAAGGTCAAATCTGTACCTGTTCCCAGGGGATTTTAATCAACGTTAGAAACAATGTTTTTAATGTTGATTAAACTACAAATGATGAAAATAATTTTAAAATTAGAGAATTGTAGAGAATTGGATGCTTTTCCATTTTCTATTGTTTGGAAAAGGGAGGGAATACATCTTCTTGCCAAGTCTTTCTGGCAATTTTCTTCTGAAATTGTATCTCCTGCTGCTAAGATAGGCTGCCTGCATTTACTTACAAGCATGTTGCCTGCAAGTCCATGATTCCTGTTATATCACCGTAAGGGAGGTGGTATTTTCTAATGAAAAAGTTATGTCAGTAAAAGCCCTAATGTAGCTACAGCTACACTGTTATAAGGTACTTTATGCTACTTTGCCTCATTTAAACACTCTAATACAGGTATAACTGTATGTGCTCTGAGGAGGCTTTATTAAAATAACTATTCTGATACAGCTAAATTTGTAAAATTTGCTAGTGTATAGACAATTTTTTTAGATGAAAGACGATAACAAGATACTTGATTTTGTAAAATTTTACTGTGACATATCACAATCAACAGGGCTAACGGGAGCTGAAACTTAAATTTGGATAATAGTGGCCTTGTAATGGAGATTCATGTTTTTCATATTAAAAACAGTTTTTCTAAGTGAAATACTGATATAAAATATAAACCAGATTATATTTTTTTTGCATCACTGCTGGGGCAGAAATTTGCCAGAAACAAAATCATGAAGCTGGAGCAAGATTCAAATATTACTGTTTGAGTGACAGTCAGTCCTAGAATATGCTAGCTGAAAGGTGGAAAAATGTCTGGACATTCCTAAATCTTTCTGTGTCTTTTTGTGTGAATTACAGGACGCTTCACACGGCACTTGAATATTGTATCTATCTGTTCTTTTGATGATGACGTATTAACCAAGATTTTTACTTCAGTTGCTGATTGGCACTTCAGCAAAGGCTTTGAGCCTGTGTTTCTAAGGTAATGTGATACATTTCTTGTAACATCTTTGTCATCTTTTCTCCTGCAATTTATCTGCAGAAGTTAAAATTGTATCTCTTTTGCTTCTTAAGGCTGGGTAAGATGATGGTCCAAGCGACAATGGTGATTTACAAAATGGCGGTTGATAACTTTCTCCCAACTCCTTCAAAATCCCACTATGTCTTTAATCTACGGGATTTTTCCAGAGTTATTAAAGGAGTGCTGCTCTGTCCACACACTCATTTGCAAGTAAGTTGTAGTTTGACGTTGCTGTAAGAAAGAGCAATGGAAAAAGTAAATTATTTTGATAACATCAGTAAGTAAACATCTCAAAATATATGAATTGTGGTTTCAACAGATTTACAAGGTTTAAAATCAGGATAGTCCCTGAATACCTTGTTATATATTTTCTGTCTGTCTCTGAAGGAGACAGCAGTCATTTTTGTTAATATTCTTTACATGTATTACAGTTGGGCCCAGACGTCCAAGGCCCATCAGTTAAGGCCTGTACATCAAGTCAGACAGTCCCTTCTCTTGAACTTGCAAACTAAATATACAAAAGAAACAAACGTGGGAAAAGACTCAGTCTCTCTTACAAATTGTAAGCTCATCAGTGAACAAGACAATAATTTAGCCCTGAGTCTGCCTGTTGTCACAAACTACAAACGAATACTGATAGATATATATGATTTTCATCCTTCTACTTTTTTCCATCCATTTTCAGTACAATGCCAGGTTGAGGGAGTATTAAGAGTTTTATTTCTGTTGGGGGGTATGTTTTTAGTGCAGAAACAGAACAAAACAGCTACAAGCTATTCAGGGGAAATCATACCGAGCAACACTTTTGAGCAGGGCTTGGGTTAGAGCCCATGAGCCATATCTTTGAAAGATTTATTCTTTATGTTGGAAGGATGGGGAGATACGATAACAGTAGAGAAAAATGCTTTCACATAAGAGTACCAGTTTGTATTGGCAGGAGGAGCAAGATGGTAACTAGGTTAGGAAGCCATTTAAATTAGCAGATGCTGAGCCATGTGCTGAATGGCTTGGAATTGAAAGATTCCCACTGAGTTTAGTACAAGATATAGCAGGGTCCAGATGGACACTTCTACGTTTTTGTTTCTAAAGAATTCCTGCCTGAGTTATGTTTACCTGTCTTCTTGTATTTACATTTTTCAGGATGGAGATAAACTGATCAGACTTTGGATTCATGAGGTTTATCGAGTTTTCTATGATCGCTTAGTTGATGAGGAGGACAGGAAGGTATTCTTTCAGATGGTACAAGAAACAACATCAAATGGCTTCAAGCAGAGCTTTAATAAGGTATTTTTGGGTAATGGGCTAGTACCAAGAATAAGACTGATGCATTTTCAGAAATACTAATGTAATCTCAGTGTCTAAGTATTGGACACATTTTGAATTACTTCAATCAGAGCATTTAAAAAGTATGGATGGTCTTCTGTTCAGTATTGAGTATTATACATATTCTTAGCCAAGTTAATACAAATTACTTCGTATCAGAATGATTCATAACTTCAAAACGACTCTGTGTTAGTATAGAGGACTATCTGGAATAAATGTCTTACACAATATTTATCTGTGCTTTTGCTTAAGTTAATATTTGGATGAGCCAGTGGGGGTAGTGGGTACTTCTCTGAGAAGCCTTTTGGAAACTTGTCCTATATTTGACACCTAAATCTCTCTGTGAAGTATGCATATGTAGAAACTTATATGTCAACCTACAGCATATTCCTCATTGAGGTGTTTTTTTTGTGTTGTGGTTTTTTTTTTCCAGACTAAGGTAATAGCTAGAATAGCTGGAAAACAGTGTTTTCCATGGTATTATTACTATGTAGATAAGAATGGTTATGGCTTTAAGCAAAATAATTTCCTAATAGTTTGAATTATCTGTTGTTTCTTGTCTTTTCCCTAGGTACTGAGTCATCTCTCACCTACTGGAAAAATCTCTGATGATGATGTTCGCAGCCTGTTCTTTGGAGACTATTTGAAGCCAGACAGTAATGTAAAAGTATATGATGAAATCACAGACTTAAAGCAACTGACAGCTGTGATGGAATACTACCTTGAGGAATACAACAATATCAGCAAAGCACCGATGTCCTTAGTCATGTTCAAGTTTGCTATTGAGCATATCTCAAGAATATGCAGGGTATTAAAACAGGATAATGGACATCTGTTGCTGGTGGGGGTTGGTGGGAGTGGTCGACAAAGTGCTACCAAGCTAGCCACCTACATGAATACCTTTGAACTCTTTCAAATTGAAATTACGAAATCCTATGGCATCAATGAATGGAAAGAAGATGTTAAACGAGTCATGCTGAAAGCAGGTGTTGGTAACAAGAATGTGTCCTTTTTGTTCTGTGATAACCAAATAAAGGATGAAGCATTTGTAGAAGATACCAACATGCTTTTAAATACTGGTGATGTGCCTAATATCTTTGCAACAGATGAGAAAGCTGAAATCCTTGAGAAAATGCAAGGTGCAGCAGGGATGGAGAACAGGAAAATTGAAGCCACTCCCCTTGCTATGTACAATTTCTTTATTGAAAGGGTGAAGAAAAATTTGCATATTGTCTTAGGTCTGTACAATGTGTTTTTTCTTAGGCTTAGTTTTTTCTACTTGTTAACTGCAAACAAACAGGTAACAATCGTGATTTTTTTTATTTTTTTTTTTTTCTCCCCCTAGCCATGAGTCCTATTGGAGATGCATTTCGGAATCGATTACGGATGTTCCCTTCACTGATAAACTGCTGCACCATTGATTGTTTCCAAACCTGGCCGGCGGATGCTTTGGAAGTGGTTGCTAACAAGTTTTTAGAGGATGTTGAACTTGAAGATGACATTAGAAAAGAGTATGAGTTTATCTGTCAAGAAACATATGAAACAAATGTTTGTTCCGCCCCGCCTCACACCCCCAACATACTTGATCAGGAAACTGTCCTTGTAAATGGACAAAGCTCAGGCAACGCTGGGATTTCAGTGCAAGTCAAAGATACCTAGATATATGTATCTGATGTTCTGAAAATTAGGCCGCTCTTCGAAAGGAGTCTAAAATATTTCTTGTAATGGGGATAAAACAATTCTGCCTTCATTGACACTAATATAATTTCATAAGCTTAGAGTAATTTCCTCATAATTAACACAAAGACAGATTGTATTTTCATAGTAATGTGGAAAATTTTTCTCTAGGGTTGTGTCAATGTGCAAATATTTCCAAGAAAGTGTGAGAGAGCTCTCCATCAGCTATTACACTACACTGCGAAGACACAACTATGTGACACCAACTTCATACCTAGAATTGATTCTTACCTTTAAGACTCTGTTGAATAGCAAAAGGCAAGAAGTTGACATGATGAGAACTCGTTATCTTACAGGACTTCAAAAACTTGATTTTGCATCTTCACAAGTAAGTATCAGATGAAAACACTGAATATGTGCTGTACACATGCTTTAGTATGGGGCCTGTATAAGCTGATTATAAAAGTACAACTTAGTAAATTCCCTCTTCACTATATTCATGATGCTATTGATAATTTTCTATAGAAAACCAGCAGGAAAAGTTAGATTACTGCTTAGTCATTTTAAGAAATTGTGGTATTTAAGTTTGGGTTATAGCATGTAATAGAAAGCTAAATGAAATTGATGCTACTCATTAAATGTTGAAGGAATAAACCTTACATATTTCATTGTTTTTTCAAAACCTTGTATGGAGAATCCATGCCTCAGCATCCTAGTACCTATTACCCTTTTCAAAAGTTGAAGAATGTTGTAAGACAATAATAAACATTAATTCCTGAGTAGATCCTGGGTAGGAAATTGATCAGATTCCATGTAAATAACCCTTTTTTTTAACCCATGTGATCTAGGGATTGATCATTCCAAGGTGCAAAGTAAAGAGGCTTCCAGATACTTGCTGGATGAAGAACATCCAATTTGCAGCTGTTGCTATCACTAATTGTGTGTTTCCTTCCAAGTTTCCTTTGGATTTTGTTTTCCAGCTGTGCAATAAAGGATTATTTATGGTTCCATAAACTGAAACTGACTGTGAGGAAACAATTACAATTAATCAACTTATTTCTCATTATTGAAATTAAGTGGATCATAAAAAAAGCAAGTGTATTGTATGGATGATATAAAAAAAACTTTTAAAAAACCTACTAGTTAAATAAAACAGGCTCTGGTAAAAATAAGCTAGAGAACTATTTTAATAATTATTTAGACCAAATGTCCCTTTTTAGATTCTATTAATATAGTGTCTTCTGATCTTACTTGCTAAGACATCAAGATATGAAATGCATGCAATGTTTACAGAAATTTTTTCTTGATTTCCCATTATGTTCATCAGGTTGCAGAGATGCAGAAAGAACTGACTGCCCTTCAGCCTGAACTGATTCGAACTTCTGCAGAAACAGACAAAATGATGATCCAGATTGAAAAGGAAACAACTGAAGTAGATGCAAAGAAGGAACTAGTGTCAGCAGATGAAAAAGAGGCTAATGAAGCAGCAGCTGTTGCTAAGGCTATTAAGGTAGTGTACAAGGGCTTGAGCCTGGAGCAGGATGGGTTCTGAGTCTTTCCAAGTAAATGGCAGTTGTGATGATGTATATGTTAATGATCCAAGCTCTTAAAGTATAAGTATTCTAAGAGATGATGAACGAGATGTTCCTAATACAAAAAAGGTAGATTTTGGCTGTTTGGAGTATGACTGTATCTCACAGTACTGCAAAGCTTCCCTTTCTAGTTCACATCCCAAAAGCTGTGTAGCTCTTATTTCTGTACTAATATATTCTTCTCAACAGATTGAGTAATGAGGTTATATTGTTTCCAGGCCCAAAGACAGTTCATTGTGCACTAGCTGGGGTTATCTGGCATAGCACTGCATGGAGCCCTATTAGGCATAACCTAAAAGATATTGCCATAGCCAGACATCTGTAGCACAGAATTTCCTGTGGGAAGCTGCAGGATTCCTCAGTATTTTTTTTTGGTAACTAGTTGGAAATGTCGGTAATAGATAAGATAGATAATTAGATAGATCTGAGTACATGATGAAGAATTTAAGCTACACAGTATATATTTTTACCCGATCGGCACTGTAAGATTTAACAACTCTACCTAACCTGTATATTAATTCTCCTTGTCAGACCAGAGACTTTGATCTTGAAAGCTTGTCTGGCTTTTTCAGCTATCAGTTCAGCTCATGGAAGTTACTAATTTCTCTGTAAACCTTCCCTCTTTAAAATGCTTAGACAAATTGTGGAAGTAGTTTTCTCTACAAGAAACACAATGTTGTGAAGAGTCTTTTTATTAGGTACTTCTAAGCAGAGACAGTTCTCTGAGGCTGTGGTGGAGTGGGGTGATGAGGTTGCAGGCCTGGCATTTTGTGGAGGTTTACAGGCTTCTACCCAACGTCTTAACAGGATGAATGTGAAGGAGACCTTGCTGAGGCCATGCCAGCTTTGGAGGCAGCACTTGCAGCTCTTGATACCCTGAATCCTTCAGACATCTCTCTTGTGAAATCCATGCAGAATCCACCTGGTCCTGTTAAGCTTGTCATGGAGAGTATCTGTGTCATGAAGGGAACTAAACCAGAGAGAAAGCCTGATCCAAGTGGCAGTGGTAATGATGCAGTATTTGTTATCCCTGCCCAGGGAATGCTTGGGCTAGTTCTGTGTTGTACTAATGGAGTGCTTCTGGCATGAATGGAGCCACGTGCAGTAAAAGTGCATTTTGCTAGCAATGGCTTATAACTACACTGAATAGCTGAGTTGCTTTTGCCATTGTGTAACATATTGCACTTGCTTGACACGGTTGTACAAGCTTTGTAAATATGATCCCAGTCACCAGCACAAAGTCATCTCTTCAACTTGCTTTGACCCAATCTTGAGATTTGCATTGCCTTGAGGAACTCAGGGAGCTGGAGATGTGCTGTGCACCATTCACCTGTATTTTCCCCGCTAATCACTGCTACCAAACTCTATCAGTTATACTGGGAGACAGAATTGTAGCTATACCCCTGTCGTGATTACTCGAAAAAGCTCTTTCTGTGTGGATTATGTTGTGGGATTGCACAGGATTTGTGAGGTAGAAAAGGAAAGAGACCTCTTTCTTTCACTTTTCTTCTACCTTATGCCCCCACAGTTCAACTCTTCATAATTGAAAATAAGAATTCTATGAATGTCTTTCATCCAAAACTGTTACCTAGATTAGGAAGGTATGCTTTCACATAGTTACTGATTTATCTAATAAATTATGCTATGAAAGACTGTATAGTAATTTGTTCCCCTTATTTTGCTTGGTTAATTTAGAATTAATATCTAATTAATAAATACAATATAGGTTAGTGATGCTGAAGTTCCTGTCTGAATTTCTTTAGATATTGACTTTCCCAAACTAGTTAACAGGGGTTGCACAGTAAAATTCTGTTGCAAAATCATTTATGTTAGTTCTTCGTATTATGTTTCAAGTATTTTTTCAGTTTGAACATGCATGTTTTAAGCCTGATTTTAGTATTATTTGCAATATAGGTAAAATGGTAGAAGACTACTGGGGGCCATCTAGAAAAATTCTTGGAGATCTGAAATTCCTTGAGAGCTTAAAGATGTACGACAAGGATAATATTGCTCCCGCTATAATGAAGAGAATTAGAGAGAGGTTTATTGATCATCCAGATTTTCAGCCAGCTGTCATAAAAAATGTCTCATCTGCCTGTGAAGGACTATGCAAGTGGGTGCGAGCCATGGAGGTATATGACCGTGTTGCAAAAGTGGTTGCCCCAAAGCGTGAACGATTGAGAGCTGCAGAAGGATTACTGGACGTTCAAATGCAGAAGCTAAAAACAAAACAAGCAGAACTTAAGGAGGTAGTTGATCGCCTCCAAGCTTTGAATGATGAGTTTGACAACATGAATGACCGGAAGAGAGAATTAGAAAATAATATTGAACTCTGTTCACAAAAGCTTGTGAGAGCTGAACAGCTAATTAGTGGTCTTGGTGGAGAGAAAGAAAGGTGGACAGAAGCTGCTCGATTATTAGGAATCCGGTACATAGACCTTATAGGAGATGTGTTATTATCATCAGGAACTATGGCTTATCTGGGAGCATTTACTGTAGATTACCGCCTAAAATGTCAAAAGCAATGGCAGGTCCTCTGCAATGAAAAGAACATACCATGCTCCAGTGATTTTAGCTTAAGTAATACGTTAGGGGATCCAGTCAAAATCCGTGCATGGCAGATTGCTGGACTGCCAATCGATTCTTTTTCTATTGACAATGGCATAATTGTTTCTAACTCAAGAAGATGGGCTTTAATGATAGATCCTCAAAGGCAAGCTAACAAGTGGGTAAAAAATATGGAGAAAACTAACAGGCTGTCAGTTATCAAATTATCTGACACAAATTATGTGAGGACATTAGAAAATGCTATTCAGCTTGGAACACCAGTCTTGCTAGAAAATATTGGTGAAGAACTAGATGCTTTCATAGAACCCATTTTGTTAAAGTTAACATTCAAACAACAAGGAGTAGAATACATGAAATTAGGGGAAAATGTAATTGAATATTCAAGAGATTTCAGGTTTTACATAACAACCCGCTTAAGAAATCCTCATTATCTTCCTGAAGTGGCTGTGAAAGTTTGTCTACTTAACTTCATGATTACACCTTTGGGTCTTCAGGACCAACTTCTTGGAATTGTAGCTGCAGAGGAAAAGCCTGAGCTAGAAGAAAAGAAAAATAAACTGATTATAGAAAGTGCAGCCAACAAGAAACAACTAAAGGAAATAGAAGATAAAATCCTAGAGATCCTTTCCAAATCAGAAGGAAACATCTTAGAAGATAAAACAGCAATTAATATTTTGTCTTCATCCAAAGAGTTATCTGAAGAAATCTCTGAAAAGCAAAAAATTGCCTCTGTAACTGAGATGCAAATAGATTCTACTCGAATGGGGTATAAGCCAGTTGCTGTTCATTCAGCTGTTGTCTTCTTCTGCATCTCTGATCTGGAAAACATTGAACCTATGTACCAGTATTCATTGATTTGGTTCATTAACTTATATGTTCAATCTATTGCTAAAAGCAAAAAGAGTGAAGATCTAGAAGACAGAATTAAAAATATAACTGAGCATTTCACAATAAGCATCTATAATAATGTCTGTTGTTCACTGTTTGAAAAGGATAAGCTGTTATTCTCCTTCCTTCTGACAGTAGGCATTATGAAGGGAAAAGACCAAATAGATGATGAGGTTTGGCGTTTCCTACTGACAGGAGGTGTTGCTCTTAATAATCCTCACCCCAATCCAGCTCCAGATTGGCTATCCGACAAATCATGGGCTGAACTCGTACGTGCATCTAGTCTGGCAAACCTCCACGGACTAATGGAACATGTGAAAGAGAATTTTTCAAAGTGGAAGCTAATATATGACTCTGTAAGACCCCATGAAGAAGCCTTCCCAGATGAGTGGAGCACACTGATGGGGTTAGATCGCATGGTTATTCTCAGATGTTTGAGACCTGACAAAATTATTCCAGCAGTGCAGGAATTCATTGTGGAAAATATGGGAGTAACATTTATTGAACCACCTACTTTTGATCTTGGAAGAAGTTACAGTGATTCAAATTGTTGTGCCCCTTTGATTTTTGTATTATCACCAGGTGCTGATCCTATGGCAGGTGAGATTGCTATTAAAAGATCTTTTTTTAGCTGGTTAAATGTCACTAAGTGTGACTAAACTCATAATAGTATAGGCTCCTTCATTTGATCTTTAAAGTGCAATATAGCAATGATGGAATAGCAAACATTTGCATCTGTCTATATATATACAATGATAGTAAAATCGCTAGAAGGTGGAATGAATGTAGTGGTGATTAAGTGTCTAGGTCTCTGAGCAGCAATTTTGGGATCTTGTAACATCCAGACCAGTTTATAATTTATTCTTGTGTTACAGTTCTTTCAGTGGGTGTTTGGGACTTGCCCCAGTCTTTGTTACAACCCCTCCTCCAGAAAGTTTCCTCCCTCTCAGTTACTAATTAAATGGTGTATATGACCATACTTAAAAACACATCTGTTAAATGTCCTTTAAAAAATAACCACCCAGATAATCTTTAAACCTGTTTTTCTGCCAAAAGAATTGTAATATGGAGCCATACCATAAGGATGTATTTCCAGGAGGTACGGGTTTTGATGGCAAAGCTGGAGGGTTATTTTTAACCAGATCTAAAGATCCAGTTTACAGCTCAAACCCTATAAACAATTGTACCCATGCAACAGAGAGAGGAGAGAGCTGTAGTGCAGGCTGGAACTGAGCACTCAGGGCTAAAGGAAAGGTCAGGCATTTAACCTGGCTAATATTGTTGGGTTTGTTTTTTTTTTAATTTTAGTATTAACACCTAAGTTTTAGCATATGCCTCAGCAACACAGTGACTGATACAGCATTTTATACTACTTCTGGGTTGTTGAGGTGGTTTTTTTTTTTCAATTCAGTAAAATATTTGTTGACTTTTGCCCCTTCAATTACTTTTTACATTATAAAAAAGATGAATATAACATAGATCTACTTTCTAATAGACTTTGTCTTTGCTTACATGTGTGAAACTTGCCATCATAGGTTTGCTAAAATTTGCTGATGATGTTGGCATGGGAGGCACAAGCATTCAAACAGTTTCGCTTGGACAGGGCCAGGGCCCAATAGCAGCAAAAATGATTTATCAGGCTATTACTGATGGAACCTGGGTAGTGTTACAAAACTGCCATCTTGCAACTAGCTGGATGCCTGCTTTGGAAAAAATCTGCGAGGAAGTTATAGTCCCTGAGAATACCAATGATAAATTCAGGTAGGAGTTTCAATAATTTACTGTTTTTAATGGGAATATTTCTTGTTTGCTGAAGACACTAGTAAAAAGAAACGAAACTTCTTTTGTGTGAACAACTAAGTATAAAATTCATATCGTTTATGTGCAGTGATAAAATAAAGATACCTAATTAGGACGTCATCTTTTCTACCTGTCCAACGTAATCTACTTTATGCCTGCACTTTAATGATAACATCTAAATTTGTTCTATAGTTAAGCAAGTAATAAAACCTAGTCTTCTGCAGATCAATACTGAGGATTTATCAATATTGATGTTTTTTTGATACTGTACTTTTTAAAATTATTTTCAGGTTGTGGTTAACTAGTTATCCATCAGAAAAGTTTCCTGTTAGTATTCTCCAGAATGGCATCAAAATGACGAATGAACCTCCAAAAGGAGTTAGAGCGAACCTTCTTCGATCATATCTTAATGACCCCATCTCCGATCCTGTGTTCTTTAGCAGTTGCCAAAAGCCAGAAATGTGGCAAAAACTGCTGTTTGGCCTTTGCTTTTTTCATGCTGTTGTGCAGGAAAGGAGAAACTTTGGCCCACTGGGTAAGGTTTAGATTATTTTGCAGGTTGTTTCAAAAAGATAAGTAGTTTTGAAATGCATTATTGGAACTTCTCTGTAAAAAGGCAGTATTGTTGTTAGCAGTGTTACAAGAGTGCAATCTGTATTGCACAGAACATAATAAAGTTTAAAAGGTGTTATTTGCAGGGATTCTTATTCAGGCAAAGCTACTTTTGAAGCTACTAAAAGTATAACCCTGGGGGAGGACTAGAAAGTACCAGTTTTCCAAGTAAATGTATTATACTGTAGTTACATTAAATTATAGCTTACTAAATTATTAATTTATTACTGTAGTTCTTACTAACCATCATATCAAGTTCCATTTTAAATTTTCATAGTTAAAGATGTCTTCAATTCTGCTTTTGTTATTTATGTGTATCCTTCATTTTTATCAAAGCTAGTGCATATGTTTACTTGGTGTGAAACAAATTTATATAGCTGTAGTGTGTTCATAACACAGTAATGAAAAGATATGTATCAGTAAGATTTGTGCTTCAGCTTTTTCTATAATCTTGAAATATTTAGAAAACTATGTAAGAATTCTACATAAAATGTAGAAATGTATGGAATCATAGATTCCATTTTTATAACTATGTAAAGCTTATACTCGCCACTGGTGTACATGAAATTCTCAGCCTGCCATTCTGAGTCTGTCTTTGTCATAACATGTTACTGTTATGAAACGTTATATTTTGACTGAAAGCCATTGTCCTTATTTTAATAGGCAGCTATTTAAATAAACACTAGACTGCCAGTATGAAGATACTCATATTTTGCTTTAAAGTAAAAATACAATTTTTATAAGTGACAAAGAGATCATTTTCAAAAGCAACATCTACTGCTTATTGTGACCAGCTGTCTGGGGGAAGAAGGGTAGTTGCAGCAACAGTCCTATTTTTTGGTTTGCACTAGGAGTATAGGTTTTCTGAAGGATTCTCTTATTTGGAGTATCCTCCTGTGTAGGTTTTTGTTTGGGTTTTTTTTGGTACAGATACTCTGAATGTCATATACAAACAGCATTGATAGATGGGCAGATTGATTAAAAATTAAAGCCAATCCATGAATTAAAACTCCTGTTCTCATCGTCTCCAGATAGCAACAGATTAGCTACTTCAGGTAAAATAAAATTTTTCAGGAGTGCGTGATACCAAAATGCTTGCGCTTATGTTTTAATTATAAAGAATGATGGTAATAATGCCTTAGGATACAGTATTATTATGGAGTCATGTTCTCCCTTGTGCAATAAACAGCCTGGTAAATTCCAGGGCTTCTTCTAGGTACTGTTTGGCATCTGTTACCTTCAGCTCTGTAGTAAGGGTGTAGTACCAATACCATAATTTCCTGAGCATGGTTATCAGTACAGTGCACCATTGCCCTGTATATCTTTTCTGAATCAAACAGGTTGGAATATTCCATATGAGTTCAACGAATCTGACCTCCGAATCAGTATGCAACAGATCCAGATGTTTCTGAATGCATATGAAGAAATCCCATTTGAAGCTCTGACATACCTAACAGGTACAGGCATTGCACCCTCTAACATATGTTCACTCTGATACGCACTTTCAGCTGGTACAGTGATAAACTGATGAGTTCTTGACAAATTGAGTGGATTCCATTCAGGTTTAACTTTCTCGGCCTTCCACATGCAGACAAGTTGGATCCCAAACCCTCGGATGTCATTGCTCTCTTGCCTCATATATAGCTAGAAGAATTACTAATGGTCCAACAAACCTCCTGGTCTTTGTTTCATATATGTCAAATAAAAACATCAATGGCCTCTGTTTCCCTTTAACTGATCAATATGATCTTGACACAGTAAGCACTGGCAGTTTACCAGACGATGTGATAATACTCATGAGTTTAAAGCAGGAGGTGTTGACCTGTGTAAATAACCTGGTTGCTGTGGCTATTCAGTTCCCTTTCTCAGATGGCTGCTTCTTGGCATGTCCTTTATCAACCTTATAAAGATAATTCCTGATTTTTGCTAATATTATGATTAGCTATATGAAAAAGAATTTCAGGAGTCAGGATTAAAGTAGTAACTGTGAGCTTTTAGCTTTTTTCTGTACTTTATAGCAGTGTAAACCTCCCCTCATTGCTTTCCCATTAGTTAAATCTCTCCAAACCCTTCCGCACATGGGCATTGCATATTTGTGATCCCTTGTTTTCTACTGTATACATACGTATTCAGGTTAATTTTGCATGAAAGGAACGAGACAAAGATCAGCTATATAGTACTGTTCAGATTTTGACAGTTCTAAAAATTCTTACCAATTAGAATTTCAAGCAAAAGAGCTGTCATTTAAAAAATGAGATTATTTACTGTGGCATGAGTAGCAGTTTCTCAGACCAACTCATAGTGTTCCTTGAACATCAAGGATTCCATTTCATCCTTTCATCATCAAGACACCAACTTGGCCCATAGCTCCAAAAGTGTTAAAGTGCCTTATTTCCATTGAATCAGCTGAAGTATAGGGCCTAAAAACTTCTGAAGATCTGGAGCTTCAGAACTTCAACTTAATGGAGATATACATTATTGCAAAAAAAAATTTTATTTGTTCATTAACTTTCAGTTTTTCATCCTGGTTTTCTTTGTCCTTTCCCAGGGGAATGTAACTATGGAGGTAGAGTAACAGATGATAAAGACAGGCGTCTTCTCCTGTCCCTTCTTTCCATAGTCTATAGCAAGGATATAGAGCAAGACAAGTATATGCTTGCACCTGGAGATGACTACTACATACCACCACATGGTCCATATGAGGTGAGAAGATAAGAGATGTAAATTCTCTCTGAGTTATTGGGAAAAACCTTATCTACACTGTACTTTGATATGCCAAGTACAACAAATAGAAAATACAAAACATAAGATCACAAAGCCATGCCAGAACGTATCTTATGTATGAAAAATGTATCTGGTACTTAGTATCTAACACAACCCAATGGAGATGTACATCATCCAATATTCTGAGGTTTGTTGATGCAAAGTGCCACCCTTGTGCAGGTTTCCAGTATAGTTCTAGAAAGCCAATAGGAGTCAGGCTTCAGGAATTTACAGGGTACATTGTGCACCATCTTGCAACCATTATTGCCTTGAAAACAATAATCAGGATGAGGAGGTGGAATGGCAGGTATATAGTCAATTTTCATCCCCTTTTTCCCTTCTACCAGCTGCATAGAGATAACAAACGTGCTCAAATCCCACCTATTTGTGTAGCCTGCAGTTGTAGGGGTGATACATACGGTATCTTACCCTCTTCTGTGACTCCTACCAACGTTCCTTGTGTATTTCTAATGCACATTCCTTTCTCTTGCTGCTTACATGAAGGTGGTAAGAACAACTCCCCAGTGAGCCTTTGAACCATTCAAAACTTTTATATTTATCTCTGTGGACTGAGTAAGTCAATTCCTGGATGCATTTAACTGGGAACTTACGTGTTTGGTTGTAAGTAGGAACGTTCTGTTTAAGTTGGGTTTACTGATCATTTATTAACTGGTATCTAAATGTTTCTTTTACAGTCTTACATTGAATACCTACGAAGTTTACCAATTACAACACACCCTGAAGTGTTTGGACTTCATGAAAATGCAGACATCACCAAGGATAACCAGGAAACTAACCAGCTTTTCAGTGGAGTGCTTCTGACTTTGCCTAGAGAAGCAGGGGGAGGTGGGAAGTCCCCTCAGGTAACTGGGGAAGAAAGATCAACTTGCAGTCTGGAAAGGTCCCCCTTTCCTGTCATGTCCTAAATCTCAGAGTAATCCAACACCTCTTATCACACGACTGTGGCGTTAGGAGTAGATCTGAATGTCCCTGTAGAGATGTAAAGATGGAAGATACCCTAATGACTTTGAATTCAAATAGGTTAATACCACAAAACTCCACCTGGTTGAGTAGAACATACAGTTTGAATAAGAACATTTCTTTTATATTGCATGTTTTAAAATAACAGTGAAGTGCTTCACTTCAGTCATGAATTCTAGTTAGAGCACAGTTAACAATCACAGTTGATGAAGCATCTCAAATCACATTCATCTCTAGCCGATTTTAAGTATGACATTTAATTCCAGTCTACAAATTCCAATAATGGAGGGTCATGCGCTGGCCTGACTTCATCCAACAGTGGTTGTGTGACCATCCCTGCCATTCTCACTAGGGGGCAGACTCCAGAGTGCCAGGAAGTCATTCAGCCATCAGGCAAGCAATATAAGCCCATTAGAGGCAAAAGTTGTCTTCCTGGTGAAGTCTGTGCTATAATGGCACTTCCAGTCTGTTACTACTCATTGAGTGCTTTGGTTTTGAGATGCGATGTTTTGCTTCCCTTTAGCTGCTTCAGTTTCTACAGACCCAAATGTGTAACTGTGTTTGTGACTTGTGTGGCACAAAGAAAGGGGCAGTTTGGCAGAATGGAATCACTTGGACACAGACCTCACTGTCATCTACCCCTCCATGGGAGCTGGTTGTGAAGATGCTGTGATTTTCTTTCCTTCATCCTGTCCTGGCAGCTCAGGTTACTCAGGCCAATTCCATGCCCCTTTGAGACATAAATGACCTAACAATCCCCTCGGATCTGACATCCTATATTTTATATACAAGTGGATTCTTGAAAAGTGGAATCGGTGGAGTCTCATTTCCTTCAGGGTTGTCTAGTGATCGTATTCTCTGATGTCTCATATGCTGTAAGTAAAGCTGCTCTCATGGCTGGGGTGTTCATGTGGTCTTCCCATCCTTTTCTCCATGCTGCATACTTTGTCTTTTCCTTCATTGTGGCAGTAGTAGGATTATGTTTGTCTGCCCTGCTGCCTGTTTCCTTAGAAGTTGCCTAAAACCTTTTTGCAAATTAAACCAGAATTACTAACAAATTTAAAATCATTGAGAAGGAAAAAGGAGCAAGCAGGCACATGCAGAGACAGACAGACAGGATGATGCACAAACAGTAAGAGCATGTAAGCATTACTTCTTTAGGAAAATGGACTAAAATACCTATGTGGTTATACAGAAAAAATATGAAATCTGTAGTGTTTTGTGGAATTTATTGAATAAAAATAGGTGAAAAAAAGGGAGATTCCTCATTCACTGCAAACTTGTGATTTCAGGAAACTGTTGAAGATTTGGCGCAGGACATACTATCCAAATTACCCAGTGGCTTTAATATTAAAGAGGTTATGAAGGCATACCCAGTACTTTATGAAGAGTCCATGAATACCGTTCTTAGGCAAGAACTAATTCGATTTAACAGGTATGGCTCAATGTTTTGTGTAGTATTACTAATACTGAAGTATGCTTGTGTTCATCAGTGCTAGCCACTCACAAGCCTTGAACAGTTACAAGCCTTTTGCAATACATCGTTCTTAACATGATAGATTCTGCTTTGGATGAGCCTTTTAAAAAGACTTGAAAAGCTGCAGTTGGCTACCTGAATATAGAAATAGTACCTATATTCTCAGAGTATGAACTTAAATCAGATTTGGGTTTGTTGTGTTGAAGTAGGGCAGCCTACTTTATTCTTTTTAAGTCACCCAGGCCCCAATATTCACAGCACACTATGTTAATTAGTGTTACTGTCTTTAAAGCTCTTGTCACTTATTTCCCTTGTCTGGAATGGGAATTTTCACTATCTTTCATTTTTCTGTGTGTGTTTTTTCTTTGTTTGCTTTTCCAAAGTTAAGAGTTTTGATAACTACAGGTGAGATAAGGAATTTCCAACAAGACATTTACCAGCTTTGATCGACACTTTATTCAAGTTGGACGTAGAGTCTTTAGCCAGATAGTAAGAAGTAAATAATGAGATGACAATTTCTTTGTTTTATCTGAAGGCTTACTGAAGTTGTTCGGAGCAGCCTCATTAATTTAGGCAAAGCCATTAAAGGCCAAGTGTTGATGTCATCTGAACTTGAAGATGTTTTCAACAGCATGCTAATGGGAAAAGTACCATCAATGTGGGCTGCCAAATCGTATCCATCACTGAAGCCACTGGGAAGTTATGTGTCCGATCTCCTCAGTCGTTTGGTCTTCTTCCAGGTATGCTAAACTGAGACTGACAGATCTAAGGACTGGTAGTTGAAAGCTGAATGGGTAAAATGTGTATCAGTACTGTTAGGAGATTGGTGTTTACAAGACTAGAAAAGAGGGTATATTGATAAAAGTGTCCAAAATCAAACATCTTTCTTTTTTTTTTGCTGGCTAGTACCTAGATTTACCAAAATATGCTTAGGCTACTTTCTGAAATTTCTTTCTCAGTAGCACTGAGTTCTGGTTGTTTCAGAATGAGTGATTATTTTTGTTGTCATCATACATAACTGACTTCTGTGATTTGTTGTGTCTAAAAAATATAGAAGTAATGGTAGTATCCAGAGGGTCCCATCAAGGTTGAGATCTCATTGTGCTATTTGAGTGTATCTGAAAAGACATCCCATTTCTGGTGAATTGGCACAGTGAAGCCACAGAATGTGTTTTTTCTTACATTTTTTTTTTTCTCTCCATATTCAGGATTGGGTCGTCAATGGGCCGCCCAGAGTCTTTTGGCTGTCAGGATTCTTCTTCACTCAGTCTTTTTTGACCGGTGTGTTACAAAACTATGCCAGAAAATACACCATCCCAATTGACCATATTGGATTTGAATTTGAGGTAAGAAAATGCAGAGGAATTTTGTTTTTCTTGAACAGCTTGAAACACATTATGGTGCAGCAAGTTTTCAAGTGAAAAGAAATTTTATTTAAAGGAATAATTTCAGACTATCACTTACAGGATTTAATATACTCCAGGTGAAAATAAAATCAAGCAATGGTTTAATCATTCCAGGTGATGAAACAGGAGCACACGATGGAGAAAATGCCAGAAGATGGGGCTTATGTGAGAGGCCTTTTTTTGGAAGGTGCACGATGGGATAGAGAATCTTTGGTAATTGGAGAATCACTTCCAAAAATCCTTTATGATTCTTTGCCCGTAATTTGGCTGAAACCTGGAGAAAGTTCCAGGTTTCTTCATATGAACATGTACTCATGCCCTGTATACAAGACAAGTGCAAGAAGAGGTGTCTTATCCACTACTGGCCACTCAACCAACTATGTTCTCTCAATTGAACTCCCTTCAGACAAGCCCCAGAAACACTGGATAAATCGAGGTGTGGCAGCGCTGTGCCAGTTAGATGACTGACAGTATGCAAGTCAAAACACTCGTATTTTGTTATTAAAAGATATACTTTATTCCCCAATGGCTGCAATTTTTTTTTTTTTATGTTGGGATTTCCTGCTGACTTCAAAGCACCTCTCAGTTTCCTTTGGTTTTTAGCTATTATGAGCCACTGAGCAAGAGTGAGTGAAAAAAGAACACTACAAACAGAAACTTATTTCAAAGGCCTGGGCTTTATCTTGCAATATATCAGAATGAACAGAACTCACATCAAACTGCGTGCCACTCACATCATTACAATTCTTGTGAAATCCTAGTATTACCACCTAGCTGCTGCTATAGGGCCTTTTTTTTTTTTTTCCATTAAATTGGGCCCAAAGAGTTTTGCTGCTGATTTTAATGGGAATCTAATCCATATCTCTTGCAAATAAGGCTCTGTGGATTCGCCTACCACTTTGGTGTCCCAGGAGTATATAGGGCAAGGAGGGAGGAGATGAGAATAGTCTGTTGTCCACATGTGAAACCAATCTTCAGTTAGCATGAACTGCCCCAGAGCTGTATTATAAAACTACAGTCACTGACACTCCTTGAAGATGTGCCTCAGAATTTCCATGGAAAACTTCTAGACAGCATATGCATTGGGAGCCTGCCATTTCTCAGAGCAGTATGCTGGTCTCATAATTCTTTAGGTTTTTTTTATTTCAGTATCATTTACCTAGGTATCCCAAGTGCCTGATAAATGGAGCTGTTTCTTTTCTCCCATAGTCTCATTTTACTTCCATATCTTGTCCTCTTGCGTGTTGGACTAATAATCACCTGAAATTTTGTACTTGTTTAAGCCCTTTCATCAGAGAAGCTCAAAGTAGCTTGCGAATATTAATTAAAAATAAAATAGCCTGAATATCTTCAAAGAGCTATGCAGTCATTAACTAATCCCCACAGCATGCCAAGAAGGTACTGAAAATGGATCATTAGATTTGTTGTGTACACAGTACAAGAGAAGCACAAAGATCAAGGCAAACATTTTTAAAAAACAAAACACAACAAAACAAAAACCCCACAGCATAAATACCCACTAATTTGGGGTCTTGTATTTTTTTCATTGCCCAAATTGCAGCATTTTAATGATTTGCTTGAGGCCTCACAAAGTCAGAGATGCAGCTATAGTCCAGCAGTTCCCAGTATCCTGCTACAATCATTAAATGATGCTGCTACAACTCATTAAAACATATGGTTCTTGCAGGATTTATCTGTTTTCTCCTATAAAAGCTAAGCACAACACATGTTTGTTATTGTTTTATTAACCTCTGGTTTGATTTATATAGATGCTCATAAAATAGTAACTTTTAAGAATGGTAACATACAGGTAAGCAAGAAGTGTTACAGGTTTGTTGTACATTTTTGAATGGCTGCATCTAACTTGTGGTTATCACTTCAACAATTTAGATCACGTATTAGGTCACTGTGGCATCAGAGATAACAAACCAGTCGTGACCTTCCTCTTATAGGTGCTTTGCATGCAGGCCAAAGAGGCTGGACCTAGCTGTTGGATCCTTCCTTCCCACGGGATGGATCAGTTCAGTTACTGCTCTCAAAAGGATCTTTTTATTTAGATTTGAGCTTATGCATGTAAGTGACTGGTGACTGCTTACCTGTCGCTGCTGAGGCACTGCTGAAAGGGAAGCTGGGGCAACAATAGAGTAATCATTCTTAAAACACTAAAATGAAGAGAAGTTGAAATTTGAGGATTGAGTTTTTCCATCCTTCAGATAATGCTAGTCTTGCAAACACTGTCCTCTGAATGAAACCATTTTAAATTAAAAGCCAGATTCACTAGTATATGCTAGCTAAATTATGTTTTATGGAGATAAATTACTTTTAAACTGTTGGAAAAGTTGTGGGATAGCTTGCCAAGTGGGTTTCTTTTTAACGCCTTTTGTGAACAAACACTAATGGATAGTTCATTAAATGACACAGTTGTGGTTCTTGTGAATATGTAGTGGCTTTGCTACTGCATTGTGTGCAATGTCCTTGTTACTGTGCTGGTTTTCTAACGTGTGTTAATGTTTAGATTTGACATGAAGGCATCTATTAGAATGTAATTAAAGACGTATCTCAAGCTTTTGTAGATGTGACCAAAATATAGAGACAAGAGAGAAGTCTATAAGAGAGGTTGTGCATCTGCTGGTTGCTATGTCCCCCTTTGCCAGAGATCAGGCATGGCTGAGTTGCTTTAGTTGATTACTGAAGTACATGATTTCCTGGGCTGCCACTACTATTAGAGAAAAAGTAATGGAATTTACTGTTGAGGGATATCTGTCTTAGAGATACTTTTCTGTGGTTCTTTGAAATGAGCTTCCCAACCTTATTTCCTGAGCATTGTCTAGACCTTCCTGAAGAATGATAAGCTGGCTAAACATTAGAATTCTCAGCCTTTCCTGGCTGAGATGCATTAAAAAAAGAAAAAGGTAACTCAGCTGTTAGTTGGACATGATAAAAATGTGAAAAACTTTTGGACAAATGAAGTACCTTGTAATAGTAGTATTGTTACAGGTTTAGTATTTCCACTTCTTAATTAGAAGCTCTCATTAAACAAACCACAAAAAAACACCTGTAATTACTGCAAATCATAGATTCACAGCCTTGCTAGTAACTCAAGGCAGATGGAAAAAAATTGCAGTATGCAGACATTACGGAGCAAGAGATATTTTTTCCTTAGAAATTGCAGAGACGTATTTTCAGCTAGGGATGCTGTAAGACAGATAAGGTTAGTACGTTTTCTTCGGAGATGGAAACCTTTCTCTTATCTGTACAAAAATCAATTTCAGAAACAGAAAGTACTATCTCTGTTGATTTTAACACTGTTGGGTTGTTAAAGGGAAAATTATACAATGAAAAAGCAAAAGACAATACAAAGGCCCTGAACTGTTCTACTTAGGAGTTCCTATAAGATAGAATGTTTTGCTGAATAGGATTAGAAAAATTAGTGAAAGGCGCAGGTGTCTCCTGTAATTAGCATTCTTGAAAATGAATTTATAGGTATGATCAAATAAGGGACCTTTCTGTCTGTGGATAAAAGGTGGATGTAACTGATATAATTTCTGATGGATACCTAGTAGGGCCCCAAGAGAGTGCCTTATTTTCTCCAGATCTAAAAGGTATTACAAGAATTAACATATATGTATTAGTAGGAAGGTAGATAAAATAACTTAATCCATCTTAACCTGTTTCAGTTCTGTGATACTTCCCTTGGAATAGATTGGGTCACTCCTGCAACTTAATGAGTGTTTCCTCACCCCTAGACAACACTGAGGGGGTACATTCAGTGAGCAGGTGCCGAGTCCGTCTTCTTAAATGATTGTGTGCTTGCTAATGTTAGTGTTAAATTTGGTTTCATAAGTGCATGGCTTAATAAATTACAACCTTACTAATGATGGAGTTAAGGATAGGATTTCCAGAGAGGAGGTGTTACTTAGATATTCAAGGCCAAATATCATGTCAGCAAATTACTACTGCATTGCCTACTGGTTAGCCTGCAAGAGACTTCATGCAACTGACTCAGGATTTTTATTTTTAAAGAATATAAAATTAATGTCATCTTTTTATTCTAAATTGTTGTAAAGCGTCTCCTGACTACTGTAATAAATTGAAAAGAGACAGTATTTACTGGAAGGGGAGTAAGAGAAAGTTAAGGAAGTACAGGACAGAGTGTACGCTGACTGACTGAATCCAGTGCATTACAAACTCTTGAGAACTCAGAGGTATTTTAGGATAACATCTTTTTGCAAGTAAAATTAATGTGTAGGAATGACATATTGTACCATCATTGGGATACTTCTTGACAGAAGTTATACAGTCCTTGGAATTTAATACAATGAGTACTAGTTGAGACGTCTGCATACCCACTGCACTGAGCTGCAGATGAAATTTTTTTTATAAAACTCCCTCAAAATGGTAGTTTGCCAGTTTGACTTCCAAAAACAAAGGACTGTCTTTAAGGCAGACTCTCTTTTTCCATACAGAGTTTAACTTAAACTGTGAAAGAAGGATTTTGCTCTCCAGACTTGACAAAAAAGCTGATCTAATCCCTCCTTTAGCTGAACAGCTTCAACTTTTAACAAATTTCAGTCTTTGCCTTCTGGTGCTGGAAAGTAATGAGGGTCAGGCACTAGTTAATAAATTTCTCAAAAACCTACTTTGAAAAATTAAAGCATCTCAAATAACGCGATGCTGTTATTGCAGCTCAATTTACTTGCTTTTCAGTTAAGCAAGTGGATACTCATTTGAGTTACTTAAGGCTACTTGAGCCTTTTTAAAATTGCATATTTATATTTCCCTTCAGAAATAAAATCATATTGTTATTTCAGTTTGGTGTAAATCTCCTATAACTTTAGGGATGTTCTTTTGAAATAATCTACATCTTACAGTGTGTGCTCAGGAAAGAATTGTGACTGTAACACAGACAGTAAATTTAGACTGCTCATTTACATAGCTGTTTATTCACCTGTGAGTCACAGCAGCAGTACCTTCATTAGCCACATGAATTTTAACAATTAAAAAGATTCAAATGATAGTTTAATGACAAAGAATGAGCCTAAACTTCCATTTAAAATCCTTGTCTCTACACATTTTGGTTTGGCTCATTTGACACATCTCTACACTAGTGTATCAGAATGAGGATAAGAAAAGACTGTATTTGGAATTCTTTCAATGAAGGATTAAGCAATATGTATAATCATGTTAGTTTTTACTGTCTTTATCCCATCTCCCTTTTCCTAGGCTAAAGTAGTTTTGTCTTGTGTCTTCCTGGCAGCAGTAAATTTGCAAAGCTCCCACTGACAGGCAGAACAATGGTATTTTACATGTTACTTCCCACATGAGGCATTCCCAGGAAATAATTATATGGGAATAAATACCTTTGGGGACTGGAGCCATAAAGGGTAGTGAGAAATTGGGCTAGCCAGTACCTGTCATGCTGACTCGGTCTTCTCATTGTTTCCTTGTACCTTCTCATCTGCTTGTATTTTTTTCACTCGTACAAGTACATTCTTGGGGGAGGAACTGTCATTCTGTTCTGCACAAGACTGGATTTAACTTATTTTTCAGGTAGACAAGAATATTCTTCGCCATTGTCTATTAGGGCTTGGAGAGTTTAGGATGAGTTGGGGAGCTGAGAAAATAAGATTTTATTGGTTTTGCTGACTTTAATAGGAAATAATATACATTGCATTTTTCAAGTTTGCTTTTTTCCACCATTAACTTCTGGCTGGAATAGGTCACTGCTTATACCCTCTGTTCTTAAAGCAGCTGTGGGCTGTGCTTATGTACTCTACCAGTACAGTGTGGCTCTTGTCCACAGCTTGATCTCGTTGGTACTTCTAGCCTGAAGGACAGAAGGCTCCAGTAACTTTCCTGAAGAGAATTTATGAACAGCCAGTGAGGGGGGAAATTAATTTCATTTCACTTCCATTCATGAGGCACCTGCGAAACAGAAATACTCCTCGAACTTAAGAGACTGAAGAGGTAGTTGTAGGTGCTTTCTTTTAATACAGTTGGAGTTCTGTCCATAATGTAAGAGTTAAAACCTAACACTAAAGTAACTGTTGAGAAAGCCAGTGGGTGGATTATGTTGAAAAGCTAACCATGTAAAAATGTACAGTGAAGACACCCAAAGCATCTTAAGCTTGCTCCTACAGCGATACCCTGAGGGGAAAGTTTTCAGTCAGTCCATACATGGGAACCTGAGGAACCCAACAGTGGAATGTTTTACTCTGAGTTGTGTAATGGAATTTCAAACTTTGCCTTTCACATCCACACCCTCTGCAAAGGAAGGTGGGGGGAAGCTGACATAGAGGCTCTAGGCTACTCCTCTGTAGTTTGCAAAAAGGAAAAAGAAGGAGTCGTGGCATTTCTGATGTCTCTTCACTACTCTCCGTTTAGAAACAGTACTTCACCATAATGATACTGTGAAACTGGAATGTTTCTCCAGGGACAACAGGCAGAGCAGGGACAGGAAAGGAAGGAGCACAGCTGCATGATGCTTGCATTCAGAAGCTCTGGAAGCACTGTGTCTGCTTGATTCTCCTGGACTTCCTTGATTTTTCCTGACCCTTACACAAGGCAGTGCCTTGAATCACATTGAGCATATATAATCCTCAAACCACCAGAGAACCCTGCTATAGACTGAGTTTGAAAACCTGCTGTAATTTGTCCTGATGTCAAAGTAATCTTCGTATCACACCTCACTCCTTGAAAAGTGTTACTTTTATTGATGAGTCAGTGGTTGAAATGTAATAAATACTAAGATCAAACTTATCCATCAGGTGTGATGTATCGGTGAGCTTTTTGGCCTCAGCAAATTTGGAAGCAAGTGACCAAAAGAGCTTCATTCACAGTTGTGCACACAAATCACCTGGATTATAGTCCACATCTTAAATTATGTGATTACACATCACATCTTAAATGATGGGTTATGAAACTTCATCATGGGATTTCAGGTATATTGGCTTAGAAATCTTCCTTAACTTTTCCTGGTGGCGCAACGTTCGGCCTTGTTTATGGGCAAGACCCATAGGAGGCAGATGGATCTGGAAAAGAAAATCACACCAGTTAGGTGCAAATTGAGAAGCTACAAGGAAAAGAAGGCATATATACAGACTAGGTTTCACTGAGTTTTAAATAATTTCTTCACATTCTGGAGAGGGCAACTGTACCATCTCAAACCAGATTATTAGATTTCTAGGAGGAGCACTCTCTGAGGAGTGATTAGTGGTGTAACTTTCAGGCCCTAAATGTTGTGTTTATTAAAATTTTAGGCTTTAGTAACCTTGTTTTGTAGCTTGATATCAGACTGTAATGATAAAATACTTTTTGAAATAGGACTGCTGACAATGTTCCAGAACAGTAAGACCTAGAAAACCCTAAAATTCCTGAGCAGATGTCTTAAAGCACTGTGTGCTTTATTCATACCTAGCTAGTAAGTCACAAAATAATCCCAAACTGTATGTATTGAAAGACCGCCTTCTTATTCTCATGATTATATATACCATATTAAGATGATCAATCAATGTCATTGACTGTGTAAGCAGAAGGAGCAATAGGTGACAGGCTCTTCCTTTGATTGACAAAGTCTTTATATTTCATAAGACTGTTAGTGGGAGTCATGCAGCTGTATCCCCCCTAAGTGACTGAGAAATGTAGGTGTTAGTAGTCAGATGTTATTGTTGCTGATGCTGTCATCCTGTAAGATAGCTGTTTAGGTGCAAATAGTAGTAAAAGCACTGACTAAAGCAGCGATAGAGATTTCTAGAATATGAAAAATAACGATCATCCAGTTTGTCTGAGAGTGCTGATCTAGGACCAATCCTTTGGGATTTCGAAGCCACTGCAGAGCATACATTTTAAGCCCATTTCTAGGAGCACTGCTTGCCAGATGTGCATTGTTATTCTGTATACTGGAGAAAGAGAAAAAGCTGTATGTGAAACAGATGCTAACAGTGACCATACTCTAGGCAAGCATGTGATGAAGATACAATTTAATTTTGACCATGACCACCTTGATAAGGAAACTATAGATGTGAAAATGTAAACTAGAGGAAATCTCTATGGGAGGCAGTGTAAAGCACTACAGACAGAAGTGACTAGGCAGTGAGGAAACTATATGGAATGGTGCAATAGAAGACATTGCTGCAATTTCCAGCATTTTGGTAATCTTGGACATGTTTTTCTCTAGGAACAGGGGAAAAGAAGCAGCAACATAGGCAGGTGTTTTATAAGACCTGATCTATGACTGAAAGAACAGTTACCATTAATGTAGGCTATGAAAATTATTGTATCTATGGCAGATTGTCCTGGTTTGAGTATTTTTATTCTCTCATTTGATTTCCATTACTGTCTATTTCTACATAGTATGATTCATTGGTCGGTCAAGACTGCCTAAATATTTGCAGGCCTTGGGAGTTTGGCTCATGCAATTCCATTTGGGTTTTGACTCCTTGAGAAGAAATTAGCCAATTTACAGTGGAACAAGATAGATGGAAAACATTTCAATATACATTTGGCTTATTTGGCTCTGATTTAGCATAGCATTTAAATACCGGCTTATCTAAAAATGCAGTGTGGTGAAAGTGCTGTGAACTTATGGTTTTATTGTCCAGTGAGAGCTAAGCTGGTATAGTTGAAGACTTTGTGACTAGATCTATACTCACAGGTCTCGGGTAGGGGATGTTATAGTGAAGTCCAATTTCTATTCTTGCCTCACATTCTTCTATACACTGCTTAATCAACTTTGGATCCATTACCTAAGATCATACAAACAACTGCTTTGTACAAGTATAACAATTAGCAATTAGAAGCTCAAGCATAAATGATGCACAGCCACATGAATTTCTTTAGCTTTTTTTGGCAACCCTAAGGATACAATGATTGTTATTTTTCACATCCATAAAAGGTAACATTAGTATTTGCCTTGACTCAACAGTTCTAGGCTTGATGGCACTGGATATTAAGGCTCAGAGACTGTCACGATTGAGGCTATAGAAGGAGGTTCTTACACAAACATGGTATTTTCTCTGCAAAAAGACAATACACGTGTAAACTACTAATACATCTATGAAAAAAAAAACCAACCACCACTCACCCATTTGTCACTCTGCAACGTAACTAGAGGAGAAAGAGAAGAGACTCCTTGATCTACATTCTGTTATCATCTTATCCAGAAACTCCCTTTGAAGTCAGAAATGTGGTATAAATTATGACTTAAATTAATTTTTTCATTTTTGCATTACCTGAATTTAGTCCCAGACCAAAATGGGATATAAATAAGTATTGTGATCTTGAATTACAAGAAGGACCTTTGATTACCATGGAGTCTGTATCGCCCCTTTCAAAAGGGGTTTGAAATTTCTTCCTTAAGAAAAAAATGAAAGTGCTTCTTTTAAAAGAAGTGCCAATAGTTGTTGCTTTGAAAAGAAAAAAAGAAGTGTAAGAAGCTACTGAGCTCTGTTTGCCATTGCACGGGTAATGATACACTTAACTAGCTTTCGAAAAGATCAAAAGCTGTTTCAATTACATAGGCAGTATCTTTGGAATTTAATTTTTTTCTTGGCATTTTTTTAGTGAAAGCTCTAGGACTTTTAGACTTCTACAGTAGTTAATGAAGAGCTGAAATAGTTGGAGTTTTATTATTACTATTTCAGGGGTGAAATTTAAACTATAACCCAAATACACCAGCATTTAAGGTGAACAAAATTTTGGGAAATGAAGTCTTATATTCATATCTTAGCATCCAGTCACTGAGACAGTGCAAAGAACAAGAGGACAATCAGTCAGAAATTCAAAACTGTAAGGACACTCACGTTTTTGTTTTTTCGGAATAAAGTTTTGGCTTCATTTTTAATGTACTCTTTCTCTTTAATAGTTTCTTCTATCTGTCCTGATGCCGACTGCCATTTTTTGGCTATGCGGAATATCTTGCGGTAAAGGCCAAGAACTTCCTGTCGAGTAACTGGTGTCATCTAAAAAACACAAAACCCCAAACGTATGCATGAACATTTGAGTTGCTAAAAGGCCAGCAAGCGGTGTAGTTTTCCACGCAATTGAATTATTTTACAAATATTTCTGCCATCTAAAGATATGCCAAGCTATATGAAAAAAACTGAAATAGCTCCAAACAATAATTAGCTGTTGAAAGCTGAACACCCAGTCTGGCGAAGTATTTAAACTGATACTTAAATCTGTCTCCATTCAAACAGCTTGAGCTCTTGCTCCAAGTTAAGCACTTGCCTTAGTGCTCTGCTGAATCGCAAGCCTGGTACAAGAATGCCTGGGTTGTGTTTCACTGCTATTTTGCAACAGACATTGGGCAAGTCACCGAAACTCTGAGCGTCCCCCTTCCTGGGAAATTGTCATACCAATACCGACCCTATCTTTGCAAAGCATCTTGAAATCTGTGAATAAAATACATGATAAAACCACCACGATATTGCTGAAAACCAGTATAGGTTTCAGAGGCTGAGAAGCTTATTTGTGATACCACTACAGTATGTAGTAATAATTCAGCTGGATTTTGATGTGATGAAAAGGTGATGAAAGCTATTTTACCTAAGCACTGCAGGAGAGGCAGACTAACTGTGGATTTCGGAAAGTCCTGAATGTCTTGATTTTCAGAGCGCTGTGTACCTGCTGAGCCCACTGAATCGGTCTCCAGGTGCGATAAGAATCTTTGTCAGAAATCGAAAATGAAATCCTATCTTATTCTATGTAAATGAGTATTTTACCATGTGAGTGGTGCCACCATTTCATGTCAGACCACAAACATCCTCAAGACAAATCCACTACTGGAATAATAGCACTTCTGACATGGATTAGATTCGCAGAAACAATGACTTTTGCTTTAGGGACACTGCAACTGTCGAAGGTCCTTTACTGTCCAAAAGGAACAGGCAGCAGCACTGCAAAGTAAGTATATGGATGCAATGAGGAACAAGTGTCAGGAAAAGGACATTATCTGACTGTCTCAGGATCCATTTGCCAACCTCTAGCTCCAGTTGCTGTGGCTGCATCTACTCTGAAATCAGACGTGTGCACTGGGAATAGCTCCTCCTGAGGACAATTTGCAGCAGGGCAATTCAGACAGCCTGAACTGGCCTCTGGAGGGAGCACGCTATCCCTCGGTGACAAAGGAAAAACTGCTTCCTAATGCATGCAACCAAATTACTGCGGAATGTTTGGCAACGTGGCTATCACTCATTTCCTTGCAGTCTGTGGCAACTCCTATTACTGTGGAGAGCAAAGAGGTTTTTGCACCAAAGTCTTCTCAGGCCATACAGTTCTCCAGTGGCTGCACCTACCACAGCAGCTGACCTTCGCTAATATTTCAGTACGGTCCTACTGTGGCTTCAGATAGTCACACTGTCTTTTCCTCACCAAAGTCAGAGTTACAGGTGCTACCCTGAAGACAGGATTTGGCCTGTAGTTCTTTTTGCTAAAAAATACCAAGCTATTAAATCCTAGCCTTTTTTGTCTTAAGTGTTGCGAGGACCTAAAGACTTCTTGTTGTTCCATGAACTCTGTTAGGGATCTTAAGTACAGACATAAAACTGATTTTCTCTGATTCTTAAGAAGAGAACATTTTTATTTTGCTATTTGTATTTTAAAATGTTTAACCGATCATATATTTTTCCCCCAGATATAAAAATGATTCTTGCTATCTAGTAGAAAATATTTCTAATAAATGTTTATGGTATTTCTAGGAAACAAATATCTGCAATGAAACAGCTAGGTAGTCCCAGCTCATCAAACACTTTGGAATAAATGCTTCACTTTATCCACTCTACAGCTCCATTTCAAGCAATAAAATTAGTCATACACAAAGCTACGCATGTAAATGTATCTGAAAAATCATTGCTTCCCTCTGTCGAGTGCACATTTTGTACCTAAAATAAACAGTTCAATTACAAGAGCTGACCTGGTGCAAGCTGAGTCCCAAATCATGTCCTCACCTAGAACACGAACACCTCCTGGCCTCACTCCTTTACTTTTATTTGAAGGTGTCACCTCTGGTGGAGCTCGTAATACTCTTTGTTCCCGGCTGACAGCTAATAAAAGGTAGTACGGCATTAGAAACTTTCAGCTTAGGTTTTCATGTAATTCATAAAGAAAACAGAAGGAATAATGTCAGAAGAAAAAATGTTTAAAATACAGGTTTAAATTCTGATCTATGCATCGAACAATTTTCAAGGCCACAACTTGGGACAGTGCCCTTTGCTCAGAGCTGCAATCACACCTGTTGCTTTTGGATTTTAAACATACTAAAAATCTGTTTATAAAGATTTTTTTTTAAAGTTTAGAATGAGCATTTTTTCCCCCCCCACTAGGTGCTTCCCCTCCCCCACCTAGAACTTATTTTTTCTTTCTTTCATTTCTTGGTGTTGGAATTGACACAGAACTGTGTAGCCCCTCATCTAGGTATGGGCTGCATTATTGCTCTCCTTTGACATATGCTATATGATGTAAAAGGCATTAAGCAGTTTTTCATATATACTTAGCAACCAGCTGCTCCTGTGGCTCATTTTAGTCAACAATTTCTAACATTACAGACCTGCTCGTAAACCATTTCTGCAAAGATACATAAATGAAGGTGTGAAGAGCCCTTCAATGATAGAGGACCCCTGTCTGTCACGGGAAAGGATGAGAGCAAACAGGACAAAATTCAAAGCCTGGGCCAGATTCTGATCTGAGTGGGAGTGTAAATAGGGAATAATTCCAGTGAGAGCAAAATTACTTCCAACTTAAAATGTTGTAAATGAGATTGGGGTTTTTTCCTTCGGTATGAACAGAGCCCACACTGACAGTGACGGTACAAGTAATGTATCAAGTGTAATTTCATCAAGTGACGCTACTTGTATTAGTTTTGTGGGTGTGCAAAATAATTCTGAGTGGGACAGAAAGGAAGATAAGGGAGGCTTTCATGTCCTTGTAGTTACTCATCTTGCAATTTACATCTTTGGCATTTAAGTCATAATTATATTTTACATCTCCGGAATGCTAAGTGGATGTTACACCACTTTCCCACTAACACTCATCTTGTTGTAGTCACACCCATTGTTTAACTTGAACTACCCTTCATTTCATTGCAGAATGTAACCCACAGAGGTTAACCACAGGTGTTTTTGTCAAAAAGTACAGGGCTATTGTATTAGCTGAGCAAATTTCAGGTGTTTACTGCAACAAAACAAACCGGCAGGTCAAAGGTAGGTCTGTACGCACAAACCTATCAATGGGAAAAGTGGCAGGTTGCAGGCTGGTTTTGAGCTGATTGTTAGAATTAAGCCTTTGGAGGGAAGCCAAGCGTTGCCTTCCAAATACGCATTTGCTGGATGCCGTGGCAGAGTTCTGACAATGCAGGGTTGTATCGTTCTTTTGATCTACATGCAAACCCCTGTTATCAACATGCAGATCAAGCATATGAAATATCCCATTGTATCCAAACTTGCAAAGGAGGCCTGAGCAGTTAATGAGTTACTGCATGACGAAGACGCAAACTTTTTTCATTGTTAATTAAAACAAATAATCCTTTGGAATATAAAATGTAATAACAAGTTTTCTTTTAGGAACCAACTACACATTCCTTTGGATTTTTAGATGGTTTACACAGAAGTTCAATAATCTCAATAATCAGTGAAACACCAGTCATCTTTTGCTATTTGCAGGTTGGTTTAGAATTTAAACTTTATGTAAAAATAAGGAAAGAAATCTGTCAACTGCACTGCAGAGTGACCCCAATAGTGCAGTCAAAGCAAAGTTAGGACAGAGGGTGAGCTGCATGGAAACTGACTACTTATATACCAGCAGTTAAATTACAGCTGCTTCCCAGTGAGGGATGCTTGGCTAAGAACGCCTGTCCAGCACTCTCCTCCTGTCTGCACAGCTCCTTTGCTGAAGTTCTAAGTCCATTTTATTTCATCCTTTCTTTTCAAGTCAAGCATTAGCTACTCACTTTAAGCATAGTATCTGCCAGCAGCGAGTACATAGAGGATTTTAGGAAACAAAGGGTGAAAGTAATAGCCCATGGGGGGAAAAAAAAGGGTATTTTAAAACAATAGATCTCTTCTTTTACATCCCAGCTAACTAGGGCACGCATTAGTAACACATACTTAGTGCTGATGCTGAAACCATATTTGCTTAGGGGAGGAGGTGGTGGGGAACAGAACTCTGCATGAAATAATTTGAAAAAGCAGCTTTGAACTTCTCAGATGTAAAATGTTTTATTTAGGAGGAACACAACTTCTACTTGACAGCTGGTTTGCTACTGGCAAGGAGTCCTAAAGACACAATGACAAACCACTGGGCTGATTGCCTTCTGAATCAAGCTATGATCATGTTTCTGTTACAGAAATAAATGACATAACTCAAAAGCATAGCATATCAACATTACAATGTGGAACATCATCAGCTTCAGCCTGTATGGCAATCTATATCTCGTATTTTCAAACATACTCTTTGGCTACCACTTATTAAAGAGATGCAAAGAACTGCGCATATCTGCCTTTTTTTTTAAGAGCTAAATTATAGCACTTAGCTAAAGAGTGACCTGCAGTCTATCTCCTGCTGCTAATGCAACAGATAATCAATCATTCCTTTCACAGCTATCCACAGCAACTGGAGCTCAGTAATCTATATTCATCTTTTGTGCAAGTCTGCCAAAATGAGTCTGCAGTTCTTACGGCAGCAATGAATTTGGCCTGTCATTTCCTTGAGGGACAACAACTGAAACAATGAGTTCCTGTGGCACAGAGAGAAGAGAAGGGGTCACAGATTCCTGTGATAGCAGGGCAGGTCATGTGCCTTCCAGTGATATGAAATTTCAAAATCCAGTTTCCACAAAGTCATTTTATCTTCTTTTACTCAAATCAATGACTTAGTGGCCTGTGACAGCTAGTACACTGCAAACATTGACCACATGTGGCTGCAGTATGTACCTAACAAAGTGAAAACTTCATTTGATTTTCAGTCTTGATTGAACATTCATACCTTTTTTTTAAGATTCAGTCAAAACCAAATCATAGCAAAATTTCAATCACAGTAAAACATTCCATCTCCACATGGTGAAAAACAAACTAAAATGAAAGACCATATTCTTCCATGATGGTGTTACATCCTCGTTTCTACGAATGACTCAAGCCTGTAAATTTCGAGATATTCCATCAAGAATTAATTTGCCTCCAAGTATTTCTGTTTCCATTTACAAGCTGCAATGATAAATCTCTGCAGATTTGGTGAAAAAGAACCAAGTTACTAAACCGTTGTTCAACAACGATATCTGAGAGCAAGGTGACTTTCATATGGTTTTAGATTTTGTCATGCCAGTATCTTTCTGCTGGCAAACTGAAGTGATCTGAATGCCGATGAACATCTCTGAACCAGCCTAAGTTTTGTACTTCCACTGTTCATCAGCTGGGATGAGAACTCTGCCGTTCCATTCATGCCTCGGATTTCTGACTGAACTTGGATCTCTTTTAAGCTTTCATTTACATATGGAACGGTCTTTTGATCAGAAAAAGGAAACTTCATGCAAAGAGACTATAATGAAATACTAAAAGCAAGGACTTGGATTTTATCACATAGGAAACTATGTAATTTCAGATAAGTGAAATTGTAGAAAATTAGGATTCTACAACATTGTCTTCATTTGAGTAAATGAAAGTGGAAACCCTTAACTAGTGCCTTTTGATCACACAGTTTTCATCTTCTGAGGTGGTCGAGGCATTATCTCGTTT
This sequence comes from Ibidorhyncha struthersii, assembly GCA_013398815.1. Taxonomy (NCBI): domain Eukaryota; kingdom Metazoa; phylum Chordata; class Aves; order Charadriiformes; family Charadriidae; genus Ibidorhyncha; species Ibidorhyncha struthersii. The sequence goes on from VZSZ01006382.1 coordinate 914,712, forward strand.
TAGTAGGACATACAGACTCTTGCTCTGGGAGTGCCTCCTGTGCCATGGCAGCCTCAGGAAGAACAGAAATGCTGACTTTGACAGTGTAGAGGAGGAGAGGAAACCAAAAAAAATTGCTTTACATATTTCTTAGCTTTCTCCTGAAAAGCATGCAGTGTCCAGGTGAACTCTAAAGCAGTAGGAACTCGTGCAACCCTGTCACTCACGCTTTCATACATTTAGAACCATTTTCTCCTCCTTTGTGTTGTCTGTTAGTCACAAGCCAAGAAAGAGGTTTTAATGCAGTGCAACAAATTTAGCAGGGAAAATGAAGTCTCAGCTATCCTTGGACGGCCTTACTTATATAAGATAGAAGCAACATGGACACAAAACCCAAGATGGATTTATGCACCTTATTCATACCTTGGCTTTGAGCCAAATGCAACAATGCATGAACAGAAATATTTCCCAGCATTGGAATCACTCCCAAACTTGAGAACAGGTATAAATATTAATGCTAGCAGAGAAATAATCCTCCTTACCCCCTTTCTTACTTCATTCTGTGGGCCATTTAATAAAACTCCGCTCATGAACCCTCTGCTTCAGTTTCCAAATGCTCCAGTCCCAGGACATTGATAGATATGATTTTTAGTCACAATTTGAGAACTACGGCAGGATGTGTTTTGAAAAAATGTTTCATTTTTTGGAAACCAAGTGTATAAATCCCATTCAAATTCAACAAAGTCTCACACAGTGCTTGCACTAGACTCTGCTCAGTGGCGTATGGACAGGTCTTTGGGGCCTCCTGCCTCTCTGACAGCACAAGGGCAGAGGAACACGGGACCAGGGGAAGCGCCGCGCCCTGCCCCAGAGTCGTCCCTCCGTTTCTGTGGGGAGAAGCCCTCCGGCCTGCCGCTGACAGGACAGAAGGACACCCCCCTGCCATGAGCTCCACGTCAGCAGCAACTGCAGGCCCAGGTGAGAGGGTCAGGACTCATTACACACGGGACCTTCTCCGCACCACCTGGGCCATCCCACGGCCATTCCTGCAGCCACTGGTGTCATCAGGCAGGCATGGGACTGGCTGGGCAGCGCGGCCACCACATTCCTCCCTCTGGGGGTCAGGCCTACCCCGGCATAGGCCACGACCACGCAGCACAGGGCAGACAGTGGGACTGTGGATGGACGCAGGGTGGCGGTGGGGCTCGGTTGTCCTCAGCACCGCACGGGGCTAAGATGGCGCTGGTCGCCCCCACCCTTGCCCGGAGCCGCCCGGCCGCCAGGGGGCGCTGCAGGCGCGGGCGCCCTTCTGCCCCCTGGCGGCCGGGGCGGCGCTGCCCCCGCAACCGGGCGGAACCAACGCGTGAAG
>VZSZ01006382.1:916664-931177 GCA_013398815.1 Ibidorhyncha struthersii
GGTCCCGGCCGGGCGCTTGTCCGGTGGGTGTTTGCGGGGTCTCGCTCCGTGCAGGCCGGTGCAGCGGCTGGGCAGACGCCGAGCCCAGCCCGCCCGTCTCTAACGCGTGTGCCCCAAGTAACGGTGCTGGGTCACTTCGCGGGTCTTTTCNTTGGTGTGTGCCATCTGCAGGATCCTAAAACGTTTCTTGACGAGCCACCTCTCTGCGTGCGGCACCGCGTCCCCTCCAGGGCTGAGGGGATCGGCCGCTTTGTTCGGCTACTCTTCGTGCCCAGCCTGTACACGTGTAACGCGAGGAGGTGTATGTTCAGGGTGTTTTCAGTAAAAAGGCAGAGAGATAAAATGTATAGCAATTTATTTCCAAGATCGCTTTCGTAATCTGGACATACCACCTTTGCACAGCCACTTTTTTTCTTACTTTAGCTTTCACTCCCTCTCCTGAATACGTTGACCCTTCCTGTGAAAGCTGCAATCTGCGTTAATTGCTCTTACTCTTTGGGGCTATGCTGGTACTAATAAGCCACTCATAACAACTTAACTCATAACTTGCATGATCAGTGTTTCGAGCAAATATTGGTTGAAAGAATATGCCTTTCCTATTAGTGCTGTGGTTGCTGGAAAGAATCATTGATTATCTTTTAAATAGTTAACATTGCTGATATGTTGTCCTTCAAAACGTTACATTGATAACTGAACAGTCTGATGCCAAGTATCGGAATACAGCATTGATCCACAGCTGGTAACTCTTTTTAAATGGTAATGTCTGCCGCATAATTTAAAGGGGTAATAGGTTAAGTGCTCTGAAAAAGGGGTATAGCTATGCAAACAAAAACCACAGAGCTGCCTTACCTTTCCGAAAATTACAGACAGGCCTCATTGGCAGTTGCAGTTTTGCTGCACACTCTGTCTTTTTGGCAAGAACAGTTGATCAAAAGACATCTCTTCTAAATGCATTCTTATCTGTTTAAGACCCTCTTTGTTAAACAGTTAATGTATAACTACGGTATTAGTGTTTTATTTGGGCTAGCAATGGGAAGAGAGAACGTACGGGTGTTGCTCAGGCACATCTGAACACTGCTGCGTGTTTCCCTGGTAAAAGATAGTCCTTTTCTAAGAAACATGGTCCCTTGGTTAAGGCTGCATGTGAAAGTGAAGAGATCTGACTTTTTACGTTCAGGTCAGTTCTGTAGTTTGTCTTTAAAATCTTATACTTTCCCCGTACAGGTGTGTGTTCGTGGTCTGTGGAAAACCTTCATAGCCATTTACATGAAAGGCAGCACCCAGTCTAAAGCAAGTATTTTATGCATATCAGCAGGAAAAGGAGAGCTTGTGATGTGTGTTGAATTAGTTCAGATTCACAAAGTACAACTGGCTTTGCAAACTTACTGCAAATATCAGCTCTTGTAATGATTTCTAAAATTCTGATTATTTCCTAATAGCAAGTTCTATGCAGGCATGAATGTTTATAACCTTTAAACAATTTTACAAAACTCCTAAGGGGGATCTTACAGTTTTGATACTACTTGGCTGCTCAATGTGATGCTTTTGAAATTGCTTTCATCTTGAGACTGATATCCTGCAATATCTTCTGTAATCTGCTCCTGCATCTTTCAGGCTGGGTTAGGTGTCTTCTCTGCACAGTTCCTTGATATATTTTGGAGTTGAACCTTGTCGTGTTCGTAGCAAATTCTAAGTGATTTGCGTCAGTAATTCTTCTGAGTTGTTGATCTTGGAAATTCATTCATAATTACATCCTGCTTCCATTTAGCGTGGATTGTATTTAAAAAAAGGTGATCAGCTGAACTGAAGGGGTGGCTTTGAGAGGAAACTAAGAACAACTCTTTTGGAAGATTGTTGTTGAAATTAGTTTAAAAAGTATATATTGAGCGAGAGGGGCTCCTAGAGAGTTTGACAGGATTCTAAGATAAAAGGACTTGTTCTGACAAATTTGTGTGTGGATGAGGAAGAGGGTTGGTTCTGCTGCTTTCTTTGCTTCAGGAACAGGAAAAAATGCTGTATGTTGTGTATATGTGTGTTGGGCAGGGGAATTCAAAGTAGATGGAAAGGGGGTGGAAGAATGGGGGATCAACTCTTCTAAATATGCATTTCCTCGAGGCAGAAAATGATGTAAAGGTGGTTTGGATATAAAAAGATGCAGCAGCAAGTCGGTAAGAGTGTGAGTCCCTCAGTACTGCTCAGAACTGTCCCGCAGCATAGCAGTCTGTTCTCTTTATTGGTGCTGGGGAAGTGTTGATGAATTTAATGTAAAGCCTTGGAGCACTATAGAACCCATCGTCATGGCGTTTTGGCAGTTTGTAAGAACTCGTGAGGTGCAGAAACGATGTTATTGTTCCATTAAGGCACACGGGGTCTGTAGTAGCGAATGTAACAGGAAAATTCTGCTCCGAGTAAGGAGAGACTGTAAAAATAAAGGCATGGGATGTTAGAAAAACAGTCCTTTCTTTCATCCTCATTCTTAAAAATAAAGAAGGAGCTGAAGATTTGTAGTCAGAGTTCTTGGAGACTGAAAGAACAATCTGTAAACACTTGAGGGACTTGGTAGTCACAAGAAGATAAGAGGGAACCCCCTTAACTGCATTCATCAGAATTCCCTGACTGGGCTCCTTTTCTCTGGCTGCTTCTCCCTAGGGGTCTGCATCTTATCTCTCTGGCTTCCTTTCCTTTATTTGCCTCTGACTAATGGGCTTTGTCTTCTGGTTACTGGAAGTCTAATAACTTCTTTTGTCTCTTCCCCCTTCCTCCTTTTAAAAATACTAGATTAAATGGCTGTAATGTTTTGCAGATTATCTGCATTGGTGACATGGATTAATTGTGTACTTGCCTCTTAAGTTATTTAGCAGTAATGACATAGTAACTTGACTTGAAACAATGGTAATTTCAAGGCAAATGTTGCCTTCTGGTAAAAAGCCACCTGCAATTTACCCGCTGTAAACATATGACACAAGTAAACTGTGCTAGTTTTTTCGGTGTCTTCTGTACAGTAAGTTGTCTCAAGCGTGTCTTTTGAAACAGTCAGCTATCTCTTCTTCTCCCCCGCCCCCTCCAGCTTATTTAACTCTAGTTTGAGTCAGGTAATTACAGATCTGGGTTGAAGCCTTCCCAGGGAGTGATCAGAAAAGCCAAGCCTTGCAGACCAGCTCCGATCATTCACTTGTACCGCGACTTCACCCTTTCACAAAAAGGCTTTGTGGAACTGCTCGGCTATCGGTAACTGGCTGTGGGTGAGCAAGTCTGAGAATCCCAGGGGTGGTTGGCGAACTGAAGGGGAGCTCTGCTTTCCCTCAATGCCAGTATTCTTTAAAGGTGATATAAGGAGATTCTCCCTGTCACATGTGGCTTTGATGTGAGAGTTTGGTGATGTTTTTGCATTCTGGTATCAGTGTTAACTAGAACAGAGCAAATAGGGGAAGAGAAAGTGAATCAAAGCTGCTTGCCTAAAAGATGATCTGAGAACTAACCTGTTTAGGCTTGTTATGTCTCCATTTTATCCATTTGTGTTGGGGGACAGCTCTCCAGTCCAATGATCTGCATCTTAAAGGAAGAAGAAAATCTGGATTTTAGATAAAGGTCATTTAATTGCAGTATTTCGCTACTAGAAGAGCGATGGTTAGGGGACTACTTAGTTGTAAATATTAAAGAATTCTTTTATAGAAGTAGGAATACTGTAGAGAAACCAACAAAAGCGTAAGTGATGAGACAGGATTCCAGTAAAGAGAGTAAGCTAGTATAATTTTCTGGTGTCTCGGAAAGAATAGTTATAAATGCTGTTCTGTCTGTGACATCTGTTTTGTGAAAGACAAAACTTGCTTAGCAAAATGTGAGAATGCTGTTACTGACCCCCTGTCACAGTTTGTTATTCCCAGAAAGTCAGACTGCCAAAGGCAGTCATAGTTATTTGTTGTCATGCTTTTCGTTTTTAGTGAACGTGTGGGTTTTTTTTTTTAAACCAAAAGGCTTGTGTGCTCCTGAAAAATACCAGAGTCTTATTTTTGCATCCATGTATTAGCAGAAAGTGACAGTTTTTAGTTCTTACTCTGAAATTTTTTAGTGTAATACAACTTTTCGTTCTGCAGCTTTGAAACATCTAACGCAGTCAGTCTTATCCTTTTGTTTTAAAATTGAAAGGGAGGGAGAAAAGTCACCTTAACGCCTATGATTATGAGAGGTGTGTGTAGCTTAGTAATGGACTCACAAACACAAATGTCCTAGAACCTGGTTTTGGTCATATGCTGACTGTTTAATATTTTCATTACAGATGAGTCTGTACAGAAAGCCTCGAGTACTCTGGATCAGCACATAAATGGGAGGTCTGGAAATGCCAAAGGTCTGATGTATACCAGCTTCAAGCACAGTTACCTGTGCTTGGAGTTAGTGATTATGTCTCATGAGGCACAGGATAGATACCTACACACCTTACTTCTCTTGTGAGACACAGTACATCGAGTGAAATCAAGGATATGTGAAAACTTATTAACAAAATGTGTGTATTGGTTGAAGCTGCCGCTGGATTTCTCAAGGAGAGCTGAGAGTCTTTGTTATAACTGATGACCTAAGTTCAAGTACTCGGAGGATCTCCTTTGAAGCTGTTGATACAGTTAACATCTAAATACTGCAGCATCCTTTGTACAGTGTAAAGAGTGAGTGTCATTCACTGTAATAGGGAAGTCAGGACTCGAATCAGTAGAGAGAACTAGGGTCTTTGCAGGTGGCTTTGTGTATTTTCTGCTTTAAAAACTGCAGTCAGTTTAAAAATCCAAGCGCATGCTCTTAAAGCACTTTCAGATGTCAGTCCTTTCACTTAGAACAATTCTTTGTACATAACTTAAATGTGATTCTAGTATTTACGTGGTCAGCTGGTAATGAAGTTCTTACACAACTGCCTGAAATGAGTGATTCTTTTGGCTGGCAGCCCGTAAACTATGTTACACTTACTGAGATGGCTAGCGTGCCTTCTGTAAACTCCTTATGAGCATCTGCTGCCAGAAGTGATCTTATGAGGTGGTCTGGCTCTTGCCTTTAGACTTGTCCCTTCGCTGCCCTGTTAGGTGGCTGTATGGGTCATGGTTCTTAGAGCTTCTTTGAAATGTGCTGGGGATGGGACACTTAACCAGAGCTGCTGCGAGGACTTCTTTTGTGTGATTAACGTGGTTTCCTTCACTGTTGAGAGCAGTACGAAGTATAAAGTTATTCACTTATTACAGTTAGTTTAAAGGATATCTTATTATTACAGAAATCACTTGATATCAACCTGAATTACATTCAGCTGAGCATAATGTATGAAGGTGCCTCGGCTGCTTCAGGGTGAAGTCTGCTGGCTAAACTCAGTGCAAAACAGAATCTGTGCACACTTAGTTCAGTTCAAAAGTAAATGTTTTTTTCCCTTGCAGAGCGGATTGTAGACGGAGGTGGTTTTTCAAAGTTATTCTGGTTTAGCTACAGGATAGTTGCCGTTTTCTGTAGGTTAATTTACGGAATTGACTGAGAGTAAGGTAAATATTTGTAGCACAGCTACATTCAGATGCTTACAGCAGGATGCATCTGTGTCAAATATCTGAGGGTCATGGTTTCTGTTGGTCCATAATCTGCAGTTTTGCTGTAGAGATGTGAACTGGTTGTGTCTGAGCACAGACTAGCTCTTCCCCTGGCATGTGCTGCTTTAATTATTCATAATTACATACTGAGGTGCTAAAGGTCTGTCATGCTGTGCAAAAGTTACAGTGTAACTTCAGTAAAAATACTGAAGGATTATTCTTTTACAACCCTTTGCACATTAAAGGGGAAAACCCCACAAACCCTCATTAGGTGATTATTTGCTTTTTTGTGAGTACTGGACCTTGAGAATTGTATGGCCTTTGACGAGGATCTCAGGGGAGAGAGGGAAGATTGATAGTTTTTTAAATGGATGGAGATGAATTGCTCAGCGACCGAATCTTTGTTTTTTGAAAGTGGTAGATTCAAACTCATCCAGGGTTTCAATTATGTGCGGTGAAATAAATGAGTTTGTTCATGTCTGAGTATGTACAAGGTCAGGAATTGGATGAAATCTGGTCAGGGTTCTGGTTTCAGCTTTACTGAAAACTGATGGCGTGTTCTTCAACAGCCACGTTGTTTGGCTGTCTTGCTTTTCTCTCTGCCCATTGTCTTGCTCATAGCCTAAATAGACTTCTCAAAACAAGTGCTGCTGCTGTGTGAATTAGTTCATTAATTTATTTACATTAGAGAAGCACCTGAAGGCACCCTTCTAAGGTTATATACTGTTCGGCTAACCGGACTTGGATTATTGTATTTTCACAGAGCAAACCCAAACAAATCATTCCACCCACCTAATAAAGTAGGATGAAGCACATAATAGGAAAGGATTTAAAACTTTTTAGTGGGACCAGGTGGAAAAAACAATGAGAAGTAATCGGTAAGTATTTTACACTAACCACACAGTACCTTAAAGGGAGGGATTCAAGGATGATGCATGTGTGTCATCTGAAAAAGCTGCTTAAGGAATGTGTCTTCCATCAGAAAAGTACTAGAGTGCCTTTACTCTGTTTCCCTATCATTTTTCACATTATTATTCATTTTTTCTTAAACTAACCTTGCATAGTTAGCCGTGCACAGTGAACTACAGACCTGAAACATTTATTCCATTTTTTTTAAGACTACTTGTTGCAGTTTGAACATGCAGTGTGTTGTCATGCCCTGTGTCTTAGTAGGTTGCTCTCTTCAAGAGTGCAGAAAGCAGGTTTCTTCTGCCCAGAGTCTTGAATGGAAAAATCCCCCTTGATGTCCCAGCCCTGGAGTTGAAGTGATGGTACACCACGTAGAGGTGCAGTTGTTTAAGAGATTTTTGCCTGCTTTTTGGCGACTGTGGGGCTTATTCTGGGAAGAGGCTTGGTGATAGCCCTGGATCTTGGCACTGAGAGCTGGCCCAGCATTATGGACTGTAGACATGGTGAAGCAGTTTCCAAATCTATTGTTACTTGGATATTTTTTTTTTTATTTTATTTTTTTTTTTGGTTGTTTTTTTTTTTTTTTATTTTTTTTTTTTTTTAGATACTTGCCTCTCTCTTCCCTTCCAAACAAGTTAACCTTTTCCAGTATGGTCTTTCTCAAAGAAGTCCGCATCTTGTTTGAAACTAAGTATTCAGGCTTCCAACATATGTGTAGTTGGGCTAGTAACTGCTTGGTTTTCCCATTGACTGCCATTTAGCCATCTGCCAAGAGGCAGCCAAAACTCTACACTGTCCCTTTTCATGCGTCCATAAAACTAGCTTCCACTCTGATATAGGTGTGTTCTGTAGAGACAAACTTTACCTACTTTGACCAGATTTCTAAATAGTCTGGTTTGATTCCAAAGTTCAAAGAGGGGTTAATCAGAAGTAGCTTGTTACCCTGATTTGGAACAGGTTGACAAAAGTTCCCATGTGTATGTCCCCAGCATCATAATCTGGCTGTAGTTCACTGAAGGGTGCTTGAACTGCAGGAAGCCGGACAAACTAATAATTAATTTTAAGTAATTGCAGCAGGACTTTCCCGCTTTTAGACTTCCTCTTAAGTAACTTTGCATAAATATTTCTGTAGTAAAGGTGCGGAGCAGATCTGTGTGACAGACTGGTGCTAGCACAGTGCTTTGTTAGGGATGTGGTGAGGTGTCTTCTGGCCTAATGAAAGCCCATAACGTGCCCGTTGTGCTGGAGTCAGAGTGCTTTTGCTGAGAAAGTTTCATTGCAAGTTATGACTTGAAATAAGCAGTTTCCATAATGTGATGGCTTTGCTGACTGAAGCTTCGTTTATGCTTTAACACTTACACCCCAAGTGCTTTGGTGCTGTAGTATAAAACTCTTTAACTGCACAGTATAATCTCCCACATGCAGAGTTAATCCTCTCAATTTCTGCCTGCTGAGGAGGGAAATGGTATCACTAATTCTGCACTGATTCCCCATAGAAAAGCAAGGGAAGGTGCCTTTTGTGAGAACTCTTATCAGCTTTTACCCCTGGAAAAGCTGCTGAGGACGAGTGTCGAGGGCAAAAGCGGGTTTGGCTCTGCAGTGTGATCCTCCGTGTACTGGTGCTCAGGAGAGCCTAGGTCACAGGGGGCAGTCAGGCACAGGTGCAGAAAGAGGCAGGTGAGCAAAACAAGGTCTCCATAATCCTGACGGTGCACACCATTTACTTACTTATTTTCCCAGTGGACTGCTGAGTGGGATTGCTAACGAAGGATGCAGGTTGTTTTCTGAGTTACTGTTGCGTGATGCTCCTCCTGTGCCAGCAAGGGGGGATGCTTGGTGACCATAGCATACAGCTGTACTTTGCAACCTTGACTCGAGGACTGAATTAAAACCTGTGCCATAGAACTGTTGATGCTTCTTTCCACCGCTGTCGCAGTCACCTTGCATGATTTAGGATGAAGTCAGCCACAACGCATTGCTGTGCTACGATAGCCTTTAAATACAGACTTGAAGAGCTTGTTTTTTTTTAACTGCAGTGCATACTAACTTTTTATTTCATATCCCATAATTGTGTTGTCACAGAAGTTTAGACTTGCTACTACATTAAAAATTAAAAAAAAGGTGAAATGGGCAACTTGATTGAATAAAAGTAATAAGAATGGGGGAAGAATTGTAGCTGGTGGTTCTAACAGATGTTAAAATTTCTGGCTCCAGACAGTGTGTGTGTACAGGTGCAAACTACTTCAAACAACCTGAAAAGTTTGGCTATTGCTGGGTAGGGCTGAACTCCATCAGATTCAGCTTCTTTTGAACTTGAAATAAACATTTGCTTCCTGTATGTGCTGTAGTCAACTGAAGTGTAAATTTGGTGGATCATAGGTTTCTTCCAAAAGAAATACGAATCTGTTTGAGAAGTAGTTAGTTTGTTGCATGAAGTTGCCATGACAATGGTTTTCAAAATCTGAAGTGTAAGATGTTGCCTCTCCTCTATTTAAGCAGACTCCTGGGGGAATGTGGCTGCACAGCGCCCTGTCCCTCCTGTCTCTTCTTTCCTCCCCCGATGACTTGTAAAAGGAATTATTTAGTTGCAGGGTGCCAAAAGAAATTAACATAGAAGTGCCAGATGTTACATTTGCTTAAATTCTTGAAATTCATGGGATGCTATGGTCAAATAGAAAGAAATCCAAGCTAGTACTTCCACTGCAAGAGAGGCAGGAATTCCTCTGTGCCCGTATGTGTTTAAGCTGGCTGGTGGCTGTGTACCCACACGGGGTGGCTCTTTCAGCAGGAGTGTGTGCTAAAAGAGGTGTGAGACCGTCGAGAGGGCAAAAGGGTTGTTTGCGTGGAAGGTGAGATTTGGAAATGGAGGATGTAAATAGTGAAGTAGGCTTTTTGGACTATCCATCTGAAAAGTAAATTTCTAAAAATGGTTCAGTGGAGATAAGTTTTTGCTCCGTGTGCGTGTGTGTTACGGGCAGAAGTGCCACTCCACAGTTTCTAGGGGTTTTGAAGCATTTTGGATGCTTTTTTCCGTGGGCTTTTAAAAGCTTTTTTAAAAGCTTTTATCTGAACAATTCCATTCCTGTTAGTCAAATTTGTCCTAATCCACATATAGGACTAAAGTTTGGGGAAAACTCAACTTATGTGGAGATTGGCATATGCAATAAGAACTAGTTTCGTAGTTGTCTTTCTACATCCATTCCCTACTTTCTACTGAAGAAAGCACTGAATGAGCTAATGTTCCCACTTGCTTCCTAAGAAGTAGGTCTCATGTAAAAAGTAAGTATGCTCCCTAGATGTACTAAGAACCGTAAAAACAAGATGTTTTAGTGTTTCTGTTAGTATGGTAGAGCAGAGGAGCTTTGCCAGAGCTTTCTTGTTTGGTTTTTTTTTCTAGATCAGATACAAACAGAGGTGTTGACTAGGTGCTGTGGTTGTAGCTCTTGCTACACAAAGCACACAAACCTTTGTCACATTCACTTCAGAGCCTTGTAGTTATATAGCAGAGCTGGGAATTTAAGAGAAGCAAAGTTGAGCCGGCTCAACTGAACATGGGAAAACAAACATGGAAAAGAATGTGCTAGAGAATGAAAAAAGAGAATTACTTTCTAGACCCAAATTATGCTTTGCTAGGTAGCAGCTGTCTGGCATTCACAGATTAAACAGCCGCTTAGCTAACATGCATTGACAATGATAGCATGTCCTCTGTTTTGCTTTGAGTGCATGAAATGAGGAATTAACTCTCCCGTGCTGAAAGCCATAAAAGTATCCGGAAGCGTGTGTTTACTCCTAGCAAACATTTGAACTTGTCTGTTGTGTTCAGTACCTGATCTATGCTTTATATGACAATGCAGTGTTAGTGGTGTTAATGCTACTTAATATGTAAAAAAGTGAAGTAGTTTTATAAAATTACTCTTTCAACAGATGTATTTTGGCTATGAAGGCTTTCATTAAATGCATAGTCGCTTTTGAGCAGTTTGGTGCATTTTACAGTTTTCATGTAAAGATTTCCGTGGTCTTTTGTCTTACAGCGTTCCATGTGGAACCCAGGGAGCCTGAAGGAGACTGTGAAAGCTTGTGGAATGATTCCCTGTGTAGCTGAAACTACGTAAGTATTAGATGTTTGCTTACAAGATCACTTGCCCAGCATCAACAATTAGAGCCGCGATTGCTTCTGGTTCAGCAGTTGCAATGATCCTCCTTGTGCCTCCCCAGTGGAAAGCTGTGTATATCTCTTCAGAGCTGGAAAAAGATGGAGCACCCGTGATACTGTTCCCTACTCAGCTATTTTACAAGTCATGTATCCCTGTCCACTAAAAGGTAGATAATGCATAGTGAAATTCTGTAAAATTCTTACAGACTATGCTCAAGTCTTTGCCAAAAGTTGAGGCTGGGTTGAGGCTTAGTTAAGCTCTAGCGATGTTGTCTTTGCCTTAGCTAGTGAACTGCTACTTGGGAAGGGATTTAATGGTTGGCTGAGCTGTGTCCCCTTTTGTCATGAGATTTCCTAAGTTTGTCTTTGAGGTGTTCTTGGATGTATGGAGTTTTTTTTTCCTCTTCTCTCTTGATACTTTCTGTGTTTTGAAACTTGTTGTAAATACCTTCTGATGCAACACTTTATTAAACGACATAATGCTTGGCTGTGTTTTGTTATTCTCTGGATGTATCCAATAATTTCTATTCCTACAATAACGTTGGTCATTAAAGAAAAATACAGGGTTACTTAAATATCTCCTTTGCATCTTCTCTCCCCCACTTCAGTGCTGCTCTTTTCAGTTGTACCATGGTGTGCTTGTGTGACACAGAATTATTACTGAGTCACTTTGTTGTTTTGCTCCCTTCAAATCTTGGGTTATGTGTGATCTGGTCACTTGAAAATGGAGAAAAACTTACAGTACTTAAAAAAACCCAAACCAAACAACAAACAAACAAAACAAAAAACCCCAAACCCAACCAACCAACCAAAAAACCCCACCAAGCATTAGCAAGGTCTTTCCAGTCTTCCCTAGGTTTTGCATTTAATGTATGGGGCAATATGGTTCTACATATCCTTTGTGCTTAGAGGGTGGCTTTCCTTTTTCAGGCAGTATTCACCAGCGCTAGTCTTCCTGTATTTCCACAGGAGTTGCTTACTGCCTTCTAGAAAGGAGCAGAGAACATCATTGTTGATCTCAGCTTTGCAGTTCCTGTTCTGTGGAAGACGGCCTCATGGGCATCTTGGTGATTCATATTTACTGTAGGCTATTGCTCAATACTTGTCTGAGTAATCAAACTTCTTTGGGAGTACCATGTCCTGTGGCGCTGAGTATGTTCAAACCTTAGCCCTGAATTTTGATCTTTTTTTAGCAGAATGGCAAAAGTAGTGGTCGGTGCTGCCTTTTGTGTCTCACTCTTACATTGTACAAGCCTGTTACGGTAATTTAGCTCTTGGGAACTGATCCTTTTGGGAATTGGTGCTTCGCCACCGATCCAGTGTAACCTTTGTGTGTGTGAAAACTTTATACTTGTAGTACCTGATCCAGGTGGGAGAAATAGCTCTACACGTCCTTGTGCTCACTTAACTGTAATCAGCGTAACCTAGACGTGACATTTGCTTTGCTCTACAGTTAAATGGGTAGCTGTGTTCGCTTTCCGGGGAGCGCTGTTTCATACTTCTTGAACACTGAGTTCAGTGCAGCTCCTGATGCTGCAACTGGATCCTCTCTCCAGCCTTTCTTAACAAAAGGGCCGAGTTCTCCCACTTGTTTCTGTCTCCTGCCGAGGCTCTTGTTCCTTTCATGCCTTGAAACCTGAGTCATGTAGGAAGCGGAGGTGACTAGTAAGTGAAGTGGATCCAGCTCAGTGAAGGCATTTTATAAAAGGGTAACTGATGGAGCGCCAGAAGATTTGCCTCTTACAAAACCAGATACATGCACAAACTGCCAGCGGATGCAGTCTGAGTGTTTTTTTCAAGCTGGTTTTGCTATTTTTGGGGTAGAAAGCTTCAAAGTATCTGGCACGTGGCATCAAGTTTCATGTAGTAGAAAAGTGAGGAAATGCAGCAACTGTACTTCAGTATCTTCTAGTGTTTGTTCATAACAAGTAGGATTGTGCTCTGAAAACCTTGGCAGGGAGGAGGAAGGAAGAGCTCTGTTGCTGCGGGGAAGAGCAGTGCCAGGAGAGCCCAGGCAGTGCCTGCTCGGGAGCAGCAGTCAGCTCCTTGTAAGGCAAGTAGGTTGGAGTACAGAAAGCGCGTTTGTTAGAGGGGTGCGCTGCGAGGGACGCGGTTAACTTGCACTCTATGGGTTAATGTTACTGTGCTCTCCAGTGGTTTTTGGAAACAGCTGTCAGGACACTTCCTCACATACAGGTGTTTAGTAATGCTGGCTGACCTTCCCTCTATGTATTGTAATGCTGTCTTTTCATGACAGCAAATGACAAGAAACCCTGTCTGTTTCATCATACTGGTGATGTCGCTTTGTAGACTTGAATATGAGATTATCATCATTAATACAAGCTGTTGCTGAGGAAGCAAGACAGCATGAATCACTTGTGTTAGGAAAATTTATGGACAGAGTATGTAAGTTAGTCTTGCAAACTGTCTTTTGTTTTTAACTTTAAATTGGGATTCCTAAAGTCAGTCGGATTAAACTCTGTCCATTATGCTGTGTCTGTTTTGACTGCTACCAGCTGCTCCAGAGGAAAGTACCATTCACTAATAGGCACCTCTTCTTTAACCTGCCCATAGGGACAAGCTGTTCCCAGTCCCCAACAGCTAATAATTGCTGTTATGTGTTTGAGCAGAAAGTTTCATAAACTAGCTGAACTCTAATTTATACTGTAATACTAGTTTTTACTCAGGATTTTTTAATTCCATTCCTCTACTTGCATGCTTAGCTCTAAAGAAAAACTTAGCCGAAGTAGTGCTAGCTGTTTATGTGGAAATGCATAGTTTAATGAATCCTTTAAAATATAAATGAATAAGAAAATTATTCTTGAGTACATTAAATTGAACTTTACTTGCCTATACAAAGTTCATCTGTAAAGTAGTTTGAAAGGATGTACCAGATGTTTGTTCCTTTTGCTGCTTAAAAATAGGTTTTTGATAGTTTTGTTTGTGGGTTATGGGCTTAAGAAAAGGGATTGGGGAGGGCAGGGGAAGGGAAGACAGGTAGCTGAAACCAGCATCTTGGCTGTTGTAGTTGTACTGGCAAAAAGGTACTTTTTTTTTCTCATGAAACCGCATATGTGCTGTTTTGCCAAAATGCGTCTAATGGCTGAGAGAAGATTTATGTTTGTAATCTAATTTCTGGAGAATACATGCACTTGGTGCTGCTGCTCCAAGTTGGTTTACAGCATAAAAAAGGGATTTGGTGTCAGGAGAGCTTTACCCAAGAAAGAATACAGGAAAAACTGACATGACATCTTATTTTATTTCTTAATTTTTAATTTTTATCTCTTTTTTTCCTCTTGTTCTAATTCTGTAACCTGGAAGCAACAAACAGACAGGGCAAACCTAATTATGTTTGAGGCTTTTGCCTAACTGACAGTGGAGATGAAATGCAAGTAAGTGGGTAAACGAGGAATATGATAAGCAGTTGCTTTCTTGGAGTTGATGTTTCTGAGAAAAGGACTGTCCATGGCGTGGCTGCATGCTGATAGGATAGTGTCATAGTGTTACTTTGGTTTTAATAGGGAAAATTTAAGAACCCTTTTCTGTGGGTGTAATATCTTTTCCCAATATGCAAGGCTTTAACATTGTGATTTATGAAAACAGAGTATGATGAAATAATTTTGGCATTTTAATTAAAAAAAAAAAAAAACAAAACAAAACACAAACTGGAATTACTACTTCTTATCTGCATGTGTGTCTGTCTGAAAAAGTTTCATTAAAAAGGCCCCCTCCCCCTGTCTGTCTCGTTACCTGAAGGGAGGCACCCACTTGAAACAATGATTCCTAAACACCATCTTGCACGAAAAGTGAGTGTTGCCTCCGTTCTGCAAACAGGCTGTCTGTGTGTTTTAAGAACAAAAACCTAGATTCCAAACTGTTTAAAGAAACAAACCCACATT